>CANBKX010000024.1:0-27808 GCA_947369275.1 Nemotelus nigrinus | reverse complement strand
TTTTTGCTCTCATAACCGTTGAAATTCATGCCAGTGGTAATATCTAAAACCTTCTACCATATGAGTTATAATGCATTCTTGAGACCAAAGTAAAACGTGCATTTGAAACAGTTTGGCCGTAATAAGCAGCTCATGTGGTGGAATATGCACTCAAAAACTGCACGATTCTTCTACTGTTCTTCGAACATTAGTGTATCTAGCGGTTCAGGTGCGCTAGAGTTTTATTTCTAAGCTGTTCGATTTGAAATTGGATTTTTTGCCTGTAAATGGATTGTTGAATAAATTTAAAGCCCAATAAGCCCAAGAGCTGACCAAGCTTAGCATGGAGCGCTGACTCGAATTGTCTGCCCTGGTCGGTGACAATGTATTGAGGAACTCCAAATCTAGCAATTCAGGTGCTAAGTAAAGCAGTAGCACAGTCATTAGCAGTAATGCTGGCTAAATGAATTGCTTCAGGCCAACGAGTGAAATGGTCGATAATGGTTAAACAGTATGTGTATTTTTGTGAATGTGTTAGGGGGTCAACTATGTCAATGTAAATTTTCTAAACATTCAGAGGTCGTTGAGAGGTCGATACAGATTTGCTCGGATATCTTGTTAGACATTCTCGGGCGCCAGTGGCAATGTCCCTGTTCATCAAAGGCCAGAAGAATTGGTTGCAATATGCTCTCGTAAAGCACGAATACCAGGATGAGCTATGTTGTGTTCTGAATTGAACACTTTTTTCCAGAACGTAAGAGAAATGTAAGGTCGTATGGTAAGGCCAGACACTTCACAAAAACTGTCGACGCTGGTTCCAAAGATTGGTTGTTTTTTTAAATGAATTTTGAGTCCATTAGAATATTCTAAAACTCTGCGTCTGATGCTTGGGCGAAGCAATCGTGGCGAATTCGAGAGTACTGGAAGAAAGACTTCTTCTAGACGAGAGAGTGTGTCAGCAACGACGATTTCGCAACCAGAAACATTCCGAATGTCAGAAGTGAGCTCATTTATGGGTTTGTTTTGAAAGCAAAAGTCAGAGGTCTGTGGTCTGTGCCTAGTATGAACCTTCGGGCTTCCAAAAAGTTTCGGAAGTAATGACTACCTTGATAAGCCGCTAAGAGTTCACGGTCATGTATAATTTCTTTGTGCGTCGCTTAGTTTGGCAGAGTGAAAACCAGGGGGTTGTCAAGAGCATTGACATTTTCACTGCAGAGCAGCCCCAATGGCGGTATTCGATGCGTCTACGACAAAACCAAGCTCGGCGTTTGAGTTCGGAAGGACAATAAAGTGGCTTTTGTTAAGTCAGTCTTGACTTGGTCGAAAGCTATGTTCGCTTCTACTGGCCACTCGGTTGTTTTAGCACCATCTCTCTTTGAGCCACAGTAATAGGCGTTGAGTGGTTCCTGCATCTCAGATGTGTGAGGAAGAGAGCGACGATAGAAATTGGCCATCCCCGAAAATCTTCTTAAGTTTTTAACTATCTTGAGGACTTAAGCTGAAGATATTGCCTCAACTTGATCTGGAGGGGGCTAAGTGCCTTTCAGCAAAACCTCATGACCTAAGAATTTAACTGAAAATCGAAGGGAATGGCATTTCTGCAAGAAGATTATAAAGCCTTGGTCTGCAAATTGTTTAAAAATTTGTTCTTAGTGAGCAAGATGCACCTCTTTGAAAGTCGAAGCTACCAAAGTATCATAAAGATAAATGCTACCAAAGTATCACAAAGATAAATGAAACAGAATTTAAGTCCATGAGGGACCACATGTATAAAACATTGGAACAATTGTGCCTCATAATAAATTCCGAAAATCATATATGGGGCATTCCACGTGAAGCGGACAGGTGAAAAATTTTGAGGTTTCCGATTTTAGTAATATTTGATTATGTTATACCTATATATGTTCCAATTACAGTTTCAAAGACCAATTACAGTTTCGAAGCAAAACGGCCGGCGCCCGGTTCGTGCCTACCGCCCCCTAACGCCAGATTATGGAAATTATCAATCATATAAAATGCCTTAAGTCCGAATATTGGATCATACTTTGAAAAGCTTTAATGTTGTAAATTATGTTTTGATATAATATTCAATTCAATTGTACATTCCAATTAAATAACAAATAACAATTAAATAACGTTACAAGTGTTTTTTTTTATAGTTTTGTGAGATAATTTCTCAACAAAAAACTTAAAATATACAAACAAAACTGTAAATATATATGTAAATTGTTTTGTAGCGAAATTATCTCACAAAACTATAAAAAAACACTTGTAACGCGTTTATCTAATTAAGTAGTTGCTAAGCCACTGACTAAACTATCGCAAAAGTTTGAATACACAGCGTCATGGGTTTGTCTCTTTTAGACAAGTGACGTATTTTAATTAAAATGAAATATTTAATAATTTTGCACTGCAAAGAAATTTTTCCCAACAGCGCCATTTTAAATCAATATTCATAAATTTATATAAAACATAATGTATAAATGATTAATTATTATTTAATTGGTATGTACAATTGTATTGAATACTATATCAAAACATAATTTACATCATTAAAGCTTTGCAAAATATGATATAATATTCGGACTTAAGGCATTTTGTATAATTGAAAGTTTCTGTAATCTGGCGTTAGGGGGCGGTAGGTATGAACTCGGCGCCGGCTGTTACGCTTCGAATCTGAAACTGGTCTAGCTCTTAAACGACTTCTACGCCCATTATGAAACTTGGCGAGGATTATCTATACACTATTAGCTATTTTAAGAAAAAAAATTAAAAAAAAATTAAATGGTCGAACTTTGTTAAATTCAAGTTTCAAAAATTTAAATATATATTTTCCCCCCAAAAAATTTTTTTTTTTAAATACCCAAAAATGCATTTAACAAGCCCATTATATGACGCATTAACTCGAGTGCTTTATTTATTTTATTGCTACTTATTAAACTGGATAATTTTTTGTTTTTTTTTTGTTTTACCTCCTTCCTTCCACTCTCTCCATCACTCAATCAACATGCACGGTCCGTGTGCATCAATTCTCCTCAATATATGTTAACTTCGTACTTCCCAGACAATAAAATATTGGTATAAGGGAAAGCACTTCATTATTAACTATCGTCTTCAGATGATATCGCCTGTTTCTTGTCGTCAAGACTTATGCCCAGAGAAAAGTTTAGAAAAAACTCTGGTTGGCGTCTTCATTATCTTTGTAAAAGGAATGATCGTAGATTTTCCTTAAATTTAACCAAATTCGCTGAATTTCTTATATCCTCAGGTAAGGTGTTGTAATAAGCCAAAGACTGTTGCACTGGATCCATTTTCAAACGATCTGTCCTAGCTTTTTTGATCGCCAGGTTATTCGCCGATCTTGGGGCTGTCTGAGTTATTTCTCCAACATTTCTTATAACATATGGCCATTTGAGTTTTTTGTTAAGTATCTTAAATATTAGCTTTCCTTGTTCAAGACACATTATTTGTTGTATGCTTAGTAGTCCTGTTTCACGATACACATGTAAGCTTGGAGTCAAAGTTGGCATTTTGTATATAGTCTTGATAGCCTTAGTGATTAGTCTTCCGATCAAATCGATGTTTTGTTTCGATGTTTGCTTCCACAAAACTGCTCCATAAGAGATGTTCGACAAAATAAAAGCATTGAAAATGTCAAGTTTGATGTTGAGAGATAAAAAATCATATTTTTTTAGGATTCCTATCATAGGCGCTACTTTAAGTCTGATGTTATTGATATGTTGTAGCCAAGACATTTTCTCATCTAAAGTTAGTCCTAAGTATCTAATTGACTTGACCTTTTCCAATTGTATTCCATTGATTTGTAATGACGGATTAATTTGCTGCTTGTTTTTTTGTTGGAATACTAAATATTTAGTCTTTTGGATGTTTATTATTAATTTACTTTGTTCGAGCCAATTCCAATATTTTCCTAGGTCATCATTTATATTTAGCTGGAGAATTAATTCGTTTTTACCGGAATACAGCAGTAGTGTGTCATCAGCAAATAAAACTATTTTTCCCAACAGATAAATGTCCTGTACGCTGTTAATGTACAGTAAAAACAGTAATGGCCCAAGGATTGATCCTTGAGGAACGCCGATGTTTATAGTGGATTCCTGACTTTTAGACATATTGTTAGTTGTAATAATACGCCTGTTGAACAGATAATCCTTTATTAACAGCTTGAAGTTGTGATGGATTCCGTATATTTCGAGCCTCTGAAGCACGATTTCGTGGTTAATGGTGTCAAAGGCCTTTTTCAGATCCACGAAGATTGCTGCCACACAGTCGCCCTTATCCAATCCATTGTTGATGAAATGTACTGCATCTAATGTCGCTGCTAGTGTACTACTGTTTTCTTGAAAGCCATATTGAATTGGCGTCAAAATGGAGTTAGTCTTAATAAATTGAAGCAATTGTTTTTGAATGACTCTTTCAAATATTTTACTTAGGACACTTGTGACAGCTATTGGGCGATAATTTGATGGATCTGCTGGATCACCTCCTTTGAAGATTGGAGTGATTTTCGCCAGTTTAAGACAATCAGGGAATGTACCAGCTGCTAGGTGCTTATTTATTATTGTAGTTAGAAGCTCCAAAATATGATTTTTCAGAAATTTCATATCCTCCGATGTTATACTATCCAGACCAGGAGAAACCTTTGATTTAAGGTTGTCGATTATTTCAGATATTTCAACAGGACCCGTGAGACGCAAGTGAATTGAAGTGCACATATTAGGCTCAATATGAATACTCGAGCGTGATGAACGTTGCAGTTGCTCGGTGACAAGTGTTCCAATGGTAGCGAAGAAGTTGTTTAACTGCTGTGCTACTTCTTCGGGGTCTGTAATGGATGTTCCATTTATCAACAGTTCTTCTATGCACGTTGAAGATTTGTTCTAATGTTTAGACAAGAGCTCATTTACTAGTTGCCAATATCTGGAGGTATTTCCGGCTGAAGCTTCAAACTTATTTCTGTAGAAACGTTTTTTGGCCTCCATGATAGCTCGATTCGATTCCTTCTTCATAGATAAATAGATCTGCTTCTTGGACGTGGAGTTTGGATCTGCTTTGTATTTTTTGTAAGCAGTTCGTTTTCGATTTGCAGCATCAATTACATTCCTAGTAATCCAAGATTGTACTCGTACACGAACTTGTTTCGTTGTTGTTGCTTTAACCTTAGCTTCGGTTATCTTCTAAATTAGCTCATCAAAGCCCGAAGTTGAAGACCCTTGGAGACTATCTATGAAGTTCCTTAAGAAATCTTTATTATTGGTTCTGCTCATCGATATTTTTTTAGGCCGTATTTTAGCTTTGACGAGATCTTTGATGGATAAGTTGATTACTTTATGGTCTAAGCCGGGCCAGTCGTCATCATTGTAAGACATACGTTCACTCATGTTTGGATGTTTTATGATAACATGATCGAGTAGTGTTTTGGACGTCATAGTGATGCGTGTTGGCTGTGTCTTGTTAAATACAACTCCATTATTTGTCGCAATTATATCGAGATATTCGCTGCATATGGCAGGAGATGTTAAAATATCAATATTTGTATCTGCTACAGTGATTAATTTCTCTATAGTCGAATAGAATTCGTCGATATGATTGAGAAAGAGATGGTCTTCTTCATTTGGCGCTTTATAAAATGTGCCGATGTTAATTTTTCCTAAACTAAGTGCAAGCTCAACTACTATAGTGTTAAATTTATCAGACATGCTGACAAGCTTTGAGCGAATGTTTGACTTCACAAGTATTGCTGTGCCTCCTCCACGGCCCGATTGTCTTGTGCAGAAATAGCCTGTATATCCTCTCGGCGTATAGAGTTCCTGTTCGTTGCTATATATCCATATTTCATTAAGAACTACAACATCGATGTTTTTGTTGGAACATAAATAAATATTGATGTCGTCAATTTTATTACGAATGCTTCTAACGTTTGCGTAGAAAATGTTTAAAAGACAATTTTTTTCGTTTGCTGTTGATCTAATATCCATAGTTGATTCGCTTTTGGTTAACTTCAATCATTCTCTTAAATTCCGGGCACTCATAACTGTCTGCGCGATGTTGTGTATGCAGATGATTTTTAATTATGCAATTATTGCATTTTAATGAAGATACTGTACATGCATGGGTAAGATGGTTACCAGCACATTTAGCACACACTTCCTTTGCCTGGCATGTTTGGGATTTATGGCCGAATCCTTGACATTTAAAACATCGCATTACGTTGTGGTCTTCAACAACGTAATGGGAGCCGAAATTGATATTGATGTATTGATTCACCATTCTTTCAAATAGCTTCCCACCAACCTTCACTAAAGCTATCCATTTATTTGTTTTTTTTTGCCTACCTCATATGTACCACCTCAAATTTATCATTAATGTCTATGTTATGGTTTAGACTGAGTATTTCTTCTTTCAGCTCTTGCGTGCTGTATTTTTGTTGGAGTCCTCTTATCATCAGTCGAGGCAATTTCTCCTTGGTACACTCAATTTTGTATTGCGCTCCTAGGTTCTCTTCTAGGTTTTTTAATAGAACCTCAGTATTTTGCTGGTTATTCGATTTCATCAATATACCCCCACTTCTAAGTGATTTTTTAATTCAACTGGGGTTTTCAATTTTACCGGGTTGATATTTTTTTTAATGTCCCTCATAGTACTAGCAGCATCTTGATCACCTTTTGGCTTGATGATTATGCCTTTGTTGAATTTTTTCATTCCAACCGCGGTAATTGGTTTTGCCCTGGTGACATCTGCGTATGAACGAATAGGAATTGGAGTAACAGCTGCTTTCGTCATTTCCTCAATTTTACCACTTATTGTTTTTAAGAGCTCATGGTTTTTTTCTACTTGCAGTGTAATTCTGTCCACACGACTTTTTCGCAGTGCTGTTTCACACTTCTTGCAGAACCACTTCACTTTACTACCAAGCTCTTTTATTAACTCATAGTCTGCTTTTGTAATGTTAATGCAGCCGATGTGGTACCACTTGTCGCCACAATAGCCTTCGCAAGCGAGTGCAGGATGTTCTTCCGATACTTGCTTCTTGCATTTCGCACACTTTTCTTCGTCAGTCATTTACTTTTTACTCAAAAAATATAAAACAAAATTTCAACAAATTGAGAAAAATGAATATAAAAAGTCAATTTAATTTAATGTTTTTAATGGCAGCACCGATTTCAAGCTCTACACAACTTGGAAAGTGTAAAGCTTTTTTCAGTCAATCAAGTTTTGCAAACACACTTATACCACAAGCTTAACACCCACTCTGATCTTTAAAAGCTACTACAGGCGCTCACGTTTCACAAGCTCACTTTGAAAGATTAGCTTAGCGTCCACTCAGCACGTCACACAGGACAAGAAGCTTATCACCCACTCTGATCCATATCAGCTATCACAGACACACAAGTTTCACAAGCTCACACTGAAAGGTAGCTTTAGCGTCCACTTATTTCGAAACTGCCTAACAGTCACACAAAATCGAACAGTTAATTCAAATCAAAGTTTTTAAAAAAGAAAATTTTCACCAAATCCTTTAGGTTTCGCTTCGGATGCACTGAAACACTTCCGAACCTCGACAGATTTTAACTAATCTTTAATTTAAAACTAAGAAATCGCATTAAACCACTGTACAATTCTCTCAATAAGCCACTTTCGACAGACAGACTAGACACACGTCTCGACGCTTGATCGCTTTCAAAAGCTTTTCAATTCGAAATAGCGTATACCTGCCGATTAGTCAAATTTTTAAAGCTCTCTAGCTCGCTAATCAGACTTATTAGGTAAAAATATTTTGCATCTGGATCGAGAACATATATAGGAATAACATAATCAAATATTACTAAAATCGGAAACGTCAAAATTTTTTACCTGTCCGCTTCACGTGGAATGCCCCATATGTGAACTCAAAGAAACCCAAAGGTGTGCAGATGGCGGTCTTAGGAATATCGTTCCGCTTGACTGGAATTTGATGGTAGGCTTTGATCAAGTTTATAGTGGAGAAAGTATTTTTGTCATGAAGTCCATGAAAGTTCCCATTACCCTTGTGAACCATGTGAAGTGGAGAAACCAGCTGCTGTTATAGGGGCGCCATATTCCTTGCTCTAGCAGAAAATCGAATTCTTCTCTATCCCTCGTGAGCTTCTCAGTGCAAGTCGATGTGGTCTCAACACTATTGGAGGGCCTGTGGTTAATATGTGGTGCGTCATTTTGTGTTTACAGGGTTGTGAGAACTCTGTTATGACCATTATGGCATGATTTTTGCCGTGAAGGGCGTGTACCCTTGGATCAAAGGTTTTTTTCAAACAAAACGCTAGGTTTTGGAAGTTTGTACGAAGTGTCCGTGCCTTTCGATGAAAGCAAAGTATGAAGATTGACCAGGATAGCATTTGCCAAGTCGACAACGAGCCCATAGTGGCAGAAGAAGTCTGTGCCTAAGATGGGTCTAGAGACATCGGCAATATTGAAGTCTCTTGACGAAGTCCCAATTCTAGCTTAATCACCTTTCGGCCGTAAGTGGTCATGGTGGACTGATTTGCTAGTCGAAGGTACTGAAAGAACCGAAATATGTGCGCCTGATCTACAAGATAGTGTAATTAAAACATTTTGTCGAGAATTATAAAACGACGGCTGGGACATAAGTTGCGTTGTCTTATTGTGTGAATACAACGGCAACATAGTATTTTCGTTCATATAAACCGACCTTGTAGGTGCATGGCGCATGTAGGTGCTCGTGGAAAAGTCTAGTTAGGACGGCAACCCGCTTTGTCAGTTCTGTCACCTCCGTTTCCTAGCAGGAAACGGTGACTACACTAACCTGAGGTTGTGCAAAAACCTCAGCTAGTTTGTCGGCCGTCTTCGCCAGCTTATCCAGGTTGGCTTCGAGAGAGCAGGTCAGAATAGCTTGGGTTTGCTCCGGAAGCCATATCACGAAGCAAGTGGGAAGATTGTCGATCCCCGAGAGTGAGGATCCTCAAAAGGTGTCAGCTATGACGAATCGCCGGCTGATAGTCGCGATATTAACATCCTCTTGAGGCTCTCGTATATGGTCTCAGGGTTCGGGCTTACAATCACGTTGGGCTCCTCTGAGCCAAACAAAGGGACCACATAATGGAATTTCGTAAGTGAAGCTTTAATACCGGCTGCCGCAAATATGCTCCACAGCTGTAAAAACCACAAAACTGGCACTTAATTGTGGGCAGGGTGACGCGCTCAAGGACTCTTTGTCAATCCACATTCAAATCGGAACTACGCGATGATACGGACGGAAACGCGACAGGAGAATAGAGTGGCTGGATATTGTCTAAACATATATATATCGTTCAATTAGTTTAAATAATTTTTTTTCGTTTGTTTGGGTTTTTTTAAAAATATTTAGATGAACCGTCTAAAACTCCTGGGTTACTAAATTTGATAGTGCAGGCGAAGTGAGGATACTAATTAATGGTGGAGTGCGTTATTCCTGCTGGTAAAGCAGGAACTTCAGAATGTAGATAAAACTTTGGTGGTTCTGGCTCATTGAAGTCTTCTTTAGCTGGAGCATTCAAATCAATTTCGCTAAATAGATCTTGATCGTTGCTCATTTCGCGTCCATGCACGGCTTTGTGTCTCTGTTGTACAATTTCCTGCTTTGTATTGAAAAAAGTCCGACAAAACGAAATATTGAATTGTTAATTGTTATTGCAGCTTGCTACAACGCCACACATTGATCCATTCTTTTCCGCCAGTGCTTGTGTTTTTAAATTATGTGCATTGTGTAATTGATGAAAAGTATTTTAAAATTGTCAACATAGCAGCGAAACTCACAAAATCAATCTACTCACGAACTCTACACGGATATTCGTTCGTTTGACTTCATTTTGATTAGCTTGAAATGACCACTTGATCGAAATGAACTGTGTGAGTGCTGACTTCTTCGTCAGGAGGTAGTCATTGTTCGTGATATCCGGTCGGGTCCACAGTTTGTTATTAGGACCCGGGCTGTTTCGATGCTGTTGTTGATTTATTCTTGTTATTAGGCTCAGGTGCCTATTGGGGTTACCAATTCGGCTGCTTATTGTTGATACATTTATTTCTCGCCCAAGCTCGAATCTCAATATTGTCATCCCTGACAGAGCCCGAGCTTAATTCAATCACAGTTGTCTTGTCACACAAAAGTTAACATTGAAACCGCAGAATTGATTATTAACAGCTGTTGACAGTTTGTTATGGACAACTGTAGAGCACTTGATTAGACATTGGCAGACTTTCAATAGTCACTTGTCTGTAAGAAATCCAGCCATTATTAATTAACTTATTTATTTATTTATTAATAATTTCATCAACGGAATGCTTACTACAAAAAAAAAGTATTTACATAGGAAACTATGAATGACAATTAATCGGTCGTTTAAGCTGACACTTGTACATATCAACAGTATAATTAAAATCGAGCATTTGATACGCTGAATTAAAGCTTCGGGCTATTGCGTAGGTTGGTTCATTCAATCCATAATTGGTTTTATGAAGCGGGCTGGATATGGCGCTATGATGTCTACGTTCACCGTGGCAAGCACGAATGTTCAGTTTGGATAACAAAAGCTCAGAGCTCATGTTTTCACTGATTTACTTCACAGCTAATAGAGCTTTGAAATTTTGTGCTGCTTATAATATGGAGACCACATCAAGCACTTATATCCTAGGATAGGGCAAGCCAGAGAGCAGAACAGGATTTCAGTCAGAAGAATGTCATTGAACTCTTTAGATCGTCGTTGAACTCTTTAGATCGTCGTCCAGCTTATCGAAAGCTTTTGTGAGGTCGGTGTATATGCAGTCAACTCGTTTACCTTCTTCAATCGCAGGGATGACTAGGTTTGCAAGTTCTTAATGTTAAGTGGTGGTAGATTAACCTTTCATAAAACCATGCTGGCAAGGTGAGATTAAAGACTAAGACTGAAAAGCTAACACCTCAATAGCTATGGCTTCAAAAAGCTTGGTGACGCAAATTAATTTAGTGATTGAATTATAGTTGTGCACAACTTCTTTGCTGCCTTTTTTTTTGGATCGGAGCAAGTGAGGAATATTTCCATAATTTTGGAAAATACCGGAGGAAATCGATATATTAAAAAGATGAGCTTATAGTGGTGAGAGGACATTGGCACAACGTTTAAGCACTTTGGTCGGTAATCCATAAAACAGGAGTGAAAATTATTCTACGAGAGCTAAACCACTGTCTCGAAACTATGTAGCTCCTTAACAGATGTCACAAAACCCAGAATGTACCGAAAATTCATACCTACAAATTTTGTAATCCCTAACAGATGTCACAAAACCCAACATGGAATTCAAACTCATACAGACTAGAATTCACATCTACGAATTTTGAGGATTTTATAACTCATCGGAAAACATCAAAGCAAAACTACATGCCCATGGTATGAGCAACGTTTTATCGACGACTCTATCCCTATCCCTATACACACCAAAAAAGGAAAAACAATAAATTTGTCAAACAAAAACATAAATTTATTTAAGAGAGAAAAAAAAAGTTCTTAAGGCTATTCAGCAAAATTTTCTTCATATTACAATTAACCCGTTGAAATATGTGGCACAGCTTTTTGAGATATATGTGAATAACATCCATGAACTTTTTACTAATTTTTGAAGAAAATTAGTATTAAACTCGTTTCGCCGAAAGTTCATATATATATATATATATATATATATATATATATATATATATATATATATATATATATATATATATATATATATATATATATATATATATATATATATATATATATATATATATATATATATATATATATATATATATATATATATACATATATATATATATATATATATATATATATATATATATATATATATATATATATATATATATATATATATATATATATATATATATATATATATATATATAAGCTGACACTTGCACTTGCATAAATCACTGAGAAAAAAAAACCGGTGTTTGGCCTATAACTTCCGATTCAGCCATCAGATTTCGACAAGATTCATATTTATATATATACATATATATATATATATATATATATATATATATATATATATATATATATATATATATATATATATATATATATATATATATATATATATATATATATATCTATATATATATATATATATATATATATATATATATA
This sequence comes from Nemotelus nigrinus, assembly GCA_947369275.1. Classification (NCBI taxonomy): domain Eukaryota; kingdom Metazoa; phylum Arthropoda; class Insecta; order Diptera; family Stratiomyidae; genus Nemotelus; species Nemotelus nigrinus. Next base: position 15,653 of record CANBKX010000024.1, on the reverse strand, counting down.
TATATATATATATATATATATATATATATATAAGCAAAATAACTTTCCGATATAATCTCTGTAGTGGAAGATCCAATTGAGCTGCAGTTTTCGGAGGACGTAGATGTATACAAAAGGTAAGTCCACAACTTGCTAAAAATCAGATATCTTAAACCTTTTGGCGGCGGCGAGGGTTTTAGTGAATTTTCAGGTACTCTTTATTTCCAAATAGTGTAAATTTTTGTTAAAACTAATGTTTGAAAATGAAAACTTATTATATTTAAAGCTTGTTTGTTATAAAATGTTGGAAATTTTGAGCCGCATGTGGGTGCAGCATGCCTGAAAGTAGGCAAGGATTTTTTTTCAAATTTTGAGTTGTCATTACTTCTAAGAAAAATAATGGATCATCGTGAAATTAGCAGAGCGTATTGATGTTAACTAAAATTAAGCACTCGTGGATTTTCAAGAGAGTGCGGATAACATTGTAGCTACGGCAGGCTCCTGAAAAAAAACCTTCAAATAATTGACCTACCTGAAAAATTTTTGATTTTTGACAAAAAAATCAAATCATTGATAAATTTTAACCTTTGTCCATCGTGTCAAATCAAAATTTTCAAAATTCCGATTTGCACAAGAACGGCAACCCATCACCAAATTACCTCTATTTTCAGCTCTCGAAAGTTCTGTTCACGAGAACTGATGACCGGGTTATCCGATCATAGTAAAATTTACAATACATGTTGGTATTAGCTAGGACCAGGTCTGATAGAAGTGATTTTGAAATGCGGGCAACCCTGTGCCAGTGGTACCATCTTGAAAAATCACTGAGAAAAAAAAACCGGTGTTTGGCCTATAACTTCCGATTCAGCCATCAGATTTCGACAAGATTCATACAGTACTTGGATCTTACTTTAGGTAATATTTGATGAAAATTTGACTGACAAATTAGACTAGAGTTTCCAGCTATGGTGATTTATGTCTTCTAAATCTTGCAAATTTGCTCAGCAAAACAAAGCTTTTTTCCCTATAACTTCCGGTCCAGTGTAGAAATCAGAACAAAATTCACGAAGTAAATGGACCTTAATGTGAACCAAATGTCGTAGAAATTTCGTACAAAAATCATGAAAGTGCTGCTAGCTATGACCATTTCTGTAATTTTGTTTAATCTCTGTACTGAGCGATTATGTCATTAGATTTGCAAATGGAAATGATCCTGCAATGAAAATTAACAACAAATATCAACGCTTTCAAAATTTGAAAAGTTTCGATGGTGGTAGCCCTTAAATTCTTTTCACCCGTATACATCCCAGCGCAGTGATTCAATCGAAACGAAATTTACTTGTTGGGTTTAACTTAACGTGAAGCAGATTTGGTATAAATTTGGCTCTGCTGCTGACACAGGATAGCCAGCATTGGCCATTTTCGTAAATACTGCACCAACAAATGCTTGAAATTACATATTCATATGCAAAGCATTTGAAATAAAAATTAGAAATCAATTATGAAATTTTCCGAGTTTTGAAAATTTTTCGGATGGCAGCCTCAAAAAACGTTTCACCGCTGGAACTTTCGATGAAATCCTCCGATGAGAACGAAATTCGTATTTATCAAAATTTTATTATTCAGGAATTCTACATTAAAAGCGCCTCTAATGACGTCGAATGTGAAGCTGGCCGATATCATCTTTCTTCTGGAGGCTAGTGTCGATAGGTTTAAGTGACCCAGTCGAAACTCATAAGGGTGTAGGCTATTAAAATCATAAGGGTTGTATAGCTCTCGCAAGGCGAAAAGTAAAAATTGCTTTCGTATTGACTCGAGTTTGTCACTGTGGGTTTCAAAAGCAGGATTCCAGCTAATGCAAGCGTAATCGAGAATAAGACGTACGAGTGAAGTGTATAAAGATCTTGTGACCCACAGACTACGAAATTCTTTGGCTCGTCTTTTGATGAAGCCAAGTTGTTTATTTGCACGAGAAAGTATTTTATCGTAATGTTAGGTGAAGCGGAGTTTTTCATCTAAGATAACACCGAGGTCAACAATGTTATCAACTCGAGTTAGCACATTATTACCGAGGAAGTACGTATTGTGTGTGACCGAGCATTTTCTGGAAAAACTAATAACCTGGCATTATTGGATTCTGTAACAGCCACAAAATTTTCGTTCTTATCATCTTTTCTTTTCTTTTATTTGTATTATCATTTTTATATTTAAGATAGTTAAGCTATAAACATATGTATAAAATGGATTTTATTACCGTGAATAAATCAAATCAAATCAAATTTATTAATGTTGAGAGAGAGCTTGTTTACATTGCACCAATGATCAAGGGAATCAAGTTTGGATTGGAGAAAGAGGGCATCTGATTTGGATTCAATGGTCAGATAAAGTTTGAGGTCGTCTGCATAGAGTAAATGAGGTATGCCTGCTAGGACGTCAGATACGTCGGAAATAAATATATTGAAAAGAAGTGGACCAAAATGGCTACCTTGGGGTACACCAGAGGTAGCACTAACGTTTTTCGATAAAAATCCTTGAAATTTTACACATTGTGTTCGATCGCAAAGGTAGGAAGTCAACCAGCTGAGTAGAGACCCGGTAATACCGAATTTCTGTAGCTTAAAAATTAAGGTGGAATGGTCAACTCTGTCAAATGCCTTACTGAAGTCTGTGTAGACTGCGTCAATTTGGTAACCTTTTTCCATTTTGCATAGAACGTCTGAGATTAGGATTGTCAAATTCGTGGTAGTTAAGCGACCTTTTCTAAAGCCATGTTGTTGCTCATTCAGACGGGAATCAACTAGCGGAGACAATTTGTCGTATGCTATCTTTTCGAAAAGTTTCGGAATCGAAGACAAAATGGCAATGCCCCTATAATTTTCAATAAAGCGTCGATCACCATTCTTGAATATGGGTGTGACAGAAGAAAGCTTCCAACTAGATGGAAAAACTCCTGACGAAAGTGATCTATTAAAAAAAATATGCAAAGGAGTTATAAGCTGCTCTACACAATTGTATAAAAAGATCGGAGGAAGAAAATCGGGCCCAGGACCTTTGTTGCAGTTGAGTTCCAAAATAGTTTTACGTATTGCATCGCGGGAGATTTCTAAATGGTTGACAAAAGCCGTTGGAGTTGAATCGGAGGAAGAAAGGTGTGAGTTTGTTAGGTCTGGTGCACTAAAAACTTTTTGGAAACTATCTGCGAATAGGTCACATATCTCTTTAGGGGAAGAAGACGTTGTGTTATTCAGAAACATTGACGATGGATAGCCAGTAGTTTTTCGCTTCACATTAACAAAATCGAAGAATTTTTTCGGGTCACGGACTATATTTTCGCCGGTTGACCTAATGTAATGTGATAAGCCTCACGAGACTTTGCTGAAAATTGCTTAGCGACTTGATTATACTCTTCCTGAATAGCAGAACTAACGTCAGTATTTTCTCTAATCCGCTTATATAGTTTGTTTCTACGATTTCGCAAATGCCTAAGGTCTCTATCAAGCCATGGCTCAGACAATTTTTTTTTTTTATCTTTGGTACATATCTTTCAACGGCGTCAAAAATTTTATTGTAAAAAGAAGAAATGGCTGTCTCAAGATCCTGAGTTGGAAAATATTCGTCCAATCAATAGTATCAAGAACGTGTTTAATGCTTTCATAATCAGCATTACGGAAGTCAAATACAATTGAATTATTGTAAGTTTTTAAGTAGGTGGAATTAGAAGTGGAAAGTTCTACTGACAGTGCTGTATGGTGTATACTATTGCAAAAAAGATGCTCAGCGTCATTAGTTGGACTAACCACTACTTCGTCATAAGCATTCGTGAAGACTAGATCTAACCAATTTCCATTTTGGTTGGGGATGTAGGAAACCTGCTGTAAATCATTACCATAAAAGGCACTCGCAAGATTGAAATCGTTGGTGTCTTCCAGGTTTACGGGGAGAAGGTAAGAGTCATTTTCATCCGGAATAAAGCAAAGATTCGGACGATTGAAATCACCCAAAACTATTATTTTATCTTTTTCGCTAAGTGATGTCGCTAATGAAGATATTGTGTCACAAAAATTGCTGTAGATGGATTCTTCAGATCTAGGGGGGATATAGACAACAGCGATGTAAATTGAGTTGTTTTTAGAGGAGATCCGAACAATTATACATTGGAAAAAAGCATTTGGGGTGGTATCAACGAGCTCACTTGAAAATATGTTGCTAACAGCAAGTAAGACACCACCTCCTCGCGACTGACCCGTAGAACAATAATCACGGTCGCTTCTGTAAATGGTCCAAGTACTATCAAGAATCTCCTCATTTTTATGAGAGGCATTAAGCCAAGTTTCCGTGATGGCGAGTAAATTAAAATGGCATGATTTGGCGTCAAGGTATAATTTACTTAGCTTGCCTCTCATACCACCACAGTTGTGGTAAAAAAGTTTGAGGCTTGTCTGAGTTTGGTTAGGAAAAATGCCTAACAGGGTTGACTGATCTTCGAAGAGATTTAGATGTCATATTGCTACTTATACCTATGTTTGCGGCAGCCTGATTGGAAACCTTGGAGCAGATTTTATTAGTTACGCTAGCATACCTGCTTGAGTGAGAAGATGACGCGTCAAATGCTGGGGGTATAGATGTATAATTAATATTACGAGTAGATGCATTACAAGTAAAAGCATCAGTTAACGAAGAATTATCTGTTGTCACTAGAGACTGAGACTGAGAAGGTGACGAGAAAGTCTTATGGGCGGAAGGAAGTTGGGCAAAGGAGTGGCTAGGGATACAATATTTTTTACAATTTTTTGTTTCTTATTCTTAGTTTTGCCGATAATGTTTCCCCAAGGGCTGAATGTCATTCCCTTCCAGTTGATCTTGCCGTTGTTTCCACTCCAGCACGTAAAAAGCCACGCATATTTTGATGGAACAAAAACTTTACACCGTCTGGAGGAATTATGTTTGGACTGGGGTAATAATTTCACTTCGTAATCTTTTATGTGAAAATCAGCTTCGAGAATCGTTCCCAACCATTTGTCGTCAGCAAAAAAAGGAATCCCTTTCACGAAGAATGCACTTTTGGTTGATGAAGTTGTTAATTTTGTGGACATGTGTTTATTGGGAAGAATTTTGTTGGTTTTTTTTATTTTTTGTAAACGATTCTTCCAATCATTATGGGACCAAAAAGTACCGAATTTGTAAATTGGGGTTTCACAGTCAAGATTTGAAAGTTTTTCTAGAGTAGATGGAATTGTGCTCTCAGCTAGAATCCTAATACGTGATGTTGCTTTGTCCTTCGTTCTCATATTGCTGACCGTTGTTTTGCTATTAATCTCTAACGTTGCGTTGAGGAGCTCTTGATGGAGTGTTATATCGTTCATTAATAAGTTTTTGTCTGCATCATTTGTTGAAGCATCGCAATGAAGGTCTAAATCTTCCAATTTTCTGCTGATATCAGCTAACTTTAGTTGTTGCTCGGACAAAGCGTCTGTGAGTCTGTCGGTTTGCATTTTGAACGTTCGTGATAAATTTTCAAACTTTTCAAGCGTATCTTTGCTGTTTGATTGGCAAGCATAATTACTTTTATTATTATAAGTGAACAAATTCGAAGAAATGGAATCCACTTTATCAGTAAGAGTATCCATTCTCTTCCCAAGAGTGTCAAAATACTTTTCGTGGCTCATAATGTTCGATTTCGAAAAGGAGGACGCCAGACCATCGAAATGATTTGATATTTTCGCCAGGAATTCCTCGTTTGCACGCGTTTGTGCTAGCTGTTTAGATATTATATTATCTTTTTCGGAATTGAGTGTCCCGATGTAGCCAATCAAACTGTCGTACATACTTTTTAAAAGAAGGTCAATATTTTGGCAATCCGTACAGATGAAGTGGTTCTCGAGGTACGGATGAAACCAATCCCTGGGAGCACCCATGCAAGCCCCGTGTAACTTCCTGTTGCAGAAAGCTTTGCATGTCACGAATTTCATCGTGTTGTCAAAGGCAAAGCAATTTTCAAGGCTGCACTTGAAGCTCATGATGATTTAAGCAGGTGGATTCGATGTCCAAAAGTATCCAATCTTAAAGTGCCCAGAGGTATACAAATGATTAATTTAGCTTTCTGTGTCTATGGTGCCCAGAAGTATGCAATTGCTGAATTTCAATTTACCATGAACGAAAACCAATCAGATGGTAAATTGAATATTTATGCGAAGAGTCAAAAATGCGAGTTAAAAGCTCGGCGCTGTGCGAATTTGAACTCCGTCCGTCGGAATGCGAGGTGGTTGACGATGTGACGCTGCTGCCAAAACTGATAAATTGTGAGATGATAAACTCAGTTTAACCTTATAACCGCTCGGCCAATGCAGTTGATTTAAAAATGTTAAGTGTGTTAATTTGAATTGTAAATGTATTTTAATTCAGAATTTTTTCAAAACGAAAGTGCAATTTTTCATTTAAATTGGCACCGAAGCGATTTATTTTACAAAACCCAACGAGGCTTACAAAAAGCTGAGGTACTGACGTTGAATCGAACTCGCTCTCTAGTGCTCCAGAGTTTGCAACAATGCCACTGGGCTATGACCAGTTGGGTCTGAATGAGGGAAAAACAATATAAGAACAACACTTGAAAGAAAGTTTAATTACTAAACAAATGTTCTGTTAACATATGTGGAATTGTATTCTTTGTTCGCACTTCCCGTTATACACTTTCACCAATGAGGAACGTGATAATATATGATACGTGATAAAATATGTGAATATGAAATATGTCAATAAGAATAAATTAGATGCCTTTTATTGGGTTGTACAAGGTATAGATTCAACAGAAAACCGGGTCGACCCCTCAGAGTTTTGCTGTTGACGCAATTTCGAGGACGACGCGACGTTACGCGACCTTGTTTTCTATTGGATCCTCACAGAGAGAAGAAGGGTAATATTTGTTTTGCGAAGAAAGACAGAAAGCACTCTCGTTAGCACCGCACACAAGATCAGTACATTGACATAGTGTGGAGACACTCACGTATAAATAAAAGAATTGAATATGGTTTGGAATTATACAAACATTATTTTAATTTATATGAATCCGACGGGAGCTACTACACGCACGTTTGACAGCTTGACCACCATTTCTCGCTTTTCCACCCTCAAAACCACCCTCAAAACTTTTCAAATATTTAAAGCGTTAATATTTGTTGTTAATTTTTATTGCAGGATCATTCCCATTTGCAAATCCAATGACATAATCGCTCAGTAAAGAAATTCCACAAAATTACAAAAATGGTCATAGCTGGGAGCCCTTTCATGATTTTTGTACGAAATTCCTACGACATTTACTTCACACTAAGGTCCATTTACTGCATGAGCTTCGTTTTGATTTCTACACTTGACTGGAAGCTATAGAGAAAAAGCTTTATTTTGCTGAGTAAATTTGCAAGATTCATGAGACAAAAATCACCATAGCTTGCAGCCCCATTCTAGTTTTTCAACCAAATTTTCACCAAATGTTACACTGTATTATATTCAAATTCTGTGTGTAAGCTATAGGCCAAAAAGCTGTTTTTTTCTCAGTGATTTTTCAAGATGGTACACCTGCCACAGGGTTGCCCGCATTTAAAAATTACTTCTGTCAGACCTGGTCCTGGACAATGTCGACATGTTCTGTCAATTTCATTATGATCGAATAGTCCGGTCGTCAGTTCTCGTGAACAGAACTTTCGAGTGCTGAAAATAGAGGTAATTTGGTGATGGATTGCCGTTCTTGTGCAAAACGGAATTTGAAAAATTTTGATTTGACATGATGCATAGAAGTAAAAATTTATCAATGATTTGAATTTTTTGTCAAAAATCAAAAATTTTTCAGGAGGGTCAATGATTTGAAGAATTTTTTTCAGGAGCCTTTCGTAGCTACAGGGTTACCTGCACCATCTTGAAAACCCATGTGTGTGAAATCTTTGTCAACATCAATACGCTCTGCAAATTTGACGATGATCCAATGTTTTTGTCAGAAGTAATGACAAATCAAAATTTGAAAAAAATCCTTGCCTACTTTTAGGCACTTAGCACCCACATCTGGCTCAAAATTTCGCTGAGATCAGCTATCTAACCTGTGTCCGGTTTCGAATATGATGGATTGGTGATCGCTGTGTGTATAGTGTTCTGATACCCGCCATACTATATCTGCTGCAATTGATGGACTCGCGAACGTAAGGTCAATAATTGAGCTCAACTCTCGGCTTCGAAAAGTAGGTATGTGGCCGGTATTCATTAAAACTACGTCCAACTGAGAGAAAGCTTCCATAAGGACGCGGCCTCGAGTGTTGGTGCTTCGGCTGCCCCACTCGGTTGCCCATGAATTGAAATCGCCAGCTATAATGTGCGGTGTGTGTTGTTTTGCATTTATTACCAGCCTATCCAGTAGGTGTTGAAACTGGTTAATAGTTGAGTTGCAAGAGGCATAGCAGCTGTACACGTAACATCCTCTTATCTTTGCCCACACAAAACCGTCTTCACTCTCGGTCATGGTTTCTTGGAATGACGTTCCTCCGCAAACCCAGATGGCAGCCCGACTGGTTCTATCTCGAACCCAGATATGTTCACGCAGGTTTCTGTATTGTTCACTCACTATGGCTACCTCTATCTTCATCTCATTAATATTTTGGGAGAGCAGATCTTGGGCTGCCGCACAGTGCTTGAGATTTAGTTGGATGAATCTCATTTTCGATTTACGAGCGCTCTTCTAAAAACTGGGCATCGACTACTACCAGCAACGTGCTTGGAATCGCCCTCTTTTGTGTGATCGCAGAAGAAGCATTTCGGGTCCTTCGTGCACTCCTTTAAAAAGTGCCCTTTTTCACCGCATCGTTGGCACATTTTTGATCGATCATGTTCGCTTTTGCACGCTTTAGCGAAGTGACCATACTCCAAGCACTTGAAGCAACGTTTTAGTTGAATTTGCGCCCGCAGTCGACAAACAACCCATCCGATTTTTACCTTTCCCGCTGCTAGTAACTCGTTCGCCTGCAGTACCGGAAGACAAATTGTGGCCGCTTGAGCACCGCCATAGGTCTTCCTCAGCGATATGACAGCATCTTCCCTCAAATCGTTGAAATTAAACTGTCGCACTAATGCCGCACGGATATCTTCCTTTGTGGTGATTTCGTCGAGGTCTCTTACTTCCACTTTGGTCAGATCACACTTAGCTTTGACGTCAGCTTTCCCATCTAGCGCTTTTTCCATCTGTTTTTGGAGCTTTAGAGCGACTTCTGTTGCCGATGACTTCATCTAAAGCAGTAGTTCTCCTTTCTGAGTTCGACGAATACGGGTCACATTTTCGCCTACTTCTTTCAAGTCCGTATCAGCCTTCATCTGGCGCAGAATCTCAGCATATGTCGCTTCGCCCTTGAAGGAGATTATCATCACATCCGGCCGCTTTCGCCTTGCAGGTGGTTGTTTTTTCCTCGTAACCTTAGTCCAGGTGTCAGCACTCGTATTTACCGCAGGTTTCACTGCCGCTGGAACCTTATTCGGCGTCCTATTCATCGGTCTCTTCGGAGTTTGTACAAGTTCTTGTGTTTCGTCTCCAACTTCTCGATGCCGCTTTTGATTTACAGTGCTACCACTGCGTCCTGCCTTTTCCCTGCTGACAATGTTACTAGCCTTCTTGTCGTTTGCAGGTGTCGGTGTAACTTGCGTAGTTGCATCCGATCTTCCAGAGATTCTCCTATCAATTTCTACGCGAGCCTTATGATAAGTAGCTCGAATGGCTCTGATCTGGTCCCTTATTGAATGGTGCACGTTTGTTCGTGTTTTGGTAAACTCAGCTAGCGTTGTAATCAATTCACCCAATTTAATGAACGCATCTTGCTCCACCTCCTCCGATGCCACCGAAATCATCTGTTGAGTTTGGCTCTTAGGCGCTTGCAGACTTCCTCCGAGTTCATTTGCAGGTCTAGGAGGTGTACGTAGCACCAGTGATTTCCTCCGAAATGGGTTCTCTCCCTCAGTAATTGGTTTCCTGCTATGGAAGCCAAGCTGACCACCTCCATAACATTGCAGTCGCTGGATAACGACGACCGGAAGCCTGCTTGCTCACTCCCCTCTGCCGCCGGTACTGGGCATCCGTTTCCCTGGACCCTAAGTTTACTCCTAGACTTATCTTCCATGTTTGGTTTTTTATTCAGGGTTCCTTCCCATAGCGTTTTACCTACCGCCAGGTTATATGGTTACGTGATGACGCCATATTTCGTCATGTCACAGCGAAGATCATTGGCACTCAGGTATTTACGGAGACTCATGTCGCCCCTGAGACTCTCCCTTCTCTGCCGACCATTGTCCGCGACTGCTTATTGGTTATTCACAGTAAACCCTCATAGAGGGTGCTCCCCTATCCACAACCTTGGGGACGCGTTCGGTTCCCCGGTCTGAGGGCACTGTCGAAAACTCAACAACTATATAAATATATATATATATATATATATATATATATATATATATATATATATATATATATATATATATATATATTGTATATATATATATATCGTATATATATATATATATATATATATATATATATATATATATATATATATATATATTATATATATATATATATATATATATATATATATATATTTATATATGTATATATATATATATATATATATATATATATATATATATATATATATATATATATATATATATATGTATATATATATATATATATATATATATATATATATATATATATATATATATATATATATATATATATATATATATTGTTGCATGCACGCCAAGCGAGTTGTATCGAGGCCAAAAAAAGCTAGAAACGGCGAGGAAATACTCGATATACATCTCATACATGTATTTCATTCATGTATTCAAACAACGAAAACAATCAGATAAAATGTAAAATGATCCTCTAGAAACCAGTTTGAGAATCTGCGAGAAATATTTGTCTGATACATGTGTGTCGTACATGCAATTTGTAAACAAGTCGCAGATAGAGTTCTCTTGAAAGAAAAAGTGGAATATTCCAGAGCCCCAAACCATGAGTCAGATCTCACATGGCAACGGAAAAGATCTTTAAACAGCCTATAGAACCCTCTAGAAAGCAAAAGTAGAACACTCGAGAGCCCAAGAAACATGCGAGTACGACTTTAAATACCGCCACGAGAGGTGCTAACAGAGTTAGTCAGAAGCGAAAGTTTGTACATGCGAGTTAGTAGTCGGTTTTGGTTCAATGCGATAGATTGTACAGAGTTAGTAGACAGCGTATACAGTGAAAAAGGCTGTTACTGTGAGAAGCGAAGCAGTGAATTTAGTATCCGGGTGCGATTAATTAAAAGCAAAAAAGTGTGAAATTGTAACGCGAAATTATAATAGTGCGATCAAGAAGTGTAAACGATTTTGGTGGCTATATTTAGTTTTGTAAATAAATGTGTAATTAGTGTTCTAAAGATATTGTTTTATTTCATGAATGTGAAGAATATCGAATCCACGAAAGGTGTTTAACGGTAAAACACAACAATATATATAGAGAAATATGAATTTTCGGCGAAACGAGTTTAATACTAGTTTTCTTCGAAAATTAGTAATATAGAACCAATGTAATCCTACTGTCGTAATCCTACTAGTTTAGAATTAGCTTTGCATATTTTAGACGAAAGTGGTCACTAAATTCAGAACGAAAACAAACACAGGTCGAAACTACATAAACCTAAAGAAACTCACAATAGAAGTCCTGATGTAAACGAACAAACTCATAATAATACAGACCCACCACCTAACAATCCAAATTGTCGTAATTTTCACGATAATAATAATTTTAATTCAAATCACAGACATGGCGATAATTTTAGCTTCAATCGACGGAATTTCAACAAAAATTAGTACTCAGATCAAAGAAAATACTTTAACAGAACAAATTACGATAATATAACATTCAGCACAGAATAGACTGGAACCAATGGAAGTTGATCCTTCGACTTCTACGCGGCAAAATCACATAAATACAGTCGAAAATTTTCATCTAGCTGCCTCGGAGCCCACTTCCGCTTACTCTATATTATAATTAAAACTCCTGTTCGATCGTTGAGATTTATCATAGATTGTGGAGCCTGTGTAAGCATAATAAACGAAAAAAATTCTGCACCCAAATACCATATCCCGATTAAAGATATAACTATTAACACTCTCCAAAACTAAGACCGACGAACCTATATACACACGTAACTATAGATATCATTGATAGATCTGAAGCTAATCGGCAAATTCGTGGTATGTTTGATCAAGGGATCATTCGTAATAGCAGTTCACCATATTCTTCAACTATATGGGTAGTGCCAAAAAAAAGGTACTTAAAAAAAAAAATTTAGGATCGTCATGGATTATAGAAAGTTGAATGATGCCACCATCGACGACAAATTCCCACTCCCAAACATCGACGATATCCTCGACAGACTTGGCCGGTCAATGTATTTTACTACGTTAGACTTAGCCAATGGCTTTCCTCAAATTGAAGTGTCAGAAGCTGATATTCCAAAAACCGCCTTCTCTACATATCAAGGACACTTTGAGTTCTTACGCATGCCATTTGGCTTGAAGAACGCACCCTCCACGTTTCAGCGCCCAATGAATTCAATATTGTTCGAATTCATAGGAAAGATTTGTTTCGCCTATTTGGACGTCATTGTTATATTTTTTACTAGTTTGGATGAACATATTTGCTCAATTAAAAAATTTTTTCAGAAGTTGCGTGACGCTAATCTTAAGGTTTAGTACGAAAAATCAAAATTTCTAAAACGCGAAACGGAATATCCAGGGCACGGAATATCTACCGATGGTGTCAAGCCTAACCCTTCAAAAATTCAAGCAATTTGTAGCTTTTCTATCCCAAAAACTTCAAAGCAAATTAAGTCTTTCCTAGGTTTGGTTGGATTCTTCCGAAAATTTATTGCAGTCTTTAAGTCTTTACGTCTCAAAAAGAATTGAAAAATTAACATTCAAGATGAAGACTACATAGAATCATTCAGTGAATTGAAAACAATTTTTATTAAGGAACCTGTACTAAGGTATCCTGACTTCTCAAAATAGTTTACCTTGACAAAGGATGCATCAAATTTTGCCATTGGAGCCGTCCTTTTTCAATCTCAACATTCCATATGCTTCACATCACGTACTTTGAATGAGCGCGAAGTTCGATATTAAGTCACCGAAAAGGAATTGCTTGCAATTGTGCGGGTAACAGGCTATTTTTGCCCTTACCCATATGGTAGAAAGTTTACCATCCGCACTGACCACAGAACCTTACAGTGGCTCTCGAATCTAAGGGAACCAAACTCAAAGCTACAACGATGGAAGATCAGACTGGAAGAGTTTAATTTCAGTATCGAATATCTGAAAGGGAAAGAGAACGTAGTAGCTGACGCACTTTCTAGAGTCAAAATTTATGCGAATGATTCAAGTTCTGCAAATGAAACGATTCCTATAAAAAATAGTCATACGTCAACTGACGCGTACTCTTAAGTTGAGATCTTTGTGAATGACATAAGTTCCACAGATGCAATGATTCCCAGTGCCGAAGATGACAATTCCAATCACATCCCAATTTCAGAAGTGCCTCTAAACCTCTTTAAAACCCAGATTATAGTAAAAAAAACCTTAGCGCATCAGAACCGCTAGAAACACTAATTTTCGAAGAACAGTAGAGGATTTGTGCAGATTTTGAGTGTGTATTCTACCACTACTTACTTTTCCTACTTAAAACTAATACACCCTAAGGAATAAAAGAATCTAAGCTTATTTTAATTTCGGTGACTTCATCGAAAGCCACTGCGGTAGAAACGTGTTTGGGGTTGCAATCCGAAAAATGTCCACAGCTTAGAAAATTTTAACAATGTTTACTTATTTTCATTGCAAATGTTTGTGATGAAAAAAATTAATGCCTTGCGCTAGCAGTCTTCTGCTAGCACCGAAGCCAAAAATATATTGCATCTGCCTTACGTTGAAGTCAACCTGCTCTGCGAATTTTGTATTGATCCGATGAATGTATTGGAAGCTATAGGGATGCAAAGAAATGTAGGGTAACCATTCGCAAAAGTTTTCAAATTACCTAGATTTTAATATTTGGTGTTAATTTTTACTTTAAGATCACTACGATTTGAAAATTCTATTTTAAAATCGCTTACTAAAAGTTTGCCTTAAAAATCCAAAAACACCCAAAGCTAGCAACCATATCATTGCACTGAACTTAAATTTCTACTGAATATTGCCTACTATAAGTTTATTTTGCCATTTGATTTTCGTTATGATTCAATGACTTATCTGGAAGCTATAGGGCAAAGAGCTTTATTTTCCTTAGGAACCTTAAAAATTTAAGAGACAGAAATTACCATAGTTGGCAGTTCCAACCGAAAGTTTCAACCAAATTTCTACCAAACGTTGCTTAAAGTAAGGTTCAGCTACTGTGTGAGTTTTGTTGATATCGAATAACTGAATCAGAATTTATAGGGCCAAAAGCAGTTATTTTGCTAAGTGATTTTTCAAGATGGCACCACTGGCACAAAATTCCCCGCATTTTAAAATCGCTTCTATCAGACCTGGTCCTACTTAAGACCAATACATTCTGTACATTCCAACTGATTCTGATTATCGGATCGTGATTTTCCATGAACATAGGTTTTTGATGCTGAAAATAAAGGTAAATTGGGAAAGGGCTACCAGGCGTGCCCTTTGTAAAATTTCAAATTTTTTACTTTAACTATGGAGACAAAGCAAAAAACTTATTTTTTAGTGGTTTTTTCCAATAAGCGATAATTTTTCGGGAGTTTCAATGATTAAAAGGTTTTCACTTTCAGTGCCTGCCCTAGCTCCAGGGTCGCCAACATGCTCATGTAAAGCTACACAAATTTAGAACTAAATAATATCAATATATTCTGAAGGTTTGATAAGAATTGTATAACTCTATCAAAAGTTATCGCAATTTAAAAATTTTCAAATTTTTGCGTTCTCTTTTCATGCACCTAGCGCACACATGGGGTTAAAAAATTCCAAAACATTATCCAATTCACATGAAAAAAACACGTTCAAAATTTATTTTGGTAACTTTACTTTAGTAAAAATTATTTGTGAACGGAATAATAGGTATATTCAAAATATCACTCATTTGACCGGCGGTGCATACTTTTAGTAATGTTTTTACATTAGTAAAATTTTACGCGAACATTAGTGAAAATCCAATGTTAACTCTACTAAAATTGATTTACTTTAATCGAAAAAGAAAAATATTTCAAAGTAAAGAATCTGATTCCAAATTTTTCAGAAATATTTTGCAAAACCATATGCCAACTAAGGGTCTAGTGGGAGTGATGATCAACGATATTAATTTACTTTCCGTGTTCCAAAACGAATATATCAAGTGGAAACCAGACAAACCTTCTATTAGAATCACAAAAGTTACTAAAATTCTCGAAGATGTCACAAATAAATCCGATATACAAGAAAAAATTCTCAGAGAACATCAAAAAAATTACCATAGGCGCATTAATGAAGTTTATTTCGAGTTGAAAAATTTTGTAAATTATCCTAGATTGAAAAACGAAATAACTTCCGTCATTAACAACTGCCACATTTGTAATACTGCAAAGTATGATAGGAATCGACCAAAACAACATTTTAAGATCACAGAC
>CANBKX010000023.1:0-14768 GCA_947369275.1 Nemotelus nigrinus | reverse complement strand
GCTGTTGCTCCACAACCCCCGAGCTCCCCTTCTACCCGACTCGTTAAGTGTCACCCTCCAAGCTCGGGGCAACCACGAATCACCACCAAGACAGTGTTTATATCTATTTGACGGAAGGTGCGAAGTGAACCCGAATCGTCACCAAATCCTAAATTCCCAATTATCAACTGAACGATCCAATGTATTCACGGATCGCCTACAATTCTGAATTCCCGAAATGCGAACGAAAAGCACTCACATTAAACTCGGATCGCCGCCATCTCAATCTTCTCGACTATCAGACGAAAGCTCAATGTGAAATCGTATCGTCATAGACTCCACATTCCCAACTGTCGCGCGAAGTTCCCAAGTAGACCTGAACCACCACAAACTCACTATTCCTACCCACTTAACGAAAGCTCAAACAATCTTGCATCTCCACGAATTCTATTTCTACAACTAGCGCCCGGAAAGGTGATCTTGGGTTCAGGTTGAACCCGTAATCGAACACTGCGAGTCACCAAATCTTCGGAATTGAACAAACCATCCGCTTTATTATATATTACCTTTACTCACGTCCCGACCTTAATCCACTTAAGGAACCATCGAGTAATTCATTCTCCTACCGACTACGTTTCGTGGCCACGACTCAATTATCCACAAATGTCGTGCGTACAAACTAAGTAAAACACAAATAAGGATCGTCTTCTTAGGCTAAACTTATATCTACACGGCCGTTCGTTGACCGTCGTTTCTGTTCTCCATCAAAACGTTATTGTTATAAAAGGTTGGAACATGCTAAAGACTGACCTGTTCGTAAACCGCCAGAAAACTTCAGCTTCGTCAGCCTCCAACGCCCGGGCTCAGGCCGCCACTTTCAGTCAAAAGCCTTTCAGTTGCTGTTGCTTCGCTGCCTCATCATCGTCCGGCCGGGGGCTGTGTGCCAAGCTGCCACGCTCTTCTTACGCCATGGAGCCGGCGATCGAAGATGATGAATCTTCCAACTTAGCACTTGATATTTGAAATCGAAGTTGATTTAGCGAATTCTCCATCCACCTGGATTTAATCAGATATCACTTTTGCTAGCCGATTCTTCCTCCACAAGCACTTCGCTGCCAGGAAATAGAAAAAGCACGTGTCCCTTTGAACGCACCTCAATTTTAACAAATATAACTTTTGCTAGCCGGTTCTTCCTCCACAAGCGCTTAGCTGCCGGAAAATAGAGAGCACGTGTCCCACTCAACGCACCTGGATTTTATCAGATATCACTTTTGCTAGCCGATTCTTCCTCCACAAGCGCTTCGCTGCCAGAAAATAGAAAAAGCACGTGTCCCACTCAACGTACCTGGATTTCGTCAAATATAACTTTTGCTAGCCGATTCTTCCTCCACAAGCGCTTCGCTGCCAGAAAATAGTAAAAGCACGTGTCCCACTAAACGAACCTGGATTTGAAAAGATATGACTTTCGTTAGCTGATTCTGCCTCCTCACGCGTCTAAGCGCTTTGCTGTCAGAAAATAGCAAGAACTTCGGTGCGTTCCTGCTCTTCATCGTTCGCTTTTACTGAAGGGTTTCCTTCCAAAGCTTTCGTCGCCCAGGTGTAAGCTCCGCAGATGATATCCGAGGTACCAACCCATGGTGAGTGACGCGTTTCACCGTGTGGCTGATCTACCACAGCTTTTGGGCAGTGTGGGGCTTGTGGGTGACGTCGTGCGTCGATCCACATGCCCATATTTCAGGAGTCAGTGTCGTGGCAAGGTTGCCCCCAAAATAAACGAGATATAATTTGCTGTAGCGATTGGTGTTTTTCGCGCAAGTTCGCCGGTTCCCTGTTGGTCATGGGTCGGTATACTATTTCTTAATCCTATGTCATCGGCATCCAACCAATATATGACATAAGTCGGATGCTATGACTTCTTTCCTGCCAACGAGTGGTGGTTACATTCATGCGATTGACCTACGTAACTGAGTGGTGGCGTCGCGGTTAAACCAATCTTCTCGGGTGTTCGTTCCTCTTGCGAGTTTCACCGCATTTGCTACCACGTAACAACTCCAACCTTACCCGAAAGGGATTTCCCCGGAAATCCATCACCGATATCTCGTTCGCGACTGTCCCGATAAAGGTATAAACGGGTATATAGTCTAGCGTCGAGGAAATCGCCCTCAATCGAAAATATCATCCATTTAACCCCGTAATCGATCTTGGTGACCTGCCTTTCGCCGTGTGGGTGCAAAATGAGTTTTGTTAAGCCTTGACGTTGCACCATGCACTTTGTTGCGTGTGTTTATATGTTTTCCAACAATAACCCTAAGTCCTAACCCAAGTTATGGGCAGTGTCCACTTGCTAAGCAGTGCTTCCTGATTCCTATCCAACTATGTGCATGTCTAATATTTGCCGTCCTAATCCCATTATTCATTTCCAATTTATGGAACATCTCAGTGCTATGTAACGAATCCTAATATCTATCCTACTCTTTGACAAATTTTTCCAATTGCCACACTAATTTCCATCTTTAATCTCTTAATTTAACTAAAAATTCATTTGGTTATGTGTCTAACCCTAGCCCCTATTCTCCTGTGGATTTGTAAGTTTACAACCCTAGCCCCTATTCTCCTGTGGATTTGCGGTGTGTTTAATCCTTGCTCACATTCTACTTCGCGTAGGCAAGTTGGTAAAGCGACACGAATTTCAAGTCCCAGCCATTAATTCAAATAAACTTTCATTTGCTTCTGGCTACTCCTATTTACCTTTGGGTGTATATATATATATATATATATATATATATATATATATATATATATATATATATATATATATATATATATATATATATATATATTTGTCAAACAGCTCTTACTCTAATTCCAAGCTCCTAATTCAAATCAAACTTCCTGGGCTGAGTGTTTAATCCGGGATCCTATTCTTCTCTGAATATGCATGCTCATACCGCAACACTAATTCTAACTCCTAACTTCAAATTCAAATTAAATTTCATGAACTGAGTGTCTAATCCTAACTCCTATTCTACTTTGACTATGTATGTTCGTAAAGCAACACTAATTTCCATTTTCGAACTCCCGATTTAACTAAAATTTTCTTTGCTGGGTGCCTAACTCTGGCTCATATTCTACTTGTTGTAGATATGCTTATCAAGTAACACTAATTCTACCTCCTGACTTCTAATTTCACTAAAAGTTCATTTGCTTTGGGCTTAGCCCTTGCCGTAGCTTACTTCTATCTCCAAAGTATTTACACGCAGTTAACCTATATTTATCAAATTTTCACCTTTTATCCAAGCCGTTTTGGATGCGATTTCCAGGGGAAAGCAAACGTCAAGGAAGTGACGAAATGTCTCTAAGGACATTCGTTTTTCCCCCTGGGTGAAGAGTGAATTGGGCGCCACCGTGTAGATGTCTTGCAAAATGCTACCCCCCCCCCTGCCGCTTAGTTAACTAGTTGACGTATGGTTTCAAATCCTTCGTATACCATACCCCCGCCTCCTTGCCACTGGTATCTACCAACAGGTAGGTCTAACCCGACACTCTTCTGCGAATCCAGAAAGGACCAATATATTCCGGCGCCAGCTTTGCGGAGTAATACTTCGCCGCATCCGAGAGGGTGTAGTTTTTCCGTCACACGGCCTGTCCCTCCGCGAACGTGACGTCCCGCCTGCGCAGATTATATCGTTGGGCGCTCTGCTTTGCTGCGAGTTTCATGCGCTCCAATACATCCGAGCGTACTTTGGCGAGTTTCTCAGCTCTGGCCCTGGGCCCTAGAATATTCTGCCCCCCTCTGGGTTGTTCCCGTCCCTCATGATACGTCACCATCTCTCTGCCAAAATTGAAAATGTATGGGCTGATTCGTGTTACTTCGTGTTTGTAGGTGCGCAGAGCACAAGCTATCTTAGCCAGGTCCTTATCCCACTCGTGGTGGTTTTCGGTTGCATACGACAGTGAGATACGCTTTATGTCCTGGTTCTTGCGTTCCGCTGGATTGGCTTGTGGGTGATATAAAGCTGTGAATTTTATCCTGGTTCCATAGGACTCCGCCAGGTATTTCAGCATGGTTCTTCGAAACTGAACGCCGTTACCACAGACCAGCCATTATGGTGCCCCAAAGAGTAGAGAGACTTGTTCCTCTAAGATATTACACACGGCAGATGTGGAACTAGCAGATAGAACTTACTCACATAATCCAGTACGGTGAGTATAAAGACATGCCCTTGTTTTGATCGCGGTAATGGGCCCACTAGGTCCACACAAACCATCTCCCATGGTTGTTGTGGTTCTCCACTCCTAGTGATCATGTATCCGGCTGGAGCTCTTTTCTCCACCTTATTGGCCTGGCATACCTTGCACCTTTTCTCATATCGTGTCACATCAGTGGACATCTTTGACCAATAATATTTTTCCGCAAGTCTACCCAACGTGCGATTCGCACCCATGTGTCCAGCCTTTGGGTCATCGTGGCACCGGAACATCACCTCCATTCGTTCCGCCTTCGGCACCACTCGCTTCCATACTTCTACTCCCTCTTACTCGAGACACCAACCAGGCACATGCTTTCACAGTACGTTGTCCTTCACCCGCCAATCCGCATAGCGTTCGGGCGTTTGTACTACCTTCTGTTTCATGGCCATGTACCACGGATCCTCTACCGTCTCTATAGTTGCTACCTCCCCCCAGTCATTAATCATGACAGCGCATCGGGTACCAAATGTTTCTTTCCTTTACGGCGAACAATTTCAAAAGGGTATTGTTGGAGGCGTACCGCCCACCTGGCCAGTTGTCCCGTTGGATCCTTCAGATTACTCAGCCATACCAGTGAGCAGTGATCCGTGACCACGGAGAAGCGTGCTCCCTCTACGTACAGTCGCAACTTCTCTACGGCCCACAGTACTGCAAGACACTCTTTCTCTGTAGTAGAATACTTGCGGTCCGCATTTGTCAAGGACCGACTCATATAGCAGATTACTTTTTCCCCACCTTCGTGCTTCTGAGTCAGTACTCCCCCTAGACTTAAATCTGATGCGTCCGTTTGGATTGAGAATGGTAAGATTGGTGGAGTGAAGAAGAATTGGTGGAGTATATATCCAGCTGCAGATTTTTTCATTGAGGCGGTAGGTGTGCTTCTGAAGTTGGTTGATCCTGGTTTTTCCTGAGATTCCGTTCGGGCTGCTAAATTCTGTTTAGGTTTGTTATAACTGCCACTGGTTGTTTGATCGGATGCACTTGCCGCCGTGTGGAGCAATGTGTGGTGTCTTTTATTGCATCTGCTTCAACTTCGTGACGAGCACAAGTTTACTCCGTGACCTGGTTTCAACCAGTTAAAACAGAGATTTTTCTTCTGCACATGTTGTTTTCGATCGAAAGCGTTAAACTGTAGGAATTTCTGGCATACGTGCAATGGATGCATTCCTTCCTGGCAGAAGTAACAAGTGGTACATTTTCCCTTGTAGGATGATGATGTTGCCGTAATGCACGTCTTTATGCTGGCAGACTGTTTTGTTTTTTGTGTGATTGCCTCTAATGACTGAAACCGCAGCTCCAAGAACTTATTTATTTATTCATTTTTATTTATTTATTTATTTGCCAAACAAGGCATTATACAATATATATTACAATAGAATATGCATAAAATAGAACAAGCAAGTATTTCAAGTTAATGTTTATTGGCATTTAGGCGAATAAAGATTGGAAATAAGTAGGTTAAGAAGTTAATAGGGCCTTTGTCAAGTTATGAAAGTAGATTTGGTGATACCTGAAGAGTAGTGATGACTTACAGTGTTGAATGTTCTACGGCACCTATTGATTGGTACATTATACCCATAAACTGTAAGGTACTGGTATTCCTTAAGGAGGGTTGTATGCCTAGTCCGTCTTATTTGATTGTTGAAAGTAATGCGGTAAGAGAGAGCTGCTATACTAACTGTTCCGTTAATGACATCAAAGGCTAGGCATGCGCTAATTATGGTTCTTCTTGATGAAAGAGTCATTAGGTTTAAAAGACCAAGTCTGTATTCGTAAGAGAGAAGATTACTAAAGTCGTTTGGATTATAGAAGTGCCTCAGGGCGAAAAGCAAAAATTGTTTCTGAACTGATTCGAGCCTGTCGCTGTGTAGTTGAAAAGCTGGGCACCAGACTATGCAGGCGTATTCCAGTAGAGGCCGCACTAGTGATGTATATAGAGACTTAGTATCCCAAATGTTTTTGAACTCTTTAGCGCGCCTCTTAATGAAACCTAATTGTTTGCTCGCTTTTGACAAGACTTTGTCAATCTGCAAGTTAAAGCGCAATTTGGTATCTAGGGTTACACCTAGGTCTAAGATATGTTCAACCCTAATAAGTTCGTTGCTATTAAGATAGTATGAATTGGCTATTACACTATTTTTCCTGGAGAAACTTATCACTCGACACTTGTCGACGTTGAGATTTAGTTTATTCAGGAGGCACCACTGTTCGAGAGATACAAATTTTGATTGGAGAAAATCAATGTCGGACTGCGTTTTGATAGTGTGGTACAATTTCAAGTCATCAGCGTAGAAGAGGTGTGGGGATCAAATAAAATCCTAGATAGATCCGAAATGAAAATATTAAAGAGAAGAGGGCCCAAATGACTGCCTTGCGGCACCCCTGACAGAGCAAAAACTGTTTTTGAAAATTTTCCTTGGAATTTGACAATCTGGGTTCTGTCACAAACATAAGATTTAAGCCAGTTAAGTAGGTAGCCAGATATACCGAAATCAAGTAATTTCTGTGTCAAAATTTGATGGTCGACTCTGTCGAAGGCCTTACTGAAATCAGTATAAATCTCATCAGCCTGGTTTCACTTTTCCATCTCACAAAGGACGTCCGAAACCAGGATCATGAGATTCGTGGTAGTTGACCTGCATTTTCTAAACCCATGTTGCTGTTCGTTGAGAAGGGGACTTATTATGAAAGTCAGTTGATCGCAGACGAGCTTCTCGAAGAGTTTGAGGATCACTGAGAGAATAGCGATATATATATATATATATATATATATATATATATATATATATATATATATATATATATATATATATATATATATATATATATATATATATATATATATATATATATATATATATATATATATATATATATATATATATATATATATATATATATATATATATATATATATATATAGATATATATATATATATATTGTTACCCGCCCAGCCTACTTGGGGGGTAGCGACACACGAGTTGGTCCGTTTGGGTCCCGGGTTGCTCAATGAAGATTGGGCGTGGGTGCCACTCACTCACCCAAAGGGGGGACCACGAGCCGCCGAGTGAGCTTACGGCTCGCGGATGTCAGTAGGGCCCTGAAGGGTAACCACGCACTCTTTCTCAATTAAACCTCACCATTACGTGGACGCTGGGTTATGGCAAATGGCCCGTTACCACTAGTATTGCGGCCTCAAAAATCAGAATGAGAAGAAATCAAAAAAAAAGAAAAGAGAAAAACTCGAAGCCGAATCTTGCTACGAACAAGCACCACGATTGATGTCCCATTTCGAATCCCGCAAATAATAGATCGATTAATTTCTTTGGATTTGATTTTATTCCATTCTAGGTTTTTTTCTTCTTACGTTCCTCGCAATTCACTCTAGGCTAGTTAAATAACAGTGTAGAAGCGACGGTCGGTTCCTAAACTACTCGTTGCCACCACTCAATCTGAACACTTGTATTTTACACTTTTCCCAACTCCAAAGCACAATTTTTTTCACTTACGCACTAATTCGGCCTATCATTATGTTGCCTATCCGACCTTATATAGTTAAAAGTTAAATCAAATACACTTACCTTCACCATCCAAGATTTGGCTCTGCACACTTTGCTATTTGAATATTCTTCTTCCACCCATGTGGTTTCCAAAGGTATCAGAACTCCTGCACGCACTTCGAATTAGGCGAATCCTCCTTTCACGTCCGTCCACTCTGTAATCTTTCCAATATATAACTTCACGTCCGTCCACTCTGTAATCTGTAATCTGTAAATTTTCCAATATATAACTTCACGTCCGTCCACTCTGCTGGTTGGAATCGAAAAGTGGCGCAAAATGTCGAATTAAACTGTGGCCACTTACCTGTAATTTTTCCAATATATAACTTCACGTCTGTCCACTCTGCTGGTTGGAATCGAAAAGAAAGCTACCGCCAAGATTGCTTTTTCATCCAGCCTCTGACCACCGGTACTTTTTCTCAAAAATCCCGTTGCTTGGGTTCTCTGTACGCCTCGCGCATACTCTACATTCTTTACTTTATATTCTATACCGTACCCTTTACATACTCTACTTTCTAACCACCATTATTGTCGCGTTGTGTGGAAGTTGTGTGAGACGTTGTGGATCGTTCCCCATTTTGACATTTCTCGTACAGTTGGTGTTGTTTACTTTTTTTCGCGAGTAAACAAAGTTAAATCTTAGTGGTGCGGGCGTTTGGCTTGAGATTCTCGGCGTTCTTAAATGAGGCCTGGGCAGCGCAGAGCACCCAACCAGTGCGTTTGAAGATGTATGGCCCTCATGTGACCGACAGAACAGTGGAAGAACCCAGGAAGAGCCTGGAACCGTGCGGTGTCAGGTAGGTACCCCATTCACTTACGAAGTTAAGTCCCTATCCTTTGTGGTCTCTGTTTTCCTTTCGTTCCAGGTTGGTGTAAGGCGCATCTTCCCTGCCGCCGTGGTGGGCACCGTGGATTACAGTGAAATCGTTAAACAAAAATATAGTTGCTAATCAGTAACGATTCGTGGCTTTCGAGGCCCCATACAGGTGAGTACCTATTCCATCTTGTGCGTGTTCCAGATCGTGTTTGGGTGTTAACATCTTTTCGTGTGGACTTCGCGGGGAGGTTATCGTGGCGAGCATGATAGTGTACATTATGTTACATCGCGATCGATTATCATCCACATGTTAATTCTTATGCTAAAACACTTAAATCTACATCGTCAGTGGCCGAGCAGTACATCACAATGGTCGGCCGCCGCGATGGCTATTAACCCTACTGAGTGGTGGTTACATTCGTGCCCTACTAGATTGAGTGGTGGCTCCGCGAAATATATTGGGGCAGCCTTTCTCACGGGGAAAGGTTGCTCCTTTTTTTTCATTCTGCTACCCGTGATTAATACCGGCTTGACGTTCGTATGTTGACGCGTTTTCGGGTAGTGTATATTACCACGTAACAGCTCCCCCCTTACCAAAAAAAGGATTTCCCGGAAATCCTTTCACGCGTGCTGGGCCCGCGGTTTCCTTCTAGTGAGACTACTTTTACTTTCGTTACGAGCTTCCGCGTTTAACCTATAGTTTCAATTCCGATCTAATCCCCGTTCGCCTAACTTTGATGCTCAGTCCCGAAGGTTAAACCTAGTCTTTTTCGAAACTAATCGTAAATCGATCCGTATTCTAAGCACAACCCGGTATTCATGCGCTTAATCCTAAATATAAATTCAAATTCAGAGCGATAATTCGGTTCGAGTTCAAATAATACTCAAATTTGGTTCTAATCCAACTTAGTCGCGAATAATCCTAATTTTAGTCCTAATTTTAGTCCTAATTCTAGTCCCAATTCTAGTCCCAAATTTTGGATACAGTCCCATTTTCGTATCCATAAACCTACATCAAGACTTAATTTTAACTGTAGTCTGATTTATGCGCAGCTAATTCTTACTCTTGATCTAAAGTTGACCTATTAGGACTACTGTTAGTCCACTTTAGTTTTAATCCAGGTTCTACGTTTGCACAAGCCGAACTTCCTACGAGCTTTCCTACCTTCCTTTTTAGATTTCGCTTACTGACTGTACTTTATTCATTCTCTAAAATTCTAACGCTATCACTTATTCTATTTATCCGCAAAATTCTAATTCTGACTCCCTTAGTGTTTGAAAATTCTAATACCGATCCTAGCTCTATTAATTCGTAAATCCTAATAACAACTCTACTTGTATTAATTCGAAAACGATTTAATACTAACTTTACTCGTAACTAACGTCCCCCTTGATTCCGGACTAATACTAAGGTCCTGCTCCATTCGGAGAAGTTCTCTATGCCACAACTATTCTAGATAGCCCTTGGCCTCATACCTTGTAACAGAAAATCTTCCTCTCCTTACTTTCTTCCATTACTAATTCTGATCATATTCTGAGACTAATGGAATTCTTCACCTTTTTATTTTAGCTTAGCTTTAGCTTTTTAGCTTTTTTTAGCTTTTTATTTTAGCTTAGCAGTCGTCCAAGGAGGGAGGACGATAAACTTATGGGCATCTAGAGAACAGGGCAGCTAGTTCCAAGCCCCGCACTTCCCGCGCCCGGGAAAAGGCAGGCCGTGCCACAAAGAAAACAAAAAAATAGATTCGTCTGGATTGAGCCTAACGATACTTTGAGGTATCATGATATATGAGGTATTCCAATAATGTACGTTTTTGCATGTTAGATACGTGGCCTAAATTACAAACTTGAGACTAATACGTAGATTGTGTTCGGTAGTGATGATGTTAACTCTATATATATATATATATATATATATATATATATATATATATATATATATATATATATATATATATATATATATATATATATATATATATATATATATATATAATCATATTCGGTTGCAGGTTTTTGTCTCGTACCGGGTATTCCGATGCCTGTATACTCAGTATAGGGTCTCAGGTCTTTTGCGTGTCATACGCCGTCTCCTGGCCCTTCTTGGTGTAACAAGCGGTGGGTCTATACAAACAGCCGTTTATCTAATTTATTAACACATTCGATTAACTTTCTGATTCTTGGTTTTATTAACTAATTTGTATGTCACAATGATTTACCTTCTTGTCCAAGTTCATTCATTCTATTCGTGTAACTCTTTCTGCTTGTGTCTATCTAATTATTTCTATTTCACTCTAATTCTAGCCAATTCCATCCAACTATGCGTTCCTACCCAATCTGAGCTGATTCTTTCTAAATCTACTAACTTCCCTTAATCTCTAGTTACCAATATCTATTCTTAGCCAATACTCCTTAACCCTGCTAAATTTCCCACTATCTCTAGGTGCTGCTATCTATTCTTAGCGAATACTAACTAACAAAGTCTACTAACTTCCCACCAATCTCTCCGTGTTACTTCATTTCATTACCCTATTTTTTTCAAATTCACGTACTCATTCTCACTTTCACGGTTTATTTTTAGCTTCTTGGTGATGTCGAGGATTCTACCAGAATGTTCTTGTAACGAGCGCAAAGCGAACCTAATCAACAAGCGGCGAAACACAAACCTACGGGTCGAACGGAGCTAAGAGCGACTCGACGATCGAGTTTAAGGCTTGAGTGATAAGGCTTAGGTTATACCGTTTCGCTATTTTAGTTTAGCATCTCTTCCTCCTCTTCGAGCTTATAAAAGTAAGTTTAAATTCCCCGTCTTAGATGTGTAAGTGTGACTCTTAAGGCTTATTTGTTTAAGTTTATATCTTAAGTCTGGGATTTTAGGCAGTCCTACCCCGGAATCTTTTATTCGACATATTTCTTTAGATCTTTGACGTGCCATGTTCCCGTGTCTTTTCCCATTTCGTTCCTCAAGCGATAAGTCCACCCTGAAACGCGTTTATCCACCCAAAAAGGTCCGAGGTATTCGGGCGCCAGTTTAGACGAATAAAACTTGGCCGCGTCGGAAAGAGAGAAGTTTTTCCGCCAGACCGGGTCTCCTTTCTCAAAGGTCACCTCACGTCTACGGAGATTATATCTTCTCGCACTCAGCTGAGTTGCACGCTTCATACGCTGCACGACGTCCTCCTGGATTTCACGTAGCTTCAACGCTCTCATTTCCGGTCTCAGGTCCTCCCCTCCGTCTGAGGGCCGAAGCTCCTTCTCGTGGAGTGTCTGCTACTCTCTCCCGAAATTAAGGAAATACGGGGTAACCTGCGTCACTTCGTGCCTATACGTGCGCAATGCGCACGCGATCTTCGCCAGATTTCGGTCCCAATCTCCGTGATTTTCAGCGACATAAGACCGCAACATCCGCTTGATGTCTTGGTTTCGACGTTCGGCCGGATTAGCTTGGGGGTGGTATAGGGCCGCGAATTTTATATCCACTCCATACGATGCGGTCATGCGTTGAAGTAGCTTGCTGCTAAACTGGACGCCATTATCACATACTAGCCATTTTGGTGCTCCGAACAGCAGGAACACCTGATCCTCGAGTACGCAAGTAACCGCAGAGGCCGTCGCTTGGCGTAGCGGGAATAGTAAGGTGAATTTCGAGACATAGTCCAGAATGGTCAGGATGAAAGTGTGTCCACGACTAGATCTTGGCAGTGGTTCCACTAAATCAACGCAGACCATATCCCAGGGTTGCTGGGGCTCTCCACTCCGGGAGACCATCAACCCCCCTGGGGCCCTTCTTTCAACCTTATTAGCCTGGCAAATTTTACATTTCCTGACATGATTACTCACATCAGCTGCCATCTTTGGCCAGTAATAACTCTCTGTGACTCGTCCTAAAGTGCGAGAGACTCCCATGTGTCCTGCCTTCGGGTCGTCATGGCAACGGTACATCACTTCCCTCCTTTCCGCTTTCGGCACCACTCTTTTCCAAGCTGCTGATCCCTCCAGTTCTGGGTATCGCCCAGGCGAATGCTTCCACAAAGCGGTATCCGTCACCCGCCAATCCGCGTAGCGCTCAGGTGCGCATTCCACTTTTTTTTTCATAGCCTCATACCATTTATCTCCTAACGGTTCAATTGCTGCGATCTCTACACGGGGTAGCATTCGGGATAACGCGTCGGGTACCAAGTGTTCCTTACCCTTTCTGTGAACGATCTCGAAATTATATTGTTGAAGCCGGACTGCCCACCTAGCCAAACGACCCGTAGGGTCTTTTAGGTTATGTAACCACACCAACGAGTAATGGTCCGTGATCACTGAAAATTTCGTCCCCTCCACATACGGCCTTAGTTTCTCGATCGCCCACAGTACTGCGAGACACTCCTTCTCGGTCGTGGAGTATTTCCGCTCCGCCTTTGTCAATGAACGACTAAGGTAGCAAATGACCTTCTCCCCCTCTGAGTGTTGTTGAGTAAGCACAGCTCCAACCCCATGTTCCGAAGCATCGGTCTGAATGTAAAAGGGCAGGTGGTAATCCGGACACGTAAGGATCGGTGCAGTAGCTAATTTCATCTTTGCTTGTGCAAAGGCATTCTCGCATTCTTGTGTCCACACGTATTTTTGATTCTTCTTCAAAAGGTTGGTTAGTGGCGATGTAAGTGTGGCAAAATCCGGTATGAAACGCCGATACCAGGATAACATCCCTAAAAACTGCCTTACTCCTTTCACGGTGGTAGGAGAAGGAATTTCCAGCACGCACTTGACTTTATCGGGGTCCACATTCAAACCTTTTTCATCCACCACATAGCCCAAGTATTTTAATTGTGGACGACAGAATTCACATTTTTAGCGAGAAACCCTCAACCCAGCCTTCCTCAGACGCTTAAAAACTTCCCGCAGAATTTCCATATGCTTGGAAAAGGTCAGGGTCACCACAATTATATCGTCCAAATACGTAAAGACGTAAGGCTCTAGATCGGGGCCTAGAACTTGGTCGATCAATCGCTGCCATGTTGCAGGCGCATTTTGCAACCCAAAAGGCATTCGTTGGAATTGGTAAAGTCCCCGATGTGGTACGGTAAAGGCCGTAAACTTCTTCGATTGCTCAGCCATGGGGACTTGCCAATAGGCAGACTTGATATCGAGAGTACCCGGGTCGGCCACCCCTGGTATGGGTTTGTTAGCTATAGCTGCCTCTTGCTCGGCTGCAACACCTCTGCCAAGTGCTGCTGCCCGGTCGCTCACATGACCATCATTTAACGCTCCTTCTGAATCTCCGCATCCGTCCTCTCCCTCTGCTTTGACCAAAAGCTCCCCCATTGCCATTATCAGTTGAGCCCTGATATTTTGAGCCTCATCGTTCATCTCTCCTTCTTCGTATTGGGCGTTCTTCAGTCGTCTCACCCCAAATTCAATTTTTCACTTGATTTTCAAAAATTCTGACGCCTGTGTATTTCTTGAAAAAATCGCGGTCAGTGTTCGGATCTCGTCCAGTTTCTCCTTCACTGCAGTGATATCTTCGTCTAGGGTATAGGGGTAATCCCGCACTGACACCAGGGAAACATCCATCGATGCCTCCGCTCTCAAAGCCACCCGTAGGGTCTTCCTCATTGTTTCCACGGTACCGACAGGTTGGCCCCGGATCTCCAGCTCGTAGGTCAGCTCGTCTTTCCTCAACCGGTCGATTAGTATTCTCGATGTAGGGGCCATGATTTATATTAGGTTTTCCCTCCCGTGATATCTAAGGAAGTTTGTTTCACGCTTAAAGAAAGATTGTAAACTAAATTGAAAGGCACTAATTCTTTTAAGTTTATTTAAGTATATTAAGTAATATAACAATTCAAGAAATAATGAGGAAATTGTTTGAGGCTTCTGTGCGGCTCACTATCTTCCTATTATGACCCAGAGTCCTCTTGATCCGCAACTTGCAACTCCTTCCTGGTACTCTCTAGTCACTCCAGTTCCGTCCTTGTCTATCGGTCAGTCCCTCAGAGTTTGATCACTTTTCACCGGCACTGTCACAGGCACTTTCACTTCAAATTGAGTTAGCAGAAAATTGGTGTTGAGCAAAGTTATCGAAACAACGTGATTCGATCACCGTTATATTTCCCGTTAGAGCCCCATGTTGGGCGCCAATTTGTTACCCGCCCAGCCTACTTGGGGGGTAGCG
>CANBKX010000022.1:0-24062 GCA_947369275.1 Nemotelus nigrinus | reverse complement strand
ATACGATTTGCGTGGATCGACTCGCTATGTAAACAGAGATACATTGCCAGAAGCACAATTTGTAAGGCTCAGTTTTCACTGAAAAATGAAGGATTTATGAATCTTATTTAGATTCAGAAATGGTCACTTACATTCCTTTTAGTTAGATATAATGATAATGTTTTTTTGCCTTTGGAGACATAGAATTCCTTTCGAATTAATTGTATTTTTTTGAACTAATGTTCGAGTTTCTTTCGCACTAATCTCTGTGATTGTAAAAATGTTCAAGTGCTCTTTAACCGCGCATCAATTTATTGCAGTGAAAGTAACTCCGAAAAAATTGCTCAATTGAAAATTTTTTTTGTGGATTTATCATTTTTCCCTCAATGTCGTACATCCGCAAAACATTTGAAGAGTAAATACAACGTATGAAATCATGCTAACTACTTTTACTGCTATTTGGTAAAGATGGAAACATTTACGACTAATTTAACGCTTCGAACACTAATCCGACAATGTTAATAGTCACTGGTCACATTGAAATGGTCACAGAACCGGCGTTAGCTTCACATTTAGTTTCGGTTCCTTATTGCTGCCTTTCACAGAATGCAAGTTGCGGTCGGCAAGTCAGTGGATACCAAGTCATTTGAGCTTAGCATACGTATTGTTCGGCATCGTCTTTGACGACTGTCTGCTTCGCAAGATCGTCTTGAATCTTACCATCTACACGAGTACCTAACATTAATCTCAATCGCAAAGCGAATGTTGTGGCGTAATTAAATGGCCGTGTAAAAAGGCGTGTAACCCACTTTTTGTGACCAGCTCCATAGTTAATCCATTTGCGGTAATGATATGGCATTGTCATTACCGACCAAAATTTTCTATTTTTAACCATTTATTTGAAAGATGGACATTTTTCATTAAGAAGCCAGATTCAGGTACCTACCATTAACTACTTGATGTGAAAAAGATCTGCGCTATTGAGTAGACTCGGTAAATACACTAGCAAATCATTTTAGACCAAGCTACCGCTGAAAAAGTATGTAGTTGCCCATCGCATTGTGTGTTTCGTTCGAATGATGAAAAAAGGTGATTGAAGAATTTGCGACGAATTACAGTCCCATCTCGGCCACAGATACTCCAACGCATTGTTAAAACCAAGTATGAGCCACACAGACTATCTTCGTCAAGATAACGATGAAATGCACATTTTTTGTGCAATATATGTTTCGAATCACATTAGTCAACTTAAGGTGCCTTAGCAGCGTTCGAAAAATCAACGCAAAAAGTGAGCTGATTCGCGTTTGAAAAATTCACCACTACATTGAGTTCTCAATCGTACATTCCACTTTTGAATGTGTTCTTAAATAATACGAATATTATCTTCTGTGCAATTTCTTTGTACATTTCTGTGAATATATTCATTTCATCTGCAAATTTTATCCTATGCCCTTAACTAAATATAAATTTAAACTTTTTTCGCGGCACCTATCATTTCGTCGTCGGTAGGTAGGTTTCGTAATTGCTAATGAAACTCTTGCCGGATTAGATGCGGTGTACCCGATTGACTCCTCCATTTAGCTACAATCTTATTGTCCACTTAATATGATTAATTGCTTTCAGATAGTAGTCCCGGTCGGTTTTGTTTTACATCAGAAAATGCTTTCAAAACGATATGGGACATTTCGGGTGGACTTTTACTAATTGACGGTTTAGTGTTTTGCGCCGACGCGATGTTGTACACAAATCATTTTGATCAATGAATCAAAGAATAGCTTGAAGACAATAAAAACGAACTACTGTGAAAGCTAACGGTTATCGTGAAATGTATGGCGTTGATATGTGATGCTGGGTGGGAAATTATAGTTTATGGAAGAAATAATTGTTTTTTCGAAAATCTATTGTGTCATTAGTGTATGTGGATAACCTTTGTCATTACTACGTGATTTAATTTCAAAGTGCCACTGAAATATGAATCTATATACATACGAATATAACAGGCGTAAAAGACGTCAGATGCTCATCGAATGAAATTTTGTTGCGAACTTCGAAAGTTCCACCACCACCATTGAAAATTGTGCTTTTTCATTGCTTTATATATTTTGCTCCTCCACCACTGAAAATGTTTACCCTGCATTAATATATTTTTCAATTCCTCAAAATAGTTTCGATCACATGAGTACATGGTTATGAGTGATAAGTTGTTTTTGCTCCGAAAATGCAGTCTTTAAATAAAGTAGTACTACCTAATTGCGAGTCGTATTCGATGCATCTCTAAAAACGAACACAGGATTATCGCTATACAACATATTGTTGACTGGATCACCCATTCAAAACCAGATGATTTTGGTTGTCATGAGGTGGAGGCTATTCCAGTATACCTTTATGGCCAACATAGTGAGAATGTGCCGATAAATTAATTAGCATTGCGATGACGTTGATTATCAACGAATAGTATGGAGATCAAAGCCTAATGACGCACTCGATCCGATCACTATCGCCTAACCACGGTAACCTTTTCTTGCTATACTATACAGACTCTAGAAAATGATTTTTATGTCGATGATTTGCTCCCAAAGAGCCAAAATTTACGGGAAACCATCGACAAACGTAATGCCTTAAAATCTGATGGATCTATATAAAATCTGAGCAAATAGATTGCTAAGATCAACGGTTCCTGCAAATGAAGAGCTGTTTTGAAATGAATTTAGATCCAGGGTTCAAATCCTTAGAAATGTGGTATCCTATTTTAGTTTCCGTGTTTAATTGAAAAGTTTAGATCTATCTTATTCAAAGAGTTAACTGTTATCAGAAATTGCTTAATCATTCGACCCAATAGGACGGCTTGCTCCAATTATTATTATAGCGAAAGTTCTCCTCCAAACTTTATGGCCTCAGGTGCTCACCTTAGATGAACCTGTCTCTAATGAAGCTACACAACTTAGAATTTAGAACAATTTTTACAATAATTAATGGAATAAAATACTACGATTTATTAGAAACTTAGGAACTCAGCTGAAGAAGATGGGTTCACTCACTGATCTTCAGGAATTGCGTAGTTTGCGCTCTGATGCTAAAAAAGTGCTCAAGCAGGTAATGCGTGATTTTTTTTTTGAGCATCGAGGCTTTAATCTGTTGTATCGTTTTTAACATTAGCCTTGCAATAGAATTTATCCGTCTCTACAACCTTTACTTGCTCTTGAGCAGCTTGGTTTCATCAAGGGTCGCTCTACATCCACCAATCTTCTGGAGTTCACTAACTTTGTCGCCTTTGCTTTCGATTGTCAACGTCAAGTTGATGTAATTTACAGAGACTTTTCGAATGCTTTTGATTCTGTGAACCATAATTTGCTGCTACTTAAACTTAACGGGTTCGGCGTTTTTGGCTCCCTCCTCTCCTGGTTTTCCTCCTATCTTCATAGTCGTTCCTGCAGAGTCACTTTAAATGGTTCCATTTCCTTCCCTATATTTTCCACATCCGGGTTTCTTCAAAGTTCCATCCTAGGTCTCTTACTCTTTATTTTATTGTCAATAACCTTCCTTTTCTACCAACTTTTGTTGTCTTTTATTTACGGATGACTTAAAATTATACAGAACAATCAAGTCTGCGACCGATTATCACCAATTGCAAGCTGGCTTGTTTGCTCTTAGTCTCTGGTGTCAAAACAATTTCTTGCCACTGAACTTTTTGAAGTGTCACCAGATGTCTTTCTCTTATAAAAATACTCCACAAGTGTTCTCTTAATCTTTGTCTGGTGGGGCATTCCACGTGAAGCGGACAGGTAAAAAATTTTGAGGTTTCCGACTTCAGTAATATTTGGTTATGTTATACCTATATATGTTCTCGATCCAGATGCAAAATATTTTTACAGTATTGAGTCTGCTTAGCGAGCTAGAGAGCTTTAAAAATTTGACTAAACGGCAGGTATACGCTATTTCGAATCAAATTATCGAGTTTAAAAAAGTAGCAATAAAATAAATAAAGCACTCGAGTTGATGCTTCATATAATGGGCTTATTAAATGCATTTTTGGGTATTTAAAAAAATTTTCTTTTATTTGAAACTATTTTGCATCTGGATCGAGAACATATATAGGTAGAACATAATCAAATATTACTAAAATCGGAAACCTCAAAATTTTTTACCTGTCCGCTTCACGTGGAATGCCCCTGGTATTTTCTTGTCAGTTGTCCAGCATTTTAAGGACCTGGGCGTGGTGTTAAATTTTTAATGAAAATTTAATATCTATGTCATGAATATGACGTTCAGGGCCTCTAGGATTGCTGACTTTGTCTTGCGTTCTTCGTATATATTTACCAAAATTTTCTCTTGCATTCACTTATTTGTCTCTTTAGTACGCAGTATTCTAGAATACGCGTGCCAAATTTGGTCTCCGCACTTTCAGTATTTATCTGATGCCATTGAATCTGTTCAGCTTTTTAAACTCAAAATCCCCTATTGTCTCTACTCCTCTCGTCTTTCCATCCTTCGTATGTCCTCGAGGAATCACGGAAATGGTTCCTCTATGAGTGTTTCCTTTTCAAACTTTACCAATGCATTTTTTGGTCAGATCTTGGTTCCCAGATAACCAGACGCGAATTTAGTCGTCCAAGTCTTTCATCAGAGGTTTTCTCTGTTTGTTTTGCACGTACAGAAATCTTTTTCTATTTGCCGTTGTTACGTCTACCCAGAGCGCACAATGCCCTTAAGCTTGGTTCTTTCCCGCAATGTTTTTTACAATGCAAGCATGTATTGAGAATGTTACCTTGAATTGCTATTTACCTTAGTTCTAATTTTAGTTTTTAAATTATTCAGTTATTTTTATTATTTCTTTTTCTTTTTTATGTTTGATTTTTTTTTTACTTTCTTGACGCTTTCATTGGAGTTATATCTGTTGCGCAAGGGATACATAAATAAATAAATAAACATTCCAATTCGAAATCCATGGCTTTAGCGATGCGTCAAATAAAGCTTATGCTCCTGCTCTGTACCTCCTCAGCAGAAATGTTGAATAAACTGACCTCTATTTTATGATGGTGAAGACGAAAGTTGCTCCAATTTGCACAGTGTTCAAACCACGTTTGGAGCTATAAAGCACTGTGCTACTTACCAAATTGAAACAGCAAATAAAAGAAACATTAAATTTCTAACATGTTAAAGCATGGCTGTGGACTGACTCAGAGATAATTCTCTCTTGGATTAAGGGACATCCGACGCGGTCGTCAGTTTTTGTCGCTAATCGTATTACCTCGACTTACAATGCTGGCGGGAACACACTTTGGCGTCACGTGTCTTCGAAAGAAAATTCTCCTGGTTTAGCATCTCGTGATTTGGACGACAATAAAACAATCAGCACTAAGTCTCTGTGGTGGACTGGTCCATCTTGAAAATCTGCTCATCAGAAAAACATTGAATATAAGCCCAAAATTAAAGCTGTAGGAATTACTAATTTGGAAAAACGGGAAAGTTTGAATGTGCACTACTGCTTGGCTTTAACTTTGGATTCAAATGGCATATTAAAATAGATTTTCGTCAGTTAATCGATTAGTTCGAACTACCGCGAATCGCTATCGATTTTTGAATTTAATCAGAAAGAAGGCAACTGATAAAATATACTTAATGACAGTAAAATTATTACAATTTCGAAAATTTTGGATTATTAGCATCCAACAGAAGGCTTTTAACGAAGATATGAACAAACTATGAAAGGGCGAACAATTATCGAAAAGAAGTCAATTACTTAATATTCTTTCATATCTGAACGAAGACGGAATTGTGCAAATTGGAGGACGTTCCGAAAACGCAGATTTAATCTTCTAACAAAGGCAATCGATTATCGCTCGGAAAACTGGGAAATTAGCTGAGCTGCTTGTACGACATATACACAACATCATATTACATGGAAAAACGCAATTAATTCTCGTTACGCTGAGGCGCAACTATTGGGTGATAGAAATATTATTCGACATTTTAATCATAAATGTTTAATTTGCCTACGAACCAAAGCCAAAGTATCATGACAACTAATGGGGAATTTACCGGAACCTCACTGATGGCTCTAGTGATACTGAAGCATTGATCTCAGTTAATTTTTTGATCGGAAATGCATTAGTATGCTAGTAGAAGGCGATTTATCTGAAGTTAATTCAGCACGGCTAGACAGATCGCAGTTTTGCCAAAGATTAGCACAAACATTTTGGAAACGGTGGACAAGTGAATAACTCACAAGATTGTAGCAGAGGCCAAAAATGGCTTAAACAGAAATTCAACCCTAAATAGGGGACTTATGTTTACTAAAGGAAGGGAATATACATCCTAGTAAATTGCCTCTAGCAAGAATCACCAATGTCCATACTTGTAAGGATATGATAGCCCGAGTTGTTATGCTATGTTATACCATGAGGCAATTACTATAAACGTGGGATTCCAAAAATTGTATTGTTCCCTACACAATAATTAGGCTTAAATATACACACACACACACACACACACACACACACACACACACACACACACACACACACACACACACACACACACACACACACACACACACACACACACACACACACACACACTTTCATAAAAGAAACGAGACAATTGACAAAATATAGTGTTGTGAATACTAATATGTAAACACACATAAATGTCAAAACATATTCAATATGTCCACTTTGCGATTCTAGCGATATTCCACCAAAGTGGTGAACACTAAAATTATGTTAGACTTGATTTAGCGGAGACTCAAACAATTGTACTTAATTTTAAAAATAACATTAAAAGCCAAATCCATACAATTTAGTACCTATATTTTTCATTTACTAAAATTTTACTATTTAAGAGCGAAATATGACATAATAAAGACAGTCTGTTTTGGTAAGCCAGATCGGTCGGCGACCAAACAGACTTTGTACAACGAATAAAACATTTGTTATTATTTGCACACGTACGTTGTAGCTATTGCTAAAGGGGCGGTTAAATTCGCTACGCAAAAGCGACGACTACTTGTGTCTAAAAGAATAAATTTTACCCCGTTTTATTTTTCAAACATTGGTAAAAGCAAACTGCGCATATCGCATACCATTTCAATAGACAAAAATAGAAAAAACTCTAGCGCACCTGAACCACTAGAAAACTAATTTTCGAAGAAATTTTCTTTGAGTGACAAAAAAGTGTGGAAAGAAGTAAAACATTGTTTTGTAGAATCATATCAACCATTCCTTATCCAAAGCAACAAAACTCAACTATAACACAAATGATGAAAATGTTCAGTGCTAGCAACCCGAACGAAGTAGTCCGAACGAAGCGTCCGTTCGGCAGTCCGAACGAAGCAGCAATAAGTTTACCATAACAAACTCATACTCAAATCAACTTATCCTCTGAATTTCGTTCTCATCGCAGGATTTTATCGAAATTTTCAGCGGTTAAACGTTGTTTGAAGCTGCCATCCGAAAAATGTTCAAAACTCGGAAAATTTCGAAATCGGTTTCTTATTTTTATTGCGAATTCTTTGCATATGAGAACGTAATTTGAAGCATCTGTTGGTGCAATATTTACGGAAAGCAAAGCAAAACACATACCAAATCTGCTTCACGTTAAGTTAAACCCAACCAGTAAATTTCGTTTCAATTGAATCACTGCGCTGGACGTTATACCGGTGAAAAGAATTTTAGGGTTACCACCCTCAAAACTTTTCAAGTTTTTAAAGCGTTAATATTTGTTGTTAATTTTCATTGCAGGATCATTTCCATTTGCAAATCTAATGACATAATCGCTCAGTAAAGAAATTAAACAAAATTACAAAATGGTCATAGCTGGCAGCCCTTTCATGATTTTCGTACGATATTTCTACGACATTTGGTTCATATTAAGGTTCATTTACTGCGTGAAGTTCGTTCTGATTTCTACACTGGACCGGAAGTTATAGGGAAAAAAGCTTTATTTTGCTGAGCAAATTTGCAAGATTTAGGAGACAAAAATCACCATAGCTGGCAACTCTATTCTAATTGTTCAGCCAAATTTTCACCAAATGTTACATAGAGTAAGATCCAAGTAATGTATGAATTTTGTCAAAATCTGATGGCTGAATCGGAAGTTATAGGCCAAAAACCGGTTTTCAGTGATTTTTCAATATGGTACCACTGGCACAGGGTTGCCCTCATTTCAAAATCACTTCTATCAGACCTGGTCCTAGCTAATATTAACATGTCCTCTAAATTTCACTATGATCGGATAACCCGGTCGTCAGTTCTCGTGAACAGAACTTTCGAGTTCTGAAAATAGAGGTAGTTTGGTGATGGGCTGCCGTTCTTGTGCGAATCGGAATTTGGAAAATTTTAATCTGACGTGATGGACAAAGATTTAGATTTATCAATGATTTGAGTTTTTTGGCAAAAAGCAAAAATTTTTCAGGAAGATCGATGATTTGAAGGATTTTTTTTAAGAGCCTGCCATAGCTACAGAGTTACCCACATTGTCTTTAAAATCCATGTGTGCTAAGTTCTAGCCTACATCAATACGCTCTATCAATTTCACGATGATCGAATGTTCCTGTCAGAAGTTATGACAAATCAAAATTTGAGAAAAATTCCTTGCCCACTTTTAGGCACTCAGCACCCACACACGGCTCAAAATTTCCAATTCTTTGTCATGGGCAAACCTAAAACATAATAAGTTTTTATTTCCAATACTTTTTGTTACAAAAATTTTACACTGCTTGGAAATATAGGAGTACCTGAAAATTCACTAAAATGCCCGCCGCCACCAAAAGGTTAAAGATAACTGAATTCCAATAAGTCATGGACCTAACTTCTATATACATCTACAACATCCGAAAATTTCAGCTCAATCGGATCGGCCACTTCAAAGATTACTTCTATTAACCGATTTGCTGATATATATATATATATATATATATATATATATATATATATATATATATATATATATATATATATATATATATATATATATATATATATATATATATATATATATATATATATATATATATATATATATATATATATATATATATAATTATGATAAGCCATCCATGCCATCTAATTATGATAAGCCATCCATGCATGGCACATGAAGCAACAATAATAAACTTGATAATCGGTAGCTCAATATTGATGAGAGAGTATGCTCAACTTTTATTTACAGATGTTAATACTCATCCTGTCGGACCAACGAAGGGAGTATGTTCGGTAACCATCTGAAAAAGAAGAAATATTAGAAGAAATATATTAAGGTGTTTGGTTCGCACTTACCTCAATGACAATCGACGGATCGATTGTAATTTTGACATTACACATCAAGAAATGAAGTCAGCTGATTTGGAATATTAATGATGCATCTTAAATTTAGAATATTAGAAACAATTTTGCAACAGTCCAATGTAATGTTATTAGAAATGTGAGCGATATTTAGTTCTTCATTAATAGCTCTTTAGTGTGTTTCAAATTTTAAATTTGATCGATCTTCGGATTTTAGACAGACATAATTGGAAAATTGACTACAATCTAATAGGATTTTAATACTCTTGTTTGGAAATTGAACAAGTCGGATTTTGAAATTGAATTAGTATCGAAAACACATTTTTATTTTATTTTAGCTTTTGTTTTTGAAAATATAGCTGGTATAGAAAAGCAAGGCTTAAAGGAAAATGTCAAAGACCACAAACAATTTTTTTCAATTATGAATTTTGTGTTTTACTTTTTGCATAAAATTGAGAATATGGAATATCAACAAAATGTTTAACATTAATCAACATTTTTCCTTCTTCTTTGCTTATTTTTGTAATCACCTTTAGAAGTATCTCTACTCAAGTTGCAGCAGTAATTCGCTAGCACTGGCGCATTCCATAGGCCCTGGTACCTCTTTCCCGTTTCAGTCGATCGTCACTATCAATCAACTTATAAATAAAATCAACATTATCAATTATAATTCAAAAAAACGAAGACTAATAATTATTAAAAAAAAAACAAGCAAACAACCTTTTGGTTCTAATCGACTATTCGAAATGGATGCTTATTAAAATCGTTAAAATCATGTTCTGTGAGTGATAAACATTTTGAATCTCTTAAAACATTGGAAGATTATATCAATTTTATGCTCGCAGTTGTAAAATTATTCCTTGTATTAGTCGATATACCGGTATTAATACTGTGTATCAATTTGAAAAAAAGCGGATGCACTAAAAATTATTTTAATTTTAATGCGAATATGCTCTTTAACTTTTTCTTTGAATTATAAGTTTGTCATATCAATTTATAATCGATAATTCTTAAGTCAATATTGATACTTGAAGCGTCAATTGAACAATTGAAACCTGTTGAAAAGCATGCTTACTAATTGATTTTCTTTATAAATAAATTTTAAATGGATGACAAAAATCACATTGGCTCCAATATTTATCTAAAAAAATAAAGGCTTTTGGCACACAATACACCCATTGATAGACAGAAGTGCTCATTTCATAACAAGCTTATTTGCCTACATTCGAAGCTGTTTATTAATATGTTCCGGCCGCATAAATATATGGGCTAGAAGGCGTTAAGTCAATATTGAAATGCATTAAGCCATTTTCATGTCCACGCGTTAAAGATCTTCATTTCAGCTATAAATGCACAAAAGTCAAATGTTTAAAGCTCTCGGTATACCACCACCCCTGTATTCATGCTTTGATATGGTTTGATTTACGTTTTACTATTTCCGTGTCGTGCATACATGTCTTCTGGATGATTTTGATTTCATTGCATTAATTAGCTGGAGGTGTTAGATTTGGATTATTTATGATTGAGGATCGGTAAAATCGTAGTGCTCGTGAAGCTGTATGTATATTAGCTGCTACTTCCTGGTATATAATGTTTTGTTTTAGTAATTTTCGGAATAATTACAAATTGAAATGTACTAGTGGGATCATCATGTGGGATGCACTACCGGGATGATAAAGTGGGATGCATATGCGGGATCATCCATAAAAATGTGTACTTTCTTCAATTACCATGATAAAATTTCAAATCGAAAAAATGTATATTTATATATAATTTACAATATTTATTCAAGTTACATGAACTAATACCGATGGGCAATGATTCTGATAAATCAATTACAAAACAGTTTTTCGGCAAATCTCTGACTGTGACCCATTTTTTCGCTACCACCATAGCTTACACCACCGTTGTACGAAATGGTTATCCAGGATGTATTTCCTATGTCCTGATTTCGATATTTTCAACATTATTCAGTGTTTTTATGTAAACCACCGTACCACCGAAGACGTGGCCTACTATATCCTTCCAATAATCCCGCCTCGTAGATTTTTTGAACTGGAGGCTCTTCACTCGGATGACCTAACTGCCTGTGCTACCTCAGTCTATGAAATTTGAATTTATCAGTGCCTTCAAGGTTTTGATATAGTTTAAACATTTTGCTGTTGTGCAGCTGATAGAATCGTCCATCTTTGTGACGGCCGTTAGATGTCCATTGGAGGATTTTACTTTCGATCGTGGGTTAGAGTTTGCTACATCCTCCCTGGTTTCTTAAGAACATATGAAGACTGGCATCACATGATTTTATGCGGAGACACATTGCACTTCTTGAAGATACCTAAGTATAATGGACTGAATACTATTTTGCTGGCTGATAAAACTCTTGCATGAATATTTCCCTTGTAGCTATTCTCACTTTCAACTTTTTTGCCAAGTCGTCTTATGCAAACAAATATTAAATTGTTCTTGAATAATCCAAGATTAACTCCACTAATCTGGAGGTTTAAGATCTTTCAAAATGATCAATTACGATTTAATTTTTGACAAAAATGATCAATTACGATTTAATTTTACTTTTCATTGTCAACTTCTGCTTATGTTTAAACATTGATGGAAGCTATTTACCTTAAGCAGAACTTAGCAGTGAAAGTTTATTTTCGGTAGGGTTGTAATCAGTCATATGCTTTTTTCTTGTTATTTGGATGATTCAGTTTGAATTGTTGGGGGCTGCTGCAAATTCAAATTGCTTATGGTTCGGTGACATAAGAAAACACCAATGCGCAGCAGCGATCCATTCAGGATATTTCATCTTAGTTCACAAAAATGTTTCATTTAACAACATTCATATAGGATAAAAACGCGAGTGATTAACATCTGACAATATCCGAAAGATGGTATCGTTAATCCTGTAGCAAATATATTAGGCCATAGTTCAAGAAATGGTTCAACCAACGAGGTTTAAAATGACTGTAAACTATCTATTGAACGCAACAATGCTTTCTACCAATCGATTTATCATTTTTGCACAACGCATACACTGAGAAGCTCAGGAGCAAGTCTATTCTCAATTTGACCTTATGGAGCGAAACAAATCTTCAAACCATTCGGACCTAACGATTTTATTGGCAAATGAAGAGTATTTTGTGCACTTGGGAGCATCGGCAGCTAGTATCTATCAGCATAAACAGTGTTCTTTGATTCAATTTTCATCATCTGATTATCTTAAATAGTAATAATACATCAATAAATGCGGCTTCAAAATACCAAAAATTACTTTGTATGTAGTTCCAAGATTCATATTTTAGGATGTTTTTCAAATACATCGTCATCCAATACTTCAGATTTGTTAGGTTATAACATACATAAACTAATTCTATACGCGGCGAACCGTAATCTTGTCTTTTTAATCCACGCATAGAGCACTTGCAGATCCATCACATTCCCTGACGGTTTTTTTGTGGTGCTGACTGCTGTGTATGAGGCTTTCATAGATACCTTAGCCTGGGTTTGAGGTATGTCTGATTTGCCAAAACCCTTTTACTTGTCATTTATCTTATCTTCTCTAATATTCACATTGATCAGCTTGAAACTTAGAAATCTGTTTTTGGAAACATATGAGTTGACTTGCATCATCCTGTTTCATTCTCCTGGCATCATTCCCCTTCCTCCCTCTTTGTCTCAGATTCAATATTCCCCTCTTAAATTTTTATTTCAATCATATTCCCCTCTTAAGCTCAGCCTAAAAATCCTAATGCCTGAAAATCCTAATATCAATTTTATCTCGCTGACTACGACTGCTTGAACTTCTTTTTAAACTCCTTCGATTGAGTTAATCTCAAGTCACGATTATCCTGTGAAGATTCAGTCAACTATTTCTGCATCATTTTGGGACATCGGTTATTGAAACAACTGTGAAGACACTAAACCTATCATCTAGTGGATGGCTTTCCAATATTTTTAAAAAATCTTTTTAATCATATTCTATAAAATTCAATCTGAGAACATATTTTCTACTTCCTGGATAGCAGATATTATGCACCAAATACCTAAATCTAGAGCACTTTCTTGTTCTACCAATT
The DNA here is from genome assembly GCA_947369275.1 of Nemotelus nigrinus. Taxonomy (NCBI): domain Eukaryota; kingdom Metazoa; phylum Arthropoda; class Insecta; order Diptera; family Stratiomyidae; genus Nemotelus; species Nemotelus nigrinus. Next base: position 10,726 of record CANBKX010000022.1, on the reverse strand, counting down.
ACCGTCCGGAGTCACTTTCGACAATGCGTAAAGGCTATGAATGCTATAGTCACGGCAGTCGACAATGCGGATCATAATTTTTGCAATTGCAATGCGTAAATTTTTTTGTCTTCTCTTTCTTTTAATAATTCTTGTACACTCCAAAAGAAATACATATGTAATTTTTTCGCTGACTATTTTTTTCCCTCAATATTCTAATCCTTCGTCTTCTATCTCCAGCATTCCTCTCTTTCACTTTACCACTTGCCTATGTTTACTTGTGCAATCTAGAAGTGCAATCTATCATATCAACGCCAGCTTTTTTCTGGGCCCTGATGGAATTCCTAGCTTTTTTGTAAAACGGCTTGTTACTTCTCTTTGTATTTCCCTGTCCATCATTTTTAACATTAGACTGTGTCTAGTTGTCTAACTAACCTAGTCACTACTTATCGTCCTATTTCCATCTTTCAATATTTCCTAAAATTTGTACACGTCTGGTTTTTAATCACGTCTATTAAACTCTTCACCACGTTTTCACTACTCAGCAGCATGGTTTCGTGAAAGACCGAAGTACTACCAATAATCTAGTTGAGTTTTCCCATTTTATTGCTTCGATTTAGATAGTCACCACCAAGTAGACGTCATACACACTGGCTTCTCCAAGTCATTTGACTCAGTCAATCATGAGCTCTTCTTTCTTAAATTAGAGCGATATGACATATCTGATACCGTTCTCTTGTGGATATCAGCATTTGTATTTGATCGTATTTGCTACTTCTCTCTTCGTGGTTCTTCATCCTCTCCTTTTTTCCTTCCTCCGGTGTTTCGTCATTGCTTTTCTTTGTCTACTGTTCGCTGATAGCCTGAACATTTTCGCCTTATTAAAGTTTCTACCGATCATCTTGTCTTCAAAACGATTTGAATCGTCTTGTTTCTTCGTGTGACTGTAATTACTTGACTTGAATATCTCTAGAGTTTCTCTATGTTTTCTGCATTGAAACTTTGTGCTTGGGAATTCCTTTAAACTATTTGCATTATCACTCTGTTAAATGTGGATCATTTTACTGACCTCGGTGTTACCTTAGATTGGAAGATTTTCATATTCGTACCATAATTCAAAAGGCTTCCCGGATCGCTGATTTTGTTATACATGTTTGCCACAATTCCTTTGACATTTCCATTTGTGTGCGTCTTTTCCTTCTCTTGTTCGTTCTATACTTGAGTACTGCTCCGTAGTGTGGGGTCCTCGTTTTTGTTATTTGTCTAAGGCGATTGAGTCTGTCCAGAGAAGGTTCACCCGCTATGTTATTTTCAAAAACCAGCTACCATATTGTCCTTACAGTGAACGTTTATGAACCCTTAATAATTCTCGACTTGATCGGCGCAGAACTTAGTTTGATGAATGTTTTCTTTGTATAGTTTGTCGCGGCTAGTTATCTTCATCTTTGGCGAGTTTTTTACGGAACGCTGTGATGACAGAATTGTCATGTCAACCATAATTTTTAACGTAGTTTTTGCGCGTTTATTTTCACTTGCCTGTTTTGCGTTTGCTGAGGACGCATAGTAATCTTCAGCTTGGCTCTCTCGCGCAGTCTATTGGAACTTGTACTGTACATGTACTTTTTCGCTAATTAATCATATTAATTTACATTTTTAATTTTCATTGTATTTTATAACATTCTCAATCCTACTAATCTCTATTTTTACTTTTACTGTATTCTACTTAATCTGTAATTTAATTTGTTGCTTTATGTTTTTTGTATTATTTTATTCATTTTGCAATTAGGCATCTGGCCTGCTAAATGAATTTTTGTGATTAAACTACTAAATTACCAGATAACATTCTTCTGTTGAAATTACAAGACCTTGAATTTTACTCTTCACTTATCCTATGACTAGTGTCCTATCCTAATGATTCCACAGGGACTATTCTAAGTCATCTTCGTTTCTTATTTTATGTGCATGATCTGTCGTTACTCCTTTGATGTGATTGTATTTTTTACCCTAATGGCCTTAGAGTAACAACCCAAATAGTCCAAACTAAGTTTGCGCGAGCCCTTCTTTACAAACATTTCTTTCCTTATTTGGAATGCTTTAGCCGACTGACTACACTTAATCTTCAGCTGTTGTTTACTTGCCATATTTTCCTCGACCAGTGTTTTCTGTTGAAATTATGCTCCGAAATCCGAAATTATCCTACTTTTGAGTACACGTGATTTCGTGATTCTTCCCCGACACTGTGTGCTCCGAAAATTTTGCGGTTCCATTTGGAAGGTCTTCCATTTATTACCACTCGACTTTGCCAATACTACTAGGACGCACAATGATCTGGAACTAAATCCGCTGTCTCTATCGATCTCAATTTTAAAACTAGCTTTAAGTAGCAAAATCATCAACATGTAATTGGATTTATATGTATGTTGATTATAAAATAAAATAAAATGATTTTGTATTAATTTTAATTAACTGATTAATTTTTATTAATTATTAGTTCTTCTATTTCATATTGACTTTTTCTTCTGTATGTAATGAGAAGAGAATTCATTCTGATCCATTTGCATCAATAATGCTAGAGATATAAGATGCTTTTTAGTTCCTAATAACTTGCATTCTATTTGACACGGTTTTGTGGAACTACAGCCTTTTGCTTCAGTATTACCAGCCGATCTGAAATTATGATCATAAACAGAGAACGCAACAAACATTTATTAACAGTGAAGAAGTGGTAACTTTCACTATCTTGCATCACTCAAATATTTTGGAAAAATACATAGCCTCAAGTGTAGCTTCACAATTAAACCCGCACTTCCATGTGCAGGTATTAATATGGAAGTGACAGTTTTTTGTTATACTTCTCATTAGCATTTTATAAAAATACCATATTGTTCGCTTTGTGTGTTATACATATGAATTCAGAGCTAATTGTGTGGATAGAAAACAATTAATGCAAACAAATGAAACAGTTTTCTGTGATGGCTAATGGGCATAACTGGCCAAAACTAGTAGTTCTTATCTAGTTTTGTACCTGTTTTGGCTAGAAGTCTTACGTATTTAGTTTCAGAATTTTGTGCTGGACATCTGCCGTCTGCAGATATGAAAAACAAAGTGAAACTGAAAGTTGTTTACGGCAGATGCGGCAGACTAGTTTTCTAATTGTAGAGTATTTTATACCAATCCATTGTTGAGAATTCAATCAAGTGAAATTTAGTATAAACTATTGTTTAATGTTTTACCCAAATGTTTACATGAATTCAATTAATGAACGGTTATCTTGAAGCTGACGTAACTAGGAGCACTATTTTGACCTTAGGTGGATTTGTAATCAACATATTCATTTTTTTCAATAGCTTGCAGCTAGTTTATGCAAATCAGCGATGGAAGCGAATGTTATGCCGTTGCTGTTTAAACTCTGCTCATTTGTCGTCAATATAAGTATTTTAGGATACTTGTCGCTTATAGTGTTTAGAAAATCGTGTTTGCTATTTTTAAATTAATTCGGCGAGATGTTGTTCCGGCTAGGTTGGTAGTCATTTTTTGGGGAGTTAAAAAAAACATGATTAAGAAAGCTCAATTTTACTTGCGGAAGAAACTCAATATATAAAAGATGATATGTTTGCTGCATTCGTTGATATATTTGCATGATGTTTTCGCTGCTACATCATTTTATGCTACATAATGGACCGATTTGTTTTACATCCAAAATAACAAACCAAATCAATCAAATCTTTCAAGAAAGCCATGCAACTCAGGCAAGTTTTTGGGAAGTTGAACAGGGTCGATGATCCACGTCGTTCAGTTTCGACACTTGCAATATTGAACGCGTATAAGCTAGACAATCCTTCTTCTCTGTACTTATTTTACATTGGTGACGAATTGAAAGAATGAAGGATGGATGTAGGGGTAAACAAGGGCAAAATGTGTACCAAAGATATGCCAAAATATTGCATTTAGGCGATTACTCAAAAGCTCAAGATAAATACTTATTTGGTTACGTACGCGGCCATATAAAAAACAATGAATCTTTGACGTTGGGCTCAGAGATCACCATAATTTTCAATGGCGCAGATATCGGTTGCGCAGCATAGGCCTACTGTAGAAGAAAATTTCAGACGTCCCAGTTTCGCGCCGGCTTCAGCTATTTCGATAATTTCAGTATTTGCTTGGAGTCCTGGCCTGGCAAAAACCACTCCGTCGCTCCACCGTAGACAGAGCCTGCCGTGGCATTTATTTCCAAAAATACCACCCACTCTAAACTATTCGAGTTGTACTTTTCTCACTTATTTGAGCTAAATGTCTAGTCCATCGGGAAAGCGGAGCGGAATAGTTTTTAAGGTAAGTTTCTACCTTGTGCGGTCAAAAAGATCGAATTTTTTGTTTTTGTTTTTTCGGATGGATACATAAGGATAGATAGATACGTGTTGATAGATACGGTAGATGCATAAATTACGAAAGTTATCCCTTAAAATAGGGAGCGGTGTCGAGCGCGCTGAGCCGCCACCACCCGGTGCGCTGCATCGCATTTTTTGACCTGGTGGAAGTGATTGCAGGCAGACGGGTTAAGAAATGATCAGAAAATTTTTTACAGTTGGGTATCAAAAACTTGTTCATGGCTGGTAACAGAATCATTAAAAAATATTAGCAATCTTTCATTTTACATAACAATTTGCAGCCAAAAAAAAATGGAAAAATCGTTTTTCTTTTTCAAAATTGCATTAATTTTTCATTTATAATTTTTTTATTACAATTCTGGTAGGAGCCGTAGACAAAAGTATATTAAATAAGATTATGTTTCATTTTTAGGTTTCATATCATCTGAATCGACGGCAGGACTTCCACGAGTAGCTAAAATCCGTTTGGCGCGCCGCCATTGCTCGATTTCACTTCCTCAATGGATTATTTTTTCCAGCAAATGATGTCAGATGTCTGAGTAAGCCAGCGATTAGGTACATTTTATGAAAAAGCTATCAGTTGGCTCACTACAGCATACCTTATCACATTTTTTGACTTTTTTGAAGAGAACACAAGAGATTGGATCCATTGTCATAGTTTTTGTCGATGTAAGTGACCCTGATAATTGTTGATGTAAGTGACCCTGATAATCCTGCCTTAATCTGACTTTGCACATTCACCATGGGCAACCTTGTGAGTATTATCAGTTTGGCTTAGTTATCACATTCAGTCCTTGTCCCGAAAATTTGACCAAAGAATTCAAAATACACCTTCTAGAGACAACCATTCTTTGGTGTGAACGTTATATTTTTCGAGACGTGTTTGACCTAACCATACAATCTTCCATTTTTTTCACGTTCATGAAAGAAATGTTCTACTTGGGACACAGTACAGCTCACCCTAATATTTCTTCGCTTCGCGCAAGAACATTTAAACCAAATTCTTCTTGTTTTTGATGAACAAAAACATCGCCACTTGGACTCAAGAATGTCTGTCTGTTTTATCAAGAATGCAAGATAGCGAGGCACGTGAACAAATCTGTATCGACTTTTTCTTTTGGGTTATTTATGTGGACAAAGCAAGTTCCCTCACTCACTCACAGAGGTACTAATACTCTTCGACCATCAAAGATCGTTTCACTGATTGGCCGGAAGCAGTTTATTTGTCCAGCATTAGTGCATATGACTGTTATTCTCAATATCTGGAATGCTCGATTTGGAGTCGCCCAGTACATTATCACTGAGCAGGGCAGCCAGATTGCTTGGTCAAGTCCTCTGCTTCGAACGCAATCGTACTATAGCGTATCACCCACAAGCCAACGGTCTCTTCGAAAATGGCTCAAATATGAGTCTTGGACCAGAACACTGCTTCTAATTCTTGTAGGAGTACTATTTCTAATCTGAGAAGAACTCACAGCGTCCCCGGTACAGCTCTTGTATGAAGAAAACTCGCGTCTTCCTGGAAATTTTCTTCCTGGGAAGATCAGCCAAGTCAGCTTTTGAATTTCCGACACATCCAATTTTCAATGGAAGTAGAAAAAAATGAGCAAATATCCTTCTTGAATTCAGTTAATAGTGTCCTTGGGTTTAATATCTACCGAAAGCTCACACACACCCGAAGAACAACACCATCCAAGTCTGATCATTGGCATTCCCACAAAATCACACCCTAAAGCTCGATGTACGGTGCCCATGGATCAGGAAAGTTTTATCAAACATACCGCAAGAGAAAATAGTCTCATCAGAAAGAAGCACGATAAAATACAGCGTAATCTTCTAACGACGCTCTTTTCACAAGAAAATCAAAAAAACAGCCATAAGAGTTTCAAGAATTTTTTTTGTCAATTTTCAAAAAAGTTAGAGCAGTTCTTGTTGGATTTGATAAAAAGGCATTTCCGACCAGTAGGACAAAAAAAAATTAGGTGCTAAAGGGCAAAACAGATAAAAAGGATAAATTTGGAATGTCCAAAAATATTTGCCCAGAATGTGACAAAGTATACAGTGGTATTAGTTGTTAGACAAACGGACCATAAGTGGGAAGTAGCCTCAGCGAGGAAAATGAGCATAACGTTAGTACGATCAGCAGTAGCGAAACACATCATAGAGGAGAAGAGAAACATTACATGGGACAATGTGGAGGTGATGAAACAGGTACAGATGCGTACGAGAGCCGGAGCATATATAAAACCTTGATGAATAGACAACTAGACACAGACCAAGAAAACTGTGCATCACTATTGTCCAGGTTTATTTGAAAAGAGATTTTATGGTTAGAAGCAAAATGTGAAGGAAAATGTTAATTACAGTCAAAACCTGTTAAAACGACACCGTTTACAGCGACGAATCGGTTATAACGACCTAAGGTGTGATCCCTGTCAGATCCCTATATAATCACCTATGTAAATACATAATATATATGTATATATATATATATATATATATATATATATATATATATATATATATATATATATATATATATATATACATATATATATATATATATATATATATATATATATATATATATATATATATATATATATATATATATATATATATATATATATATTGTAACCGTTCTATTCCCGACACGGTCTAAGACCCTTCACCCCCAACTGGGATGCAAGGGCGGCAGATTCCGGGTGGCTTTAGCTCACGAGAAAGATAGTGAGTGGGCGCCACTCGCTTTTAATACGGAAAACTGCCTTCAAATCGCCGTTTCGATGCGAAAAGACGGCGGCAAATACTGTGTACGGCCCGCAACTGAAAATAACGAAACCACGCGACTCACAATAATAGCACCAGCTTACAATTGATCACAAAATTCTATTCCGAGTTAATTCTCTACTACCTACTGACGGCGCCGCGTTACACAATTTCTCGTTAATCCAAAGAAAACTAATTTAACAACGGTATCTATAGTATATCTAAAATAACAATCAATCACCTGAAGCTGTTTCTGCCTAAATTTGTCTCGTTGAGCCTCCACCGTCGTTCTTTGCGCTTATTCGAGAATCCTCCACGAAATTGTCTATCGTTTAATTTTGCCGTTGCACCTCTGCTTCACGTTATATTGGCCAATATCGTGTGCTTGACTCGCCACAAACTTTGCCGCACTTGCCGGTCCTAATCGAGCCAATTCCGCCAGGCCACTCGTACTCGAATTTGTCGTTCCCCAAAATGTGTCGTTTCTAGCTTCCGTGTATAAATCTTCACTATCCAGCTTCGCCAAGCCTCCTCGATCGTTGTCCAGCAATCGCCCAAAATATGGAAAGTGCAGAAAGGAAATTAATTATTTGCTCTACCACCATGCGTCTAATGCTAACTACGTCCACATCCGAAGCAGCGTAACGGCTCAGGAAATCTCTCGACAAGTATCCTGCCACTCTGCAATTCCAGCAGCGGACTCTATTTGGCTCAACCACAGCAGCCACCTGCGCATTCTCTTCTACTTCCACGTGTGCCAGATCGGGTTCCAAGCATCGCCTAGACCGCGAGGACGGTGGTACAAACGCTGCTACAGATGCCCTTATGTCATCCAGGGTACGGTTCATTTTACAAGGTCAGAAATGGACTTGATGGGTGTCAAGCAGAATTGTTGCTGATAAAAGGGTGCGATGTTCCTACGCAGCAACTTCAGTTTTTCCTCGTCCGAGCAACTCGTTTTCAACCTGTTGAAGAAGGGCTGCATTATCGCCACATACATCCCCATTGATTCAATTTCCCCTTGGGTACGTTTGCGAATCTTGTTCCAAAGGCGATCCTCATAGTCGGACGGTAAGAATTAGGCCTTGAGCTCCTCCGCCAGCTCATCCCAGCATCCGACTAGCCCCCGATTGGCCCGGAACCATATAAGGGCTCGGGAATCAAACAGATCAACCGCCGCTCTAAAGAGTTGTGATATAGTCAGCCCCATTGCCTGCCGCAATTCCTCCGCCCACTCAAGGAAAGCGTTCACGGACCCTGAGGAGTCCCCGCAATATTTTAGACCCCATTTAGCCACCTCCGCCGGTTTCACCCCCTTCACCTGCTGCACTATGGAAGTCGCTTGCGCTTCTCCGAGTGGCTCCATATCATCTTCGCTGAGATCCTGACTTCTTTCAGCTAGGGTCCCCATCGCCAAGATGAGCCTATTCTGCAGCTCCTTCACAGCGTCCTTCTGCTCCTGGGTCACGGCATGCACGTTCTTCAATCTGCGGAACCCGAACTCAGTCCTGATTCGTGCCGCCTCTGCCTTCAGTGTAGCCCTCAGGGTCTTTCAATATATATATATATATATATATATATATATATATATATATATATATATATATATATATATATATATATATATATATATATATATATATATATATGTATATATATATATATATATATATATATATATATGTATATAGATATGTATGTATATATATATATATATATATATATATATATATATATATATATATATATATATATATATATATATATATATATATATATATATATATACTAATAACATTTTCCTTTGCATTTTGTTTCTAAGCATATATATATATATATACATATATATATATATATTTATATATATATATATATGTATATATATATATATATATATATATATATATATATATATATATATATATATATATATATATATATATATATATATATATATATATATATATATATATATATATATATATATATATATATATATATATACTAAAGTCAGTAAAGTCAGTATACTAAAGTCAGTAATTCGTAGACGATTAGTAGGTAATCAGTACTTTAGTACTTTGAAAGTAAGCATTATAAGTAATATACCTAAGTTATATTAACGTTAGACCGGTAGACACTGAAGAAGAGAGCAGATTAGCCTCGAGATATCGATTTCTGTCAATGAATTAGCATATATCTGCTACTACAGGTAAAATTGGTCTTTAAATCAAAATATTTTTTGCAAGCTGGAAAAACATTGGTTGACATTAAAACGATTGATATCGGATACTGTGAAGCATTTCAAAGCCTCCAGATTAATGTTCTTGTCTACATATCATAGGTATGTTTTTTTGTTCCTCTATCCAGAGCAGAACAGACACATTGGAAATAACAACACTCCTGTCCGAGTGAATTCACTGGGACAGAAATCTCTTCGGCATAGGTAGTTCATGTGCTGAATTATAGAATGTGCTGAAAGATCATGAGCAGTTGCTTTTTTTGCCGTGAGGTGGCTTTGGAGTTTTCAAGGTTATGTTGAATGTCTTGGAAGTAAGGAAATTAGAAAAAGCCATCATAACATGTAGAAAGTTAAAAGAGGTAATTTTCTGTTAGTTATTTTTATATTTTCTATCGATTGTGGTAATTTATACTTTTTATTTTCTCCCTTTACTTTCAAGTAATTTGGGGTTAACTTAATTTGATGCAGCACACCCAGGAAATTCCACCACAAGAAGGCGAAAAGGTGATAGAAGGAGTGAAAAATTGAAGAAAAACAGACAAAATTATACAAAAAAAAATAAAAAAAGAAGATAACACAATTAAGAAAAACAAACAAAAGAACAAAAACACCCCCAAAAACAAACACACAACCACAAAAACACAAACATACTACCCAGACATCTATCGGTCAAACTCATGTAACTCCTGTGTGGTGCATCAAGTCGAGTTTTACCCTGTTTTGCGCTACCACAGCGAATACAGCAACCTATAGCAATCTTAGCGCATGTACCAGCTGCTCTGTACTGGATCGTTTGTTTTTTGCACCATTGTTTTATTCTGTCCTGCGCCGGAGCAAAAAACGCACCTAATATAGATGCTACTAGATTTGCCTATAAAATAATGTTCTTTACTTGCAAAATCCAGTATTAATGATGCAGTGCCCCGACTTGTTAGCAATGAAATTACAGTTTAGATCCCTCTTGCCTCTTCGGGAATAGAAATTATCTCACCAATCGCGCCTACCATTTCTGATATTAAAAATTATCTTCACGGATACCACTCTGGAATTCAGTTTACAACAAGCGCTACACTATCTGTTTGGTAAACGAACGCGAAGCAACTGACTAAAGAAAGGAAAATTTTCCACTTGTACGATAAGTACGCGACATAAATAACTTTTGTTCATTATTTGACGAATATCGTGCAAAATTGTATGGTATCGGTCTACTTAGAAGTAGGAAACTTTTCAGCTTCTGTGATTGAATCAACTGAATTTTTCAATGAAAAAAAATCACGGCAAACCAGAGAATATATTCTACTATCATTTTCATCGTAAACATTCTACTATCATACAACTGTTTACATTGTGT
>CANBKX010000021.1:0-25000 GCA_947369275.1 Nemotelus nigrinus | reverse complement strand
GTTAGTATTCCATGCTTCGTTAGCATGACGATTCCTGCCTTTGACAGCACCAGCTGTATGCCTTAGTCTGCTATCTACAACAATATCCTCCTTGGCAGTTTTGGAAACGACTATTGCTGCCACGTGATTAGCCTAACTTGCTAGAAATACATTCATTGGTTAATCCAAACGAAGCAATCCATTATAAATAATATTCAAGAGGTTTGGTCCAAGGTTTGACCACTGTGCGAACCCTCTTCTGAACTTTTTTTGTCGGCACTGGACAGCAGCTATTGATCCTAAGATAGTCTCGGACCATGACGAACAATTATTCAAGAATGACGCAGCTATGCTCGAAGATCCAAAGCACATCTGTCCGCCTCGCCGAAGTGAAGCATTTGGAATATTAAGCGTCACTAGAAAATAACTGGTATGACACTGTGACATGCTTCGTTCACTCTTGCTATCGGATAGATCAACAGCTGATCTAATTATTACAAACATGACATCAGCAGCCGTAGCTGAAAGGCTGACTGGGTATTCTTTCCTTGTTTCAGTTCCCTCTTCATGGTGTCTGGTGCTCAGAGCCAGATCAGCACTATCTGGGAATAAAAAGTCTGTTCGCGTACTATACGAATAATTGCAATGCAGCCGTTTTTGTACTCCGTCTCTTTCAGTAAATTTCAGTAGGGTGTGAGCTACTAGGTCTGTTCCACCTGACCGAGCAGTAAACTTATAGCTTTCAGATATGCACAGACCATCCAACCGTGTTCTTCGTACTTTATTTTATCTAACACATTTTTCAAGTTGTCGTAGCATTCCTTCAAATGTACATAATTGGCGACTGGCAGTGAATTATACTTATTGCTATAATGCAAAAGCACTGCTCGAACAATCTCCATTCGTTTGCGTCATATTCCAGGTAAAACATTTGCACTAAGCCAGGAATGTCTTTACAATACACTAGATCACGGTCTTCAGCAAAATAGGGTTCAAAGTCTTTTTCTCTGTTGCGATACCAAAAAAATGAACTGCCAGGAGCAAGCATATTCTTTTCAGATAGTCTTGATTCGAGGAGCTCAGCTGTGCCTTTTGGCAGTTTTAGATCTCTCGTTAAGTCGTTCAGTTCTGATTGTGAAAATAATTGTGTTCCACTTGTACTTGGTTCAAGTTCAGCATCAAATTGAGATACCTCTTCGACATAACTGTGACTGTCTTCAGCTTGCAATGATTCCAAGTATGGCGGTGATTGCGGTGGAACGTTCTGGTCGCGGTGCACGGCGGGTGCTACTGATTGCAATGTTGGATATACGAAGTCCTTTTTTTGTTTTTGAATTGTAGCCTGTAGTCTTGCAGTAGCAAAAATAACAGTCTTCAGTGTGATTCTGAGGTTCTCTGCATAAGACAGGCGATATGAGATCAAAAGTATTGTTCTTCCCATCAATCACTTTCGAAGTTCACGAACGCACGTCGTACAAACTTTATGCGGGACCCACGGTTTATCTTGATTGCCAATTGTAAGGCCGAAATACATATTGTAAATGTGACTAACGAATTCGGTATTGTTTTGCTGCTGTTTTCTCAGCATAAACTGCCCACAAATGTAGCAAAAAATATCCGGAGAGTTTAAACACTTTCGCGATGACATTTTTCAAGTGAGCGGTACGAATTGCACGGAAGTACTGATGTTGTAAAAACAATGACAATGCTATTTATACAAAAAAAAAAAACATCTACCTTCGTTAACCCTCTTCTGACGATAACAAAGAAACATTAAGTCTACTAGAAATGAGGTCTTTAGCAAATGACTCAAAAACCCACATTTTGTTTTTTTTTTATAATAAGGATATGTCACTTAGTTAATTAAGTTATATTTAAATAATTATAATTAAGAAATTATTCATTAGTGTCTAATGTAACCATTCAGTGCGTTTTTTGTTTACTAGGAAAGGATTTAAATAAAATATATTAATTAAATCTAAGAAGGCCCAGGTAATTTTGGCAAAAAAACGATGCAAAATAACTAAAAAACCTTACGTGGTTGAACTTTTTAAATATTTTTTCCGTAATCAGCGCCCCAAAATCTATCCAAATCAATCATCAAAACTGAAAGGAGAAAGCCATTACAGACTGTCTAATTAGCATTATTAACTGTGCATACGCAGCCCGACTAGCTCGTCTATTTTTCATTGCAGCAAAAAAAAAACCAGTTTGATAAATATTATACATCGCATGATGCTTTACATATTTTTACACTCTTTAAGAATATCTTTAATTCACACATTTCCTTGATTATATTTATACAAATTATGCATCAAAAATACTTTCAATTTCAACTTTTTATTTTATTTCAGTTTTAAAATAAATCACACTGGTCGCTGATGTTTCCGAATTAGATTAAAGCCTAGACAGACAGGCACTTAAATTACTAATTTATTAATGATCATTTATATCTAAATTAGTAATTTAAAAGGTGCTGACACACAGCCCTTGCGTTAATGATGAATACTTTCACTGACTGTCTGTCCCTCAAGGCAATTAGTTTTTGCGAAACAGAGAAAATGAAATTGTGTTAAGCGTATGTTGTTCTAATTAAAGTACAAATCGCGCAAGAACTACATTAAAATTCTTCAAATATTTCGAGACATCTCAAAAACGTTATCTTGTTCTTCCTTTTCAATGCAAAAAGCGAATTTTAACAAGGGAATTATGAATTATATCGGGCAACTCTACATAATTTAAGAATAAATGACCAAAGTTTGATAATAACTAGCGATTTGCTTAATGATTGATAATTTGATCATTAAGGGGTAATTAGTCCAAATCACCATATGACACACAGCACTTAAATTATCGTTTGATAATGATAATTTAGGCTGCGCTGTCTGTCTAGGCTCTTATACTCAATTGATCATAGGCATATCGATAGGGAATCCGATTCGACTCGGCACTGATTCGCAGTATGTCACGCACAACAAATGCGAATAAAACTTGGTGATATTCAAGCCATAATTAATCCTACCAACCACAATCGAGAATTGTTTATCCCAAAATGAATACAAACGCGTATGCAAACTATAAGGCACTCCGCACACGGGTCGTTAGCCATGCGATACGTGAGAGATGCGTTTGACACTTGTCAAGCTCGCGAGAAACCGAGTGTCGTCATCCTCGTATCATGTCCGCACACGGGTCGTCAAGAAAACGTCAGTATACGTCGTAAAATCATACAATTCGGGGCATTTTCCCACCTCCCCCACGAATTGTACGTTGCAGTCATCCATCGCGCTTGCAAAAAAGACTACTCATTCGACTTGAGGCCTGCAATGCACAACGCTTGAGACGCACTCAACGTGAACCGACTACGCTTCTCACTCTTCACGATAGGCTACGCTCCGTTAGCGGTCACCCATTGATTTACATAGGTTGTGACGACCAAGCGTAGAAATATCGCATCTACGACTATAGCTCAACGATCCGTGTGCGGATTGCCTAACCCGAACTCTTTCGCTTTACCCAAATATTTATCCGAAATAATAGTACCGCGATAAACACAGCGAAGCAGTCTCCACATAGCCGAATAAAGTACGCCAGTATTCTAAAATGAATAGTTCTGGTGAATATGGCCGTATAACTTGCGCACTTTAACGGCACTTATCCGAAATATCGTTTGAATATTATAATTACATGACATCATCATAAGCACAGTAAAAGCACTTCCAGGAAACTTATCAAAAATATTGTTAGCACGAAAGAACAAAGCAGAGTCTTCGGAGAACAGTAAAAAGAGTTAGCCGAATTGATTGAGTCGACCATTAGCACTTCGAATTGTCATTGAGTAATAGCCATTTAATCTTAATTCTGAGACGATTTTGGATGGTACCTAAATACCTGTCGGATTGCAAGCCGCGAACGGTCTTCTACATATATGACCTAGTTTATGCCAGATCCTAATTTAATTCCCGATTTGCGTAATAGCATACACTCATATAGAAACTTTAATGTATAAATGTGGCATGATAGGTATTTCAGGTTCAGTTGAACATTACACTTAACGTACCGAGAGGGTAATAAAGGATATTCAGATAGATTTAGGGATAGCTGAGCATATTATTAGCTTGTGTTGGTTTTTCTCAGGCTTCGTTCCAAATCAAGAATGAATTTCACAAAATGGAAGATTGACAAAAGGCCTAGTGCATAACGTTTACTAAAAGTCGTCATGTTGAAAAATCACTTGCATTTGCAAATTTCATATGCGCACTCACACATAGTCATTGGGCGTAAATTCAACTGTTTGGGTTTACGCTGAAATCCGAATTTCAGCGTTTATACGATGTTCTGACTGGTTTTATCCCAAATCGAGATTTAATAGAGATCTCGCATAAACTTAGTCTATGAAGGCCAGAATCCAATTCATAGAACATGCAAGTGCGACAAATGCGTTCAAATATTTGATCAAGAACAGAGTATAGAACAGGCTGCAAATAGGCTTCGATTCAATTAGAATAATTTCAACGTTAAAGTTTTTAAGTTTCAAATTTTTTTCCAACAGTCTTATTTTACAAGATAAATTACATGCATCTTGCTTACATCATCATAATCCAAAATTTACTCTCTAAATATTAGACTCATTAGACAGATCAGGGGATTTTTCATTCCTTGATTCGAGTTGGTATTTTTTGTTTGCACACAATAGAGACAAATATGGGCTTGACAAACATATTTGATTAGTTTTGAAATTGGGTAATTTAGTAGTGAAATAAGTGGCTTGTCTATTAATATGAATTTGTATGCTACGCATACATGAGTAGAAGTCTTCAAAGTAAAAACGGTTTACTGAAATTTTAGTGCATGCTGTAATTACAGGCATGACTATGGCAAGTTTTGAAATAAGCGTGTTCAAGATTAGGTGTTTTTATTTATATCAATGTTTTTCGTCATGAAACTTTTTCGTTGAGTTTAAACCATCTCGAATAGAATTTTAAATAGATATCAATAATGTTGATTTGTAGAAACAGAGATGGTGCTCAATTGTTTTTTTTTTAGTTTTTTTTCAGTGCTGTTTGTGCTTGCATACTCTAGTATGCAGAATGCTCGCTGCTTGAACGTTTGTTTTCGGAATGAGCCATGTTGTTAAGATGGATTATGATGACATACCGGACTTTGATAACGTAAATCTAATGAAGTAACAAAAAATAAGCATAATGAATTGAAGTATTCTCTTACACATGGTGCTGAGAAAAGTGATTCGCGATGCCGAAGTGAGGTTAAAGTTTACTGTCTGTATTGAGTCCACCCATTTAGATGCTTAACCTGTCACTGCGTCATATAGACACCTTATCAAGCAATGATATGTGATATAATGTACAAATGGTGCCATATTTATTCTAGCATAACTTTTTCCTACGCTTAGATAACTGTAACTTTTAGAAGTAGCAAACTCTTTCGAAAGTCCCAACCCAAGGACAATGTTTTTCTTACTCAGCATATCAATGTCAGCTTCATATTGTCGGAGGAGTTTCAAACGATTTAAAAACAGCCTAACGTTATGAAAACTAAACTTAAGAAAGTTAACGTATTATTTGACATGAACGATGCACAAAATAACCAATGATGCACAACACTAATGATAATAGACCCAGTGATATAGAGCTATCAGTATCGAAGAGCTTGGTCGTGGCAAATACTAGGTTCCCGTGTGCAGATGCTCGTGAGCTCACCTGGGCATCACCTGATGGAGCTGCTCTTTATCAACCAGACCACATGTTGGAAGCATGTACCGGTATGAACGTGTAAAGGTGCCAACTGGTTGATATGGTATTCTGAAAGTGGATTACTTTACGTGCAGGTAGGCGTATCTTATCCACCAACTATTTTTCAGTCTACACGGCTGCCTTACGCAAAAAGAGTGCCAAGTAGTGCAGCGATTTTGTAGACCGCAGGTACGCGAGGAGAAATATGAAGAACTCAGAAGAACAGAGAAGAAACTTCATTGACGGAAGGAGGCCTGAGAGACAGACCTGATTACTGAAATAAAAAGAACTTAAGATTGAACTCCGCACCAGATGCAGAAATTCTCCCAAAAAGTCAGAAACGTGACGCAGCCGCGAGCTGCATCTACTGTAAGGGTAAAGATGTCAATACGATCACCGATGCTGACGGCATACTGGAGGGTTGTAAAGTGTACTTTAATCAATTACTAAACGGTCAGCTCGCCGAAAAATGGAAGCAGTGCGATCATTCAACTAGTTTGGGTCAGTAATATGAAGGAAGGAAAACGCAGACTGCTGCTCAAATTAAACAAAGACTACTACAGTCTGCCAAGGGTCTTCAAATCCCGAAATCTTGCAATTTTTCTTAAATCTTACCATCTTATCACCTGCTGTCGTAAAATACCATGGTTATATGGATCCGAGGCTTGGGTGCTCAGCAAAAGGCACTCTAACCTCTTGTCGTTCGAAACGAAAGTACTGCGGAGAATCGTTGGCCCCATATGTGAAGAAATACGATTCCTGTAGACGCTATCGCCATGAGTTGGACACTATCTACTTACAAGCTGATACAATTGCAAAGATAAAGCTCAGTAGCCTCCGGTGGACTGAGAATCTAGCTTGTACAGGGTGATTGATTAATATTGCTGCATGAAGATGAATTCACATAATTTATTTTTTCTTTAGTTTGAAAAATAACACCGTTTGATCAAGTTTTTTTATTGGGTTTTAAAAATAATTGAATTCAACTGCCAACTGTCAAAAATCACTTTATTCGGGAGTTTTTGCTGCAGCTCTGTCTGAACAGCTCCGGTCGTGTCAGAAGTGGCACCATCTTGTTGAAAAGGATCTTTCGGCGTAGTTCTGGAAAGAATACTCTTTTAGCATCTTTAAGTAACGGTCTCCATAGACTATAATTGCAAGACCATTTTGTTCGAAAATGTCCGATTCGACAATGCAGCTTGATGAAATTGCACACCACACTAGGTTAGGTTAGGTTAGGTTAAAGTGGCTGCCGGTCCACAGAGGTCCGCCGACCGACACACATAGGTACAAGAGAGGCCCGTTCTGATGCCAAAATTTGTTGTGACTCTCTCCTACTCACTGAACTCGGGAAACCATCTGCTTCCCTTGACAAATCGCGCTATCCCATTTAGATCAACCAGGGATAACTCGATCAGGTTTGAGAGAAACGGAGCACCAATTGCCACCAACCTTCTCCTTGCCAACGCTGGGCACTGACAGAAGAGATGGAGGATGGACTCATCCTCAGAGCCACAACTCCGACAGAAATCGTTAAACTGCACTCCCAATCGTTGGGTATGCAGTCCTATGAGGCAGTGGCTGTAAAAACTCCCACAGTGCAGCGTAAAGCGATTCGAGTTTAGCCTAAAAGCTGCCTGGTGCGATGCGCATCAATGGATACCCAGGACTGCCTTGCTATTGCACAGGATGATTTATCTGCCCAGGACCTCCTAGCATCCTCGAGATATTTTTGCCTGATGGCCAGTTTGAGAGGGAGCAGGAGATCTCCGGTAACAAGATTCCAAGCCTTGCTAGCTCATCGGCCTCACAGTTGCCCTGAAAACCCCTATGTCCAGGTACCCAAATCAATTGAACAACCGAATGTCTCGACATCTCCCTAAGAGATGGACGGCACTCAGCAACAATCATGGAAACAGCACAAGGACCAACGAGGGATTTAATAGCCGCTTGGCTATCTGTGAAAATGCCAATATTAACCCCGAATATTGGATTACACACAAGCCAGTCGATTGCTTGTAAAATAGCCGCAACCTCCGCCTGAAAGACACTACATTGATCTGGTAGACGGAAAGACAGCTTGAGATTCAGCTCATCTGAGTATACACCACTTCTGACTCTATTGTTCAGCTTTGAGCCGTCAGTGTGCACATGGATAAGCCCACTTTCGAGGATGACACCATCACGCCATTCATCACTACCAGGATTGCGAGTTGTGAACTCCGAATCTAGTAAGCACTGCGGAGCGATGTAGTCAGCGCCCGCTGGAGCGGAAACCCCCTCGACCAAAATCCTCGTATGGCCGAGCTCTGTTCTTTTCCATGCCGAGATACAATTAAGTCTCACAGCAGCAAGATTAGCTTGCTGTAAGATAAGTAGATTTGTTGGCAGCCAATGAAATAACACAAATAGTGCCTTAGCGCACAAGTTACCAGTAGTGCAGCCATTCACCGCACTCTTTCAAGCTGCCGTTTGCAGGTAGCCTTAAGAGCAGCTTGCCACCAGAACGCCACCCCAAACAACAGAATTGTTTCCACCACAGCAATGTAAAGCCAAGCAATAGTACGAGGTTGTAATCCCCAATCCGCTCCTATGGGTCTAAGTACTTGATCCTCTGGCTCAGGTTAATGGAGACCCCATTCAATTTGGGTAACTCAAAACCAGGAACTTTGTACTTCCTTGTAAACAGCACTAGTTCCGTCTTATTAGGATTCACATTCAAGCCGTACTCACGGCTCCAACGTGAAAGAATGGCAAGAAAATGATTTAGCCTCTCCGATAGCGTAGATAAATACTTTCCCGACACTGCTTCAGCTATGTCGTCTGGATAAGCAACCACTTTGCAGCCGGCACGGTCCAGCCTCATTAGAAGAGTATTCACCGTGATGTTCCACAGCAGGGAAGAGAAGACTCCACCCTGAGGTGTGCTCATACTGTCTCCTCGTCTTACGCTGGCACTTCCCAGGGAAGAGATAACCACTCTACTTTTGAGAAGCTGTAAAATAAAAGCAATCAGCCGCTCGTCCACATGCAGCACCGAGAGAGCTTCAACAATTGCGTTAGAATTAACGTTGTTGAAGGCTCCCTCAATGTCCACGAACCACACTATGACTCAAAGTGAGTGCAATGCCATCTCATGGAGTATCTGCACGTTAGAGTCATGAATCAAAGAAACAAGATTACGACAATGGGTGGGTCGCTGTTCGGCGCTGCATCCTATTTCGTCACGTACCGGAGTCCGGCGAATTATGAAAAAAACTCTAGCGCATCTGAACCGCTAGAAACACTAATGTTCCAAGAACAGTAGAAGAATCGTGCAGGTTTTGAGTGCATATTCCACCACATGTGCTGCTTATTACGGCCAAACTGTTTCAAATGCCACGTTTAACTTTGGTCTCAAGAATGCATTATAACTCATATGGTGGAAGGTTTCAGATATTACCACTGGCATGAATTTCAACGTTTATGAGAGCAAAACACGGGTTAATTATATTCGTTATCAGTTGCTTATTTCACATAATTTTGAAAGCAGCATCTCATATAACATCACTGAAGAAAATGCTCAGTGCCTGCAGCACTGTAACTGAAGTTGGTGTTTGGGGTTGCGATCCGAAAAATTTGCAGAACTTTGGGAATTGAAACATTGGTTATTTATTTTCATTGTAAAAGTTTCCGGTATGAATACTAACTGTAAGCATTTGTTGATACAAAAGTAGCACAACCGACTCGTGTTGGCAGCCTTCTGCCAGTATCAAAGCCTAGAATATATCACATCTGCTTCACGTTGTTATATTACATTCGAAGTTATAGGAGTATAAAGAATTTTAGGGTTACCTGCAGCAAGTTTTTTCAAATAATTGAAAACTTCATATTTGCTGTTTATTGTCACTACAATATCATTACCATTTGAAAATTCTACGATGAAACCGCTTAATGAAGATATTGCAATTAAACACAAAACCAACAGTAGCTGGCAACGCTATCGTGGCTTTTCAACCAAATTTGGCCTGAATAATGTCTATAATAGGTTCCATTAATTGTATGAAATTCGTATTGATTTCATGACTGCACTGGAAGTTATAGGGCAAAAATTTTTATTTTCCTGAGCGAATTTTCAAAACCAAAGACACAAAACTTACCATAGCTGGCAACACCAATCAAATTGTTCAGCCAAATTTCCACCAAACAGAGATTAGAGTAAGGTTCAGCTACTGTGTCAATTTCAACTAATTCACATTTCATAGTGCAAAAAGCAGTTTTTTTCTTTGTAATTTTTCAAGATGGCACCACTGGCACAGAGTTGCCCACAATTCAAAATCGCTTCTATCAGATCTGGTTCTACTTAAGTCCAATTCATTCTGTAAATTTCAGCTGTATGTGATTATTGGTTCGTGAGTTCCCGTGAACAGAAGTTTTTGATGCTAAAAATATAGGTTAACTGGGAGAGGGTTACCGTTGTTGTCCGGCATTAAATTTTCAAAGTTTTACTTTGAAGGTGTAGATAAAACATAAGATTTGTATACAGATTGGTTTTATTGGAAGAAACTGACATTTTTTTGAATATTCGATGGTTTGAATGTTTTCTCTTCCAAATTTTTTTTTTTCAAATTTAAGACACCAAAATTATCATAGCCGGCAGCTCCAACCGAATTTTTCGACCAAATTTCTATCAAACGTGGTTTGAGATAAGGTCCAGCTTCTGTATGAATTTGGTCAAAATAAAGCGATTCAATCAGAATTTATAGGGCTAAAAGCAGTTATCTTTTTTTAGTGATTTTTCAAGATGGCACCACTGGCACAGAATCGCCTGCATTTCAAAATCACTTCTATCAGACCTCGTCCTATTTAAGATCAATACATTCTGCAAATTTCAATTAATTCTGCTTATCGGATCGTGAGCTTCCGTGAACAGAAGTTTTTGATGCTAAAAATATAGGGAAATTGGGCAAGGGTTATCAGGCGTGCCCGTTATACCATATCAAATTTTTTTTATTGCCTATGTAAACAAAGCACAAGATTTACATATGAGTGGCTTTTTTTTGAAGAAACGGCATTTTTGCAAGAGAGACGATGATTTGAAGACTTTCATTTTCAGTGCCTGCCCTAACTACAGGGTTGCCAGCACGCTCATTAAAAGCTACACAAATCTACAACTAAATAATACCAATATGTCCTGAAAATTTCGTAATGATTGAATAGCTCTGTCAAAAGTTATCGCAATTTAGAAACTTTCAAATTTTCCCGTTCTCTTCTTAGGCACCCAGCGCACACATGGGGTTAAAAAATTCCAAAACATTATCCGATTCACATGTAAAACACGTTTGAAATTTATTTCGTCAACTTTTTTTTCTGCATATACACCAATGTATTCTGAAAGTTTCAGCTCAATCGGATAGCGCGGTCCTGAGATTATCTCACTGAAATTTTTTGATGATATATATGGATATATATGGATATATATATATATATATATATATATATATATATATATTTATATATATATATATATATATATTTATTTATATATATATATATATATATATATATATATATATATATATATATGTATATATATGTATATATATATATATATATATATATATATATATATATATATATATATATATATATATATATATATATATATATATATATATATGTATATATATATATGTATATATATATATATATATATATATATACATATATATATATATATATATATATATATATATATATATATATATATATATATATATATATATATATATATATATATATATATATATATATATATATATATATATATATATATATATATGGAAATATGAATTTTTGGCCGAATCGATTTTAATACTAATGTTCTTCGAACATTAGTAAAAATAGTCGAGTGTATGAATTGATTTGATTTTTTCTTTTCATTGTATAAATAGTGGACATACAGCGCTGCAAATGATTATATGTCATAAATGATCATTTAAGTTCTGTATACCATATAGTAATTCTAGCTAGTTACATATACTTCCACACTTGTATTGCTACAAAAATATGATACCCTGTTGCAGGATGTAACCAAACACCTGCAACAGCTAAGCGACAAATACGCCAGACAGGCAGATTCTCACAGAATCGCAAATAATAGGTCAGCATAATTATTTCCATAAATGTGGAGTATGTGTAGCCTATCCGGGAGTTCAGTTTTAGTCTTGTTAAATTGCAGTTGTCACTCTGTCCATTTGAAAAGTCGTAAATAAAAGTGCTTTTGTAAAATCAAATGAAGTGTTGTTTTCTTTTAAAAAGTATTGAAAGAACAATACGAAACTAGCTAAACATCGTAAAAAGACGAAATTAAAATTCATTTATAAATCGCTTAATGATACCTTAACTTTAGTCGTTTATCCTTGAATGAGCTCACAATCAAACTATGCGAAGTTATAATAATTTCTTTGTAGAAAGTCGTGTATTCAAAGAATTTAAACGTCGATCTGGCGCCTTTTGTACTCTATCTTCATTAATTAGAGCATAAAAGAGGCAGCATACACTTCAAGTACTTTCAATTTCTCCATTTCAAATCAGCAATTTAAGTGCCGGTTTGCCTAGGCTTGTAACACCCAATAAACTCATTAACATTCTCATTAGGTCTGTTCGCGTACTACGATTAATTGCAATTAATTGCAATGAAGCCGTTTTTGTTCTCCGTTTTACTGAATACTGAAATTTTCCCCTCTTTCAGTAAATTTCAGTAGGGTCTGAGCTACTGAAAAATACTGAAAACTGTTAAACGATTTTTGGCGTAATGTTATTATGAAAGACGAATATTTTTGTGGCGATAGTTTATCGCCGCTTAGGATGACTTTGTAAACACATTTGTTCTCCCAAAAGCCGACAACTGACACTTTTATTTGAAAATTTTCAGGAAATGCAATAAGAGCGTTTTCGTACTTTTCCTGAATTTCCCCTACCACATGATTCAGAAAATTCAGTAAAATTCAGTGACTGAAAGTACGCGAACAGACCTATTAACAGATAGATTTGGACACAACCAAAAACAGTACTCTTCATTCACCTAGAAACCGGCTAATTTTGGATGTTTTGTAGGCGTGTTTGCATCCTATTTCGTTACGAATAGGTGTGGTCATGCTCATGTCGTAACCTTCAGTACTTGATCCATGCGTGATGTAGGAAATACATATTGGCCCAAGCCAAACCAACAGAGCCTATGGCCAATATATGTACACCCTCTTGGTGTGAGATGGCTCCGATTGGTCGATATTGGCCTGCATTCCGATCTGAGTGGGATTTCGGCACCAACATGCACCAACCAAACGGATTTGACAAGCTGACAATAGACAACTGAAGCTCACCAGCTCCGGCCATGGTGTGGACAGTAGCATCTGTCCTCGAATTGGTCTGTGGTGGCCCAACCCGAGATGATTTAGCTTGGGCCAATATGTATTTGAAGCATTAGAGTCACTCCATATTCGACAATTTTCTTTGTAAACATTGTCGTTTAGTTCGAAATTGGCTTTGTCTGATAAAAAAGTGCAGTTTAAAATGTTTTCGTCCTCTTTCACCATTTGAATGATATTCTGGCAAAATTCAAAGCAAATCAAAAAGTCTGCTGCCTTCAGATTGCTTGTTAGTTGAATTTTCTAAGGAAACAAATTTGAATCTTTATTCAGAACCGTCTGCACTGACTGTTTGCTGATACTCATTTGAGCTGATACTCTAGGAACTGGCCTTCTTGTGATTGTCTAACGCTCGGCAACATTATTAACGTGCTTCATTAAAGTCAATCTGCTCGGAGGAGTAACGTCAAACGTGCGCCTAAGTTCTCTTTCGACGGAAATGACAGACTTCAATTCGTGATAGTGGCGCACAATCCAAATTCTTGTTTCATTACTTCAATAGCCCTTTTTGTCAAATTTACAGACCAGTGTGTACATAAAAAAAATTGAACCAATTAATTACTCAGAAAAAAGTTAGTCCATATATTTTGATAGTGTATTTCATCAGCCACACTGTATGAGCGAAGAACAGCCTATACGAAAATTTTTACAGTAGACGAGAGTGGCAGAGACGTTGCTTGGAGCTCAGGATGTTTGATTGGCGATCGAAAGCGGCGGGAAAACTTGTTGCAGAAGGCCAAAGCCGATGAGAAAACATCTAGTCAAATGCTTGTTGTTACGGACAGCTGTTTGCTGCCACTTCAAATTAAAATAAAACTAACAACTAAACCAAAACAACAAAACGGTGCAGTTACCATTGCACTCAACTAGTATCATTGACATCTGATGGCATTTGCATTGCACTGCTTGCATACCGATAATCTTGACCGGTTGTTGCTTTGCAAGCATCGCAAAATCAGTAAAATAAAATTAGTAAATAGCAACGCAGTTCAAATGCAATTCATCATCGATTACATTTGAACTGCCTTGCTCTCATGCTCAAACGGAGTAATCAATAGCCAGGACAGATCAGTTGGATGGCGGAAACGGCATAATCAGCTGGCCTTTGGAGGAGGATAAAAGATTGCGGGAGTTATTTTTCTTGGTGTCGCATTGGAGTCGCATTTCGGCAGTTGTTGTCTGAAGCGGATTTGAATAATGTGTTCGAGTTATGCGGAATATAGTGCAGTTTGCCCTAATCAGGAGTCGCCCTAAGTGCTTGCTAAAATCTTGATTTGATATTTTGAATTTTTTTGTCTAAAATTTTTTTGAAAAGAAGTCCAAGGATAGACTAGACGAGACGGAGTGCAATGGAATAGCTTTCAATCCGTTTATATAAAGCTGAAGTGTAATTGTACTTGTTGCAATCGAGTTGCTGTGTACGCTCGAGAAATTTCATTTGTACAGCAATTTCCCACAGGCTAAGCTCCCAAGGTATTGATGATTTTCGTGGCTTCAACATATTCAGATTGCTTCCCAAATTGTCACAAAAACAGCCTCACCGTTGTCACTAGTTTAAAACTAAATCAAATAGTCACTAAATCAATCATCAACGGAAAGGTGCATGAGGTTCACTTAGATTACAAATAAAGCTATGTCTATGTCTTTAGATAAGTTTGAAAAAAATAAGCAGGAAAAACGAGGAAATGAGTAGAAAAAACTAAAAATAAATATAAAACGGCAAAAACGTTCTTCCATGTTGCAGTCCGCTAATGTATCACATAGAGCCAAACTACACGAGAGGAGCTATCGCAGCGTTTTTCCGCCGAGCTTTTGAAAATATATGGATTTAACACGCAGCCAAAAACGCGCTCGTATAGTTTGCTTCATACAAACTCATGTGTTCCATTTGCAAGCTCAAAAGCTCGGCGGAAAAACGCGGCGATAGCTCCGCTCGTCTATTTTGGCCCATAGTCTGTGCCACTCATAACCATTTCCAGTGTATTCCTCTACCAGCTTTCAGTCACTCGTCAACGCGGACAGTGTTTCCCATATAGAAGCTGTGTTTCCCATATAGGAGCCTGGTTAGCAAAATTATGTTCAATCAGATAACCCATAATCTTCGAGCTTTGTCAAAATAGGGGCAAAAGCTCAAACTAATTGACATTTCCTTAATATCTCACGGCACTTCCCAAATCAAAACCTTCATTTTAAATTCATCAGCCACAACCATTCTGGGTATTTTAGGAATCTAGATAAGCCTTAATCTTCGAGCTTTATCAAAATAGGGTCAAAAGGTTTTAAAAATATTCTCAACTCGTTTCTGTTGATCCAATTTACAAGTAACCAACCTTTTGAGGAGTATGATGTCAGATGTAGAAGACTTGACTTTGATGATTCCGTGATAATCATAAGTAAGAATAAGATGCAACATGGGGAATTATCTGTTCGAGAGTTGTTCTGAAATTCTCCAAGCCATCTTTCATTGGAACGAAATACATATAAGCAGGCTTCAAGTGGGAAGTGGAAATCCAGAGCAGTAGCTAAAGTTAACCAATTAAGTGTGTTTGACGGCTATATCCGTCATGGAGATGTAGCAGAATTTTGTGTCATGACGACTATATCCGTCTTGCGTAAAATTTTATTACAATTTGATATTTAAATTGTAATTTTGGCGAAAACTAAATTATATTCGTAAATTTAAATACGTTTAGAAGTCAAAACGAAATGAAACAAACCAATAAAAATTATAAGTTGCATCGTATCCCATCGAATAGCAAAAATTATCACAATCTCGGTCAAAGACATTTCACATTTCGCGCATGATCAAAAAACATTTCCCGGATTACATATCAGATAGTACAACAACAAATAATTCTTCGCGAAGATGTGCTTTAAAAAAGAGATTAGAAAAGAATCGCGGTATTGGTATCCGACGTGCAAACTGTGACTATGCGTTGTTACTTATTTTCGTGAATATCACACGGCAGCAATAGTTTAAAGTTTTAACTTCCATAAATATTTGATTCTATTTCTAAGTTTTAAGCGACTGTGTAAATATTACTAATAAAATTGTTCTTTTTCTAAAATAAAGTCGACTTTTTGAGCCAATATTGCAGTAGCGCCACTTACTCTGTGTTTGACGACTATATCCGTCATCGCTTGATTATCGCGACACAAACTGGTGCGCGCTTTGCAAAGAGAACGCCACAGTTAACTGGTTAAAAACAATGAATAAAGGAAAAAATACCGTTGAGGGGGATTAATAACTAGCGCGGGATGTAATCGAGATCATTTCCCATACTGACAATAAGGAATTCATGCTACAGTATATGGATTAGATTTATAAATGTCTGCTTGGATGGATTAAGGTACTAGTACACTTTATAGATTTAAAAAAATCGATTTTTTTGTTATTGTATTTTTCGACTCAATATAACTTCAAAAATGACCTCCTGAAATATTTTTTCCAAATTCGAAAATTTAATATATAAATATTGACTTTGAGCGCATGCAACTTCTAATAAAGAAAATGAAAAACAAAAACTTTAAACACGTTTTTCTCGAAACAAGGTTTTTTAAAACGGCGGCCAGATAATCTCCGGATTCACCAATTTTTCAATTTTGAAAAACTTTATGGCGTTTTATTTGTTAGAGTATCTTACATCGTAATATACCAGAATATGACAAAGAAAATCAAAAACAAATTTTTGGCGTTAAAGAAACTAGGAAAAAAAGGTTCAATTTTTGACATTTTTTTTTCACAAGTCCGCCATTTCTTTTTTGATTTTTGGTTTTTAAAAACCGTGGTAAATTACGATGTAAGAGACCTTAGTTTTTAAAACCCTGTTGAATTTTTTTGTTTCAAACCTACCAATTCATAGATTATCTGTCCGCCGTGGAGTAACGATTTTTTTCAGAACATGATTTCAGCGCCCTTTATAAATGGGAAAAATAAATAATCAAATAAAACAAAAATTGTTTTTGTATTTTTCAAATATCAAATAATATTATAAAAAAAGATTCATGTTAATATTTAGGAAAATGTCTGAGAAAAAATTTCTTGAAAAATGGTCATATTTTTGCCTTCTAAAGTGTACTAGTACCTTAAAGGGACGAAGAAGCGGAGAGTCGGATTTGTGAATTGTAACTGATTTTCGCCGGGATAATGAGAACACGCATTTGGAAAAAAGCTCCCAAATCTTTTGACGGCCACAAGCAGTAGCATCATTAACATGCTTTGAAAGGCTGTGAAAATATTGCCCAGCTTTTGGGAATTTTTCCACTACGTGGATACCCTATTGCACCTAAAGGTGAATTTTACTGGGTTCACGCTAAAGTTACCAAAATTTTTGCTTTTGGATGATCATATGAAAAAAATTCACATGAAATGTTAATGTGAATTTCTCACAGAGTAATGAACTAAGAGAAATTAATTCAATTTTTAATTCTTCGATAGTTAACTCATAAAAATAAGAGTCATTTACGTGCGCATAAATAATCCATTAGTGCTAATTTTCCTGTTAAACAAACATTTAGGTAAGTCGATACTATTTAGATACAAACTATGGATAGATTTTCATTCATATACTGGAAAAAAATGAATCAAGAACGTTTATTCCCCAAACGGTATTCTAAACTGTAAGCAAAGCCGAAACATAACGCAATTACTTGAATTTGTTGTGTATAGTGTTGCCTTTAAGTGCTATAGAATAAGCAATTTTTATTGAATTTTTAAGCTAATGCAGGTTTATATTTGCTCTATGTTCAAAACAATTTTAATCGTAATTCTAAATCCCATGGAATCCAATTTCCCCAGTTAAGATCAAATATGAACTGAAAAAAAAAATTTCGTAATCATATTAATACTGAAAATTACACTTATACAAATAATGAGCTTCGGGCTATTAGTTGCTCATCAGCTCGAATCTCTGATGTTTTCAGACAATGAATCATAATAATTTATGCCGCTCATTTCATTTGTCGCAAACTTGCAACCTGTTTAAAATTAATGTACAATATGCCATGTTTTCATTACAGTTGCAATATTCTCAATTTGAGGAAAAAATCATTCTGCTCATTACATTCTTATGTAAATTCAAACACTAGTTACCGTAGTACACTATTACTGTGCGATCTGCTGCTGAGAACCTTCATGGGAATTTATGCGATTCGATTAACCAGCAAATGATCGTAGACAAGGACAATTGAATGCATATAAACTAGGTTTCCAATGCGAAAATTCATATACTACGAATGTTAAAGTCTTGAACCTAGTGCGTTCTACATTTTTATACAAGCTGTTTACTAAGAGTCACGTGAACTTTACACAAAGAAACATCCATGAGCGGAATACTTATGTGAAACCAGTTTTAAAAAATGTCCCCGCCTTTGAATTAAAATAGCATTGAACTTTAAAAGTAATTGACAATAATCGAATATTAGGATTCAAAATAGATAGTTTATTTTCAATATTTAGATCGTATATTCTTTAATTGTTTAGTGAGGAAAATGAGAAAATAATAATACACCTCATTAAACATTTAAATGACATGGTGGTAGCTTATTTATGTCAAACATTAACTTGAAAATGTCATCATTTGCTTTTAGATTTCGATTACAATCTATTAAGTCTCTAACCCATTGAGAAATTAATTCAGTTTCAATTACGTAGCATGTGTATCAAAGAACAGGTGTTTGAATTGGGCACATGGAATTTTAGGAAAATATATGCAAAGCAATAAGGAAATCGTAGTCTCTTTACGATTCCAATCCATTCGAAATTGCATGTCAAACAAAAAGTAGGTATCTTCTTCAATTCAAAGGAAATGTAAATTACACATGATTTGGCCAAACCTAAAATAATTCACTTTTCCTGGCTAGTACGTATGTATGTGCATTGATTAGCTCACCATAGATCACACAGCTCACTTGGAGAGCGAATAAATGGGAGTTTGCTTATTAGATTTAATAAGAGTGTCAGTTTATCATACTTAGTTGTCAATTTGATATCGAGAGTCCGAATTTTCTTTTCGTTAAGCTTAGTACTGTCTTCGATTTTTGTTTCGGCGAAAATTTCACTTGAAAATAAGCAAGAGTTGTACTCACTTCTTAAACATAGTACTGAGTTCGATTTCACGTGAAATTTTCATACAAAATTTCACGTGAAATCGGTTTCGGCGAAAATTTAGCTTGAAAATAAGCAAGAGTGGTACTCTGTTCTTAGCATGAAAAGTTGCTTTCGCTTTGAAAATGCAGATGGCATTGACACATGTCTCCAATCATTGAAAGTAGGCAAGGAAAATTTTCGAAATTTCAAATCGCAGTGGCGAAAATTGCGTCCGAAATAATCATCAGATTGTCCCGAAAGATTGCAGAACGCATTAATGTGTGCATAAAATAGGCGTGTATGGTGTTGTTTATTTTTACGCGTGTTTTATGAATGTGCGGGCAACAGAGAAAGAGAAAACCTTCAAATCAACGATCGTTCCGGAAAATTCTTTCATTGTTAGCGAAAAGTGCAAACTTTCCATCAATTTCATGCTTTGTCTAGAGAGTTTCCGATATTAAATAAATGAAAATCAAAACCATTTTTTAAATTGCTCTTTGCACAAGAGCGGTAATCCTTCAACAAATTACCTTTATTTTTAGGACTCGAAATGTGTATTTATGAGACTGACGGGAACAGATCCAGTCGTAATTATTATGGCCTGAAATGGTACCAGGTCTGTCATAAGTTATCTTGTGCTATCAGTGCTGCCATCTTGAAAAATCACTAAGGGAAAAAATGCTGCAGATTTTTACAAAATTCCCACATTACCTTATTTCCTGGACGACTACTTCAGACTATGAATGTGAGTTATCTCAGAAACAAGTCCGAATACAGTCTGGAAATTCGATATGTATTTCTCCTAAACAATTTAGGTAGCATTTGTTTTGATTCTTTTTGCAAACGCCGACTTAAATTGCCAGGCAGTGGAGTCGCAGTATCAACGTTTATTTATATATCTTAGTAACGAGTACGGCTGGGCACTTAAAAAATCAAACACAATTATCCCGCTGTACTCCATTTAGAATCATTCATATCGAACCTTGGGGATTAGAAATGGAACTGATTTCATATTGTACTGTACAACGACTCTTTCGCACTCACAATAGTCTTCAACTTGGCCCTCTACCACAATCTATTGCCATTTTCAAAAATATGGTTCGAAGTAAAATTTTTGACCCTAATTAATTAGTTTTTTTGTTTATAATGAATTCTTTCTTTTCTTTTTTGCTCTACTTAATTTTACTTTATTATTTAATACTTTAAGAATTTCTTGTATTTTTTATATTTATATTTTCTTATATATATGTTTGCTTTTCATCTTCTAATTTTTTCTATTTCTCTATTTTCTATTCTTTTTCATGGATTCTTTCTTTATTTTTGGTTCTACTTAATTTTACTTTATTTAATTTACCACTTTAATTATTTTGTATATACTTTATTTATATTTACTCAGTTACTTCTTACTATTTTTCCATTGCATCTTATTTATTATTGGGCTGATTTCTCGTTGAATTGATTATTCATATTTGTAATGGATTTTTGCTGCTTTAGTTTATTTTACTATATTTTATTCTAACTTTAATTATTTTATGTACTTATATTTATATATTCTTATTTAGTTCTAGCTATTTTATTTTTTTGATTATATCCAATCTTTAATTTGGCAGTTTGCCTGTTAAATAAAATAAATAAATAAATAAATAAACAAACTGTAATTGGAGTATATATATAAGACAAGACAATGGATTGTAAATTAATAAATTAATTAATTAATAAAACAAAAAAAAAGATTGTTCTATCAATTCTTTATTCACATTCAATTCAATTTCTACTAAATTAAACAGCTTTCAAAACCAACTTGACAAATTTCAAATTGAAACTAAACTGAAAAAAAAACTCTGGCGCAAAGGAACCGCTAGAAACACTAATGTTCGATGAAAAGTAGATAGTAGTAATAGATAGTAGAAAAGTATTTTCAAAGTAATAAATAAATAAATAATAGAAGAATGAAATTATTGCATTATTATGATGTTTGAAATTGAGTAGCCGAGTGGGTACCGCACCTGCTGCGAGCGATTGTGGCCCATGGCTCAAATTCTACTATGATCACAAATAGAGCTTTTAGTTAACCTTTTTCTGAGTAAGTACCTTCATTAAATTAGGAATGAAGTGAGTCGTAGGGCTTGTCACTCCACATGCGTTTAAATTCATTGTGAATGGAGTCTTTACCAAGGCATGGAAAAAGAAGGGTGTGCCAAGAAAAATTATAATGAGTGCGTTTCATTAGTATATTTTTGTTACATATCAGTTTATTATTCAATTCCTTTTTAAAACATAAAAGAAAAAATATTATGGTTTTAATGAATACATTGAAGGTTGAATGGAAAAAATATGTTGCAAAAAGCAATGTTTTATCAGCTTTTTAATTGTTTTAAGTAACCAAAATATTTTCAGCTTACACACCAGTTTTCTTTCTGCTACAATAGTTGGCTGCGACATTTAATATGTGAGCTACTGTGCGTATACAACTGATCTGGGCCAAAACGCTGTCTACTCCAGCGCATATACTGTAGAAAACTCAGTAAATTAATATCCACGACCTACGATTATGAGCAACAAATTTTCCTTGCTGCTGCTAATTAAGCCTTACCTGCAAA
Organism: Nemotelus nigrinus; assembly: GCA_947369275.1. Classification (NCBI taxonomy): domain Eukaryota; kingdom Metazoa; phylum Arthropoda; class Insecta; order Diptera; family Stratiomyidae; genus Nemotelus; species Nemotelus nigrinus. Next base: position 3,171 of record CANBKX010000021.1, on the reverse strand, counting down.
TCAAAAATAGTTATACTGTTTTATATCTATGTAATAGTGATGGACTTTTTTCGCGTTTGAAATGCTAACATGTTAAACTATGATGAACATGCATGTCATAATAATTTTTCTTCAATCTTGATTCACTATTTCTGATATTCACTCACACTAAGCAAACAGTGCTGAAATTCTAGTGACACCCCCCATTAAATTAACATTTCAAATCCATTTCAGGTTACTACATTCGCTGTCGTCGACTATAATTACAGGGTTCTGTGGCAAATAAAACACTCACAAATTGCACACAGTTATTGATTTCCATCGCACTTGACTGCGATGTGTTTGCAATCGTACCTAATTTTACGGTTGACTACCATCTCTTCCATGCAAAACATTGGTTAACTCGGTGAGCTTTTTATGCGCACCCGGACTCGGTTCCTAATCCCATCTATGTCCGTTACACCACAAATGGCTAAATCTTGAAGTGGTTTTGTCGCATAGCGAGTTTCAACTGCCGTTATACGTATTAGGTTCACCATATTTGACGCAGCCGCGAATCGTACTGCAAAATCTAACCATGACTAAATATTGTAAAATCTAACCATGACTTTTTCACGCAATGTTCTGCAAAGGTATCTCTTATTTTGCTATGGCTGCAAATATAATCGTATATTTTGATATGCTTCAGATAGTTTTGCAAATGTTATAACGTTGATTTCTACCATCTTCATGGCTAGAAATTGCAGTAGTACGGTTTGGTGATTGCTATTATATTACATAATTTTGTTACTTACCGTGAAACTAGAATTTTCATATCGTTGATTTTGGTTTCAAATGGAAGTAGGAGAGATACGATCTAAATAGATTTTAGTTTTTTTACTGGTAAACTCGCAGAGTAATCGAATTTAAATGTGTGAATCAAAAAGTTTTGTCATGGAATTTTTGGAGGAAAAAAAATTTGTTGAAACGACGTTTAAAAGCTTGTCAGAGATTCAGTAAGTACATTATTGACTATTTGCCTATTTTGAAAAGAAAAGTTAGTAAATATCAGTCAGAACCTAATTAAATGTATTTTTCTTTTTCTTGATTGCTTCAAATGAATTTACAATGCGAGCCTGTGGTGAAATAACTCCACTAAGGATTCTATAATTAATTGTCAGTATAGTGATCCCTCTATTGCAGGGCGGCAAAAATGGCGCATTTAGATACGTTCTATGTATGCGACGAGTGCTGGGTCATTAACTCCATGAATAACTTTACCTTTAATTGACTCAGGTACCTTATTCATAGCTGTGGAAATTCAAAGCACGTCTTACTTGTGAAGTGAGTCGTGGGACCTATGACTCCACACTCATGTCATGCATTGTGAATGAAGCTCTCGCCAACTTCCACTTCCAGATTCGGTAAGGGTCTTAGTTGTAACTGCTTTAATTTTTTATCGGGAAAATTTCATAAGAAGCGACAAAAGCTTCGATTTTTCTCATGCTTCAGTTGGTAGCATGAAACAGTATAAAACAAGAAACATAGCGAGTAACTTTAAATGTTTTTACTAATGTTCGAAGAACATTAGTATTAACATCACTTTAGCAAAAATTCATATTTACAGCTTATTTGATACAGCTCACAGCTTATTTGATACAGTGCTTCTTTAAAAGTTTAAGTTGCAATAGCTCCGAACATAATAACAATATCAAAAAAATATGAATATCATTTTGAAGAAAAACTAGTTTATATTTGTTACAAAGTTGCTGTTTTACATCTTAAAAAACAAAAAACCAAAAGTAATAACAAACCTCATATCACAGCTTATTTAGTGCAGTTTGATTAAACATTAAAATTATTGTGAATTATAAGGTTTCCAGTAAATTTCAATACTTCGTATGATAGCCCTTAGCCTTAAGAAGAGCCTGGAGCCTATTCGGCATTGAGTCAACGAGCTTTTGTGTGATGTCAGGAGTAATTTTTTGCCATTCCTCTAGCAGTGCTTTCTTCAGGCCTCGTTTATTAGAAATCTTGTGTTTTCTAATGTTGTTATCCAACAAAGCCCACAGATTCTCAATGATGTTCATATCTGGTGACAGCGCCGGCAGAGACATCAAATGAAGGCAGTTCCAAATTAGCCAAGGCTGCACAATTCCCGACTTGTGCTTTGGATCGTTATCTTGGTAGAATCGAAACACCCAGTGAACACCCAGTTTTTCAGCACTTTGCAGCAAATTGTTTTGGAGTACATAGAGGTATTTGGTTTTGTACATTGTTTCCTCAATAAACTCTAAATTTCCGACTCTGGCTGCGGACATGCATGCCCCAACCATCACGTTGCCACCGCCATGCTTCACAGTAGCTTTGAGGTTCCCCTTGTTTAGGTCAGTGTTTGCCTTGCGGCAGACGTATGACATTCCGTTGGAGCCAAAAATTTTAATCTTGGACTCGTCCACAAAAATAACCGTATTCCAAAACGCGGATGGCTTTCCCACATGCTCTTTGGCAAAGGCGAATCGGCTTATTGTATTTTTTTTGGAAATGAATGGCTTCCTACGAGCTACTCGCCCGTTGAAATCATGGTCGCGAAGCACTCGTCGGACGGTTTCAGCACTACATGACTAGTGCTGAACGTGCTCACGATGAACCTCAGTAACCAATTTTGAAGCGGAAGTCTTCGGGTTTGCTTTCACTTTTCTTACAATGTATCGTTCGTCCGATACGGTGAAAATTTTGTTTGGTGCATTTCTGCCTTATTTTCTACCCGATTTTCGTGTGCGAAGTGCTCAATTATGTGCTGCACTGTAGAGGCAATTTCCCGAATACTGTGTCCTTTTTTAAAATGGTTTAATACCGATTCGCGCTGTTTAATTGGGGTCGACGACCCATTTTACAACACCTACTCAATTTTGGCTCTTCAACTTGCAAGATCGGGCTAAAAACTACCTAAACCAATGTATAACCACAATCAAAAATTTAAAACAAAAACAAAAACAACACAGTTTAACGGTGCGACAAATAGAAGTTTATTCGCATTGAAGTGTCTGTATCAAATAAGCTGTGAGCTGCGATTCTACTGCGCCATCAGTATTTCTCTTTTCGGTGACGCTGATGAATATTCCTGGAAAATTTTGTGTTTGCATTGTATTCATTGAACATGAATCTAGTCACTTACGCTTAAATTTTTTGAACAAGGTTCCTTATTTCAAA
>CANBKX010000020.1:0-14054 GCA_947369275.1 Nemotelus nigrinus | reverse complement strand
AAAGGTTATTGATTTGTGATCACGGTTCCCTTCTTGTCTATAATCGCATAGACAACGTATATCGTCTCTAAAGCTCATAAAAGCAGAGAATAATTGATACGGAAACTCGATCGTTTTGCGGAATAAGCCTCCGAAAGCAGAATCAAATTGGAATTGTTTTTGCGGGATGATTGAAATTGAAAAATTTTTTATTTATCTTGAAAATTTTTATTTGACAAAGTGGTTTCGAAAGCATGCACTGATTCTCATCAGACACCAGCACACAGTGCATACTTGACTGGTGTGACACTTGCAGTTGGAAATCATTAATTGTTATTTACGCTGGTTGTGACAAATTTTAACATCTCCGACTTATATCCATGGAAATATGTACTTTACTCATAAAGGTTATTGATTTGTGATCACGGTTCCCTTCTTGTCTATAATCGCATAGACAACGTATATCGTCTCTTAAGCTTATCAAAAAAGAGAATAATTGATACGGAAAACTCGATCGTTTTGCGGAATAAGCCTCCGAAAGCAGAATCAAATTGGAATTGTTTTGGCGGGGTGATTGAAATGAAAAATTTTTTATTTATCTTGAAAATTTTTATGTGACAAAGTGGTTTCGAAAGCATGCACTGATTCTCATCAGACACCAGCACACAGTGCATAATTGACTGGTGTGACCACTTGCAGTTGGAAATCATTAATTGTTATTTACGCTGGTTGTGACAAATTTTAGCATCTCCGACTTATATCCCATGGAAATAATTTACTCATAAAGGATATTGATTTGTGATCACAGTTTCCTTCTTGTTTATAATCGCATAGACAACGTATATCGTCTCTTAAGCTTATCAAAGCAGAGAATAATATATACGGGAAACTCGATCGTTTTGCGGAATAAGCCTCCGAAAGCAGAATCAAATTGGAATTGTTTTTGCGGGATGATTAAAATTGAAAAATTTTTTTATTTATCTTGAAAATTTTTATTTGACAAAGTGGTTTCGAAAGCATGCACTGATTCTCATCAGACACCAGCACACAGTGCATACTTGACTGGTGCTTTCGGAGGCTTATTCCGCAAAACGATCGAGTTTCCCGTATCAATTATTCTCTGCTTTGATAAGCTTTAGAGACGATATACGTTGTCTATGCGATTATAGACAAGAAGGGAACCGTGATCCCAGATCAATAACCTTTATGAGTAAATTATTTCCATGGATATAAGTCGGAGATGTTAAAAATTTGTCACAACCAGCGTAAATAACAATTAATGATTTCCAACTGCAAGTGGTCACACCAGTCAATTATGCACTGTGTGCTGGTGTCTGATGAGAATCAGTGTATGCTTTCGAAACCAGTTTGTCAAATAAAAATTTTCAAGATAAATAAAAAATTTTTCAATTTCAATCTTCCCGGAAAAACAATTCCAATTTGATTCTATTAGTGTTATAATATTATATTGGCGCTTGGTTTTAAGTGCAAACGGGATTCCTCTCCCATGCTCCTCAGGGACCGGCTGACGCTACCTAGAAATCACTCTGACTCAGTGATGTCAGTTACCAGTGCCAACCGGTACACGGCGCTTGAAAATCTCGTCGACGACGATGGAGGAACAACTACCAACTACCAACTACCAACTACTCCAAATACTTCACCTTAAAAGGTAAAAGTTGCCCCAATTGTTATTCCCAAGTTAGATCGGGATACTATAATCAAAATAATTGATGCTGTGAATATCACAAGCTACAACATGCAATACAACAGCGTAGGGAAAAAAGTTTTGTTGGATGATATTGATTCCTACGATAAGCTTCGTTCTTATCTTGTCGAAAAGAATGTACATTTTTTCACCTACGCGCGAGCTGATCAAAAACCGCAAAAGTTTATTCTAAACGGTCTCTATAACATGGAGCGTTTTTACAGCACTTCCCAATTCGGGATTGGGAATATACCGTAATTCGTGAGCTTTCTCTGCGTGTTATTGTATTTGTGTGTACACGATAATTCTGTGTACGTACACGTAGATTTTCATTATGGCGGCATCTGACTACTGCTGTTCACTTCGTTCGAACATGTGCATGGACGCAGCTTTCCGATATGGCGGCTTCTGACCAACGCTGCTTGCTTCGTGTCAGCACGTCCGTGTAGTCAGATTTCCAATATGGCAGATTCTGACTTATCTATTCACATCGTGCGAGCATGCTCGTGCAGAAGATTTCCCCTTGCGGCTTCTGCTGATTGGTGCTCATTTCGTAAGGGCGTTTCCATACCGGGAAATTCTTTACATGGCGACTTCTGAAAAACGCTGTTCATTTCGCAGGAGCGTGTAAAAACGGGCACACTTCTAATATGTCGGCTTCTGACGAGTGCAGTTCACTTCGTAGAAGCGTATTCATGTAAGGGAATTCCAATGTGGCGGCTTCTGAAATTCACCGTTTACTTCGTTGAAGCGCGTGGAAACAGGGAAATTTGTTTTATTGATGCTTCTGGCGAGTGCTGTTCAGTTAGTTTGGTGCGTGTCTGGTGAATAGCGATGTCGCCACTTCATGCATCAACGTTACATGAACCATTTGCGATGATGGTTATGTGGTTTAGGCATTTGGGCGGCACCGTGGCCGTGAATCGCATTAATGTTCTAAGCACATTTTAGCACTTTCGAGATATTCGATGATTTGTGTTTTGATTTGTTCTGCAAATAAATAAATATTTTCGTTTTTTTTAAGTTAACTGTAAAACCATACAGCACACAATTTTAGCAGGAGATCAGGAACAGAGGTCATTTTTAAATATTGATTTTAGCATACTTCCACAAGAGATAAGTATTTAAAATTTAGCAGAATGATGCAGTAGAGCAGGGGTGGGAAAACGGTCGATCGCAATCGACCGGTCGATCGCAAACAGTTCGACAGTCGATCACAGACATTTTTAATAATTTAATAGGTTAATTGAAAATGTGAACTAAAAATTTAGTTGACGATTTATTCAGTACATTTTGGAATGGGTTTTGGTAGATCCAATCGGACAGTCCACGCAGTTTCAGTTCACACAAAAGCTCGCAGAGCCTTGGTGGCGGAGAAGCCAACGTGAAAATCCGAGATAGCTATGCTCTCGATTTGTGCAATTTATAGATTTATATCATTTTAGTAAAACTGCTTCACTAAATCTCGTATACGTATACGGTTGTTTCATTTCCTTAAATCTCTCTGTTCTATACACCTTGCCTGCATTTGCATTCGTCTCCCTGCTACCGAGATAGTAAATTGTCACACACAGCGTAACAAAGGTTAATCTCAATTTTAGATAAAATAAAATAAAAATCTTTTCACGCCAATGTAGTTTGTGTAGTTCATTCTTTCGAGCTAAATAGTGACATTTGGTGTTTGAATTTTTAAAATTGAATTGTGTAAATGTCTTTTCAATAATAAAATCGTTCAAAAATTAAAATTCTTGACATCTTATCCGTCAGAAATGATAAGTGGTTTCCGCTTTTCTGCATTTTCAAAATTTTTGCTCGAAAGAATGACCAGATAATGGAGACATGTCAAAATTTAGCTTCTCGATTAACTCAGTACTAGCCTAAAAAATGAACTGCACCTACTAAATTAGCGTGAAATGATTGGAGACATGTGCCAAAGCTATTTGCATTTTCAAAGCGAAAGCATGTTGCAAGCAATTTTTCACGCTTAAAAGTGAATACAACTCTTGTTATTTTCAAGCTAAATTTTCGCCGAAATAAATTTCACGTCAAAATTTGCATGAAAATTTAACGTAAAATCGAAAACTGTACTAAACTTTAGATGGCTTAGCACAGGAAGATTTTTGCAAAGATTTCTAAATCTTTTGCCTGAAATTATTGCATTTTTTGGACACATTGGGAGAAAAACATGAACAATTGGAAGATCCAGTATGGGTAAAGATATTAGCATTTCTTACGGATTTTATGGGCCGTTACAACTTGCTAAATTTACAATTACAAGGAAAAAGAAAACATTGTTGACTTGTTGAGCTCGGTAAATGTTTTTTAAGTAAAATTAAAACCTTTTGCTTCACAATTATATAGGCAAAATTTTTAAATATTTTCCATATTTTGAAAAACATATTAAACTTACTAGTGAATCTAGCTGAAAGCTGAAAGACATTCTTCAGTTCGCGAAAGAGTCCGGGGCCTTTGATGGCTGCTTGGACTGATTTTTTTTCTCCTGCCGCATTTATCTCGTAGCAATATGTACCAATAGGTCCATGTGTGGCCTTGTGCCAACTGGTACAACCTAACCTAACCTACTGGTGCATGTAATATTGAAATATTTTGTCCTGAACTGGAAAATTTTAAACAAGAATTCGAGAGACGATTTGCAAATCTCAATAACCTTCAACCGATTTTTGAATTTATTTCATTTCCTTTTAGAGAATTCGATAACGAGGGTATTTCATCAAATCTAGCATTGTGCTTCAGTGCTTACAAGCCTAACTCTACAATACTTTTTGATGAAATGGAGAGTCACTCATATACATAAAAAATTAATTCAAAATATTTATTAATAAAGTACATTGCACAAAGTAGTAATACAATGTATTTAATATATTAATATCAATAAACACCTTAATTTAATGTTTATTTGTTTTTAATTTAACCCATTTTTCGAAGTTGATCGCGCATAAATTAAAAAAATTAATGTCGATCATACCAGTATTAGGTTTGCCCACTCCTGCAGTAGAGTATGTAATTTTCGAGTATTACTAACGCAAAATTGAGCAACATTTTGAAAGAAAGTTTATGGGAATCAGGGCAGAGCGAGTGTTTGATTTAATTTCTAATTATATTTATGAGAGAAAATATATTTAGAAGAACCAAGACAGCGTATTTTAAACTAATAATTTAAAATAAGGGGCAGTTCACGTGAAGCGGACAACGAAAAAAGTCGAGGCTCTGGATTTCGTTCGAAGTTCAAGTTGCCACGAAGCAATCACACAAAATAATATTTCTCAGAAACTGCATGTTTTCTAGCCCATTAATTAATTGTTACAGGCCGCCTCCATTAGCAATTTCCCATGGCATAACATTTCAAATTGCTAATAGAGGCGGCCTATGGTATGCAATATTTGATGGCATGCCATATATGGTAGGCAATATGGTATGCCATTTGCTTGGCCATCTGCCTGGCAATATTTTGACAATTCTTGATTTTCAGAATGCCGTTGAAAATTGGTCATGCTCCGTTTCTTAAAATTCATAGCGATTTCAAGATCTCGTTCACCAATCAAAATAGTCTACAGAATTTTAAATTGTGGCAAATTGCGAAACAATTTGACCCGCTCATACAAAAAGTTATATATCCTACACGTGAAGTATTCATCAGCAGCAGAATTTCTTCACCCTACACTTAAAATAAATCCTTAAGAGAGTCATGACTCACAATTCTCAGGAAATAGAAACTAAACCTGAAACAATATTTTAATCATCCATTTTTAGAATCATTAACTCATGCAGTCATAATTGAATCAATAAATTAATCCACTAAGTAGATTCCACGTATCAATTAGTCCGTGACAAAAAACCATTAACGAATTTCAATCAACAGCCTACAATCTCGCAAATCTCATCTCAATCGCTTGCAAATCATAAAACGTAAAGATGATCCGCGACGCGAACTAATTGATGCAATGTTTACTTTAACTAAAGATCGAAAGTCGTAAATTACAATTCGCGAAAATCTTTGATTGACGGATGAAGATGGGAACATGCATCTTCAATTAAAAGTAGAATTGGAAACAGTATAAAAAGAGGGCATGATCTTCCCTAGAAGACAGAAGAAGTTCAGTTAGACGAGAAATTAAGTTCCGTTTGTGAAAAGTGAAAAAAAGTTAAGTTCAGTTTGTAAAAAACGAAAGTGTAATGAAGATAAAAATTATCACAAGAAAAAAAACTGTAAAATCAATAGAATTTAAAAATAATTCCATATTGTACAAACTAAAGAAAAATGGACCAGCAGTGATTAAATATTTTGGAAGACGGATAATAATTTATCCTAACTTCTATACTTTGGATAGTAAACAGTTCTTGTACACTAAACGTTAATAAATAAAGTGATGTGTATAAACGAGATTTATGGTGTTTTTAATATAAAAATTTGAAATAAAATTTCAGTGAACATAATTAGAGTATTCAACGCTCAGATACAGCGCACGTGGCATTCCGCTCAGATGCATTTTCGGAATGATATTGCATTCCGATGCATTCTGTTTGGTGGATGGCCACCAAACTGTTCGACGAAGTGAACAGCGGCCGCTAGAAGCCACGATATTAGAAATTTCCCTTTTGGACACGCCCTATTGAAAACAAATCACAATCTATGTGTTTGTAAACCAGATCGCCGCTCAAATTTCTATGGTTACACGAAGTCAGGATTTCAAACCGGTTTTAATCCGATCTTCGTGTAGCCATACAATTTGATCCGGCACACATGCATATGAACGCTTCGTACAAAACCGGTATTCGGAAATCAAGCTCATGAAGAACTTCCGTGCACGTACACAGTCTGCGCACACATACATGGAAATCGGGCTAAAACTCACGAATTTCGGTATATTCCCAATCCCGAATTGGGAAGTGCTGTAAAAACGCTCATGGACTGTACTGAGCTCCAAAAGCTCCTAAACGACGAGCACGGCTTGGCATGCATTGACGTCAAGAAAATTATGATACCCGATGATGCACGCCGTTATAGTGACGAGACACGATTCATCGTATATTTCGTCCATGGCTTAGTGAAGTATAATGAACTAGTCAAAATACACGCAATCAACCACACTAAAATCAAATGGAGCTTTCAACGAAAGAAATCAAACCATCCGACTCAGTGCAGGAAGTGTCAATCATACGGACATGGGACATCTTTCTGGTTTCTACCATTTACTACCGCATATCAGCCAGCAGCATGACAAATCGAAGTGTCCAACGAATGACACTTCTCAAATATGTCGCGCTCTTTGTAAGGGGAATCATCTCTCCAACAGCCCTCTTTGCGCTAAACGCAACGAATACTTACTAATTCGCAAGCGATCGTCTCAGCGTTTAACACGTAATCCTGAGTTCAGCACCAAACCTGTCCAAGCTCGAGTTCCTGTACTGAACAACATGGATTTTCCATCATCGCCTGGTGTACGCTCTCAGCATTGTTTTAACCAAAGCTCGGGGCATCAAATTTGTGCAAATTCGTATAGCGCAGTAGCTCGTAGTAATTATAGTTATGTAAATACTCCTAGCGCAGATAATTTATCACCGGCCGCTGAGGCCAATAGTTTGTTTTCGGCTACTGAGCTAGTAAATTTAGCTAAGGAACTCATCACGTGACTTGCTTCGTGCCAGTCTCGTAATGATTAATTCAACGTAATTGTCGACCTTGCCACTAAGTTTGTATATAAATAAAAGCCAAATTAATTGCTTGGTCTGGAACTGCCAGAGCATCCGTAACAAACACCTGGAAACCTTTAGCCTCGTCATTCAGAATAAAGTTGATTTAGTTATACTTTCCGAAACTTGGCTTAAACAAGGCGATAAATTATCTAATTCCAAATATAATATTATTAGAAACGACAGGATTGATGCAACTGGAGGAGGAGTCGCCATTCTTATCAATAAAGACATCAACTACCGTAGACTCCCAAACCTAGCCACTAAAGTCATAGAGCATGTAGCAATAACTGTCCCACAACTTGACTTAACAATTATCGCTGTCTATTTCAGTGGCATGAATTTGAATGCCCAAAAATTAAAACTTTTTAAAGATGATTTGAAATTATTGACGAACATTCAAAATAATTTTTTAATATGCGGCGGCCTGAACTCTCGACATCGGTATTGGAATTGTTCGAAAGCCAATAAGGCTGGAAAAATCCTATTTGAACTAATGACGGATAGAAACTTCCTTATACACACTTCTGATGGTCCTACCTGTTATCCGCCGCGAGGTAACCCGTCTACTTTAGATTTAATAATCAGTAATAGTCCGGGAGCCAGCGACATATTTTGGCGACTCATTTCATCGTCGATCAAACTATGTAATTATACTCAATAAGGTCTAGTAAGTAACGAAAATCGACCACTTACAACCAGTTAGCGGGACAACGTTTACTGGCAGCATCAACAATATGTAATAAACAATAGAAAAAAAACCTCATATCATCGTCGTTCATATTTTGAGGAGTTATCAATTGACATCAGACGTTATCGAAAAACGACCACTTACATTTGTTTGGCGGGACAATCAACCACTTACAACCGCACAAACCTGCAAAAATTTTTTCAAAAATTGACTTATTTCATCGTTGCTAAAATTCTACATGTTAGCAGAGGACCATATTGCACATGTAAAAATACTGTGCTTATAATCGATTCGCGGGCCAAACCTACTTTAAGCGATCATCAAAGTCGCCGCTGCAAGAGTCACTCACTCCCAGTTTGAACGTTCAAATGCGCGCATGTAAAACTTCCAAAATGTCCAAATTAATGAGCAATATTAATTTGGACATTTTATTGAAATATAATTTAATTTATATCCACCTCGCCACATAGCTCACAATTTGGGCTACTTAGTATTTTGATTTTAAAAAGTCTTTGTCTATTGTAAGCTTTATTGGTATAGAGTCTATTGATTGATTTAATGTATAAATTTAACATATATTATCCATCCGACGATTACAACGGATCGCACATCGCAAGTAGCGATGAAGATTCCGAGTACAATCTAGATTCTTCCGATGAAAGCGATGAAAATTAGTATATCAAAATGTTATTAAGTCCCGAATAAATTTGGTAAATATCTACTTTTTTACCAATTTAATGCTCATGTTCTCAAATTTTGTTTTCATGTATAAATTTATGATTGAAGTAATGCTCTGCTTCACAAAACATGGCATTTTGTCAGAAAAAATCTTTCAAGTTTAACTCGTGGATGACAAACAACCGCGCGGATTCTTACAGCGGCGACTTTGATGATCGCTTAAAGTAGGTTTGTCCCGCGAATCGATTGTAAGCACAGTATTTTTACATGTGCAATATGGTCCTCTGTAAACATGTAGAATTTGAGCAACGATGAAATAAGTCAATTTTTGAATAAAAATTGCACGTTTGCACGCTTGTAAGTGGTTGATTGTCCCGCCAAACAAATGTAAGTGGTCGTTTTTTGACATCGTCTGATGTCAATTGATAGCCCCTCAAAATATCAATGGCGATGATAAGAGTTTTTTTACGTACTGTTTATTACATATTGTCAACGCTTCTGACAACGAAAGGTCTCGAGGTGCGATGTAAGTGGTCAGTTTCTTTGATAAGCACACACAAATTGAAGACCCTGATAAATTTTCATTGACGATGAAATCGGCATATTTTTACTGTCGCTGGCTCCCGGACTATAACGGCAGAGTTCCCCTACAGCAACCTACAGTATTGAATGAACTTTCGTCTATTCATTTGCCTGTTTCTTTTATTATCGATAAATACATCAATGTAGAGAAGCATCAGTTGTTCTCTTATGGTAAAACAGACTGGGTCAAATACCGTGAATTTCTTAACGACAACATTGACCTTCGTGATACTGATCTTTCCAAAATTACGAATCCCCGTCAAATCGATAAACTTGTCTTAGATGTCACAAATAACATCCTCAGAGCTCGGGACCGGGCCAATCCCGTACTGACTCGGAAACCTGTAGCATTCGAAATCGACCACTCCACCACTGCGTTAATAAAACACCGCAACAACATTCGCAGAAAATGGCAAAGATCTCGCAATCCTCACCTTAAAGCCTTCCTGAACGAACTAAATATGCAAATTCGGTTAGTGTTTCTGAAAATACGCAACAAACGCTGGAACGACACTCTATCAGTTCAGGAAACCGGCTCTAAAAAATTATAGAAAATTCGAAAAGCTTTAAATAGCCAATCTAAATTCATTCCACCTTTAGAACTTGCTGATGGCTCTACTATAACTTCTGCAAATGAAAAAGTAAACAGCTTGGCAGCTATCTTCTTCAAGTACCACACACTTACTCTCCGTATTAATGACCCTGAAACCAATGACGTTGTGCAACGTGAAACCTCAAAGCTATCAGACTACTCATCTGATTTTAAGCCTTGCTGCCTTTGCTCTCCGATAGAACTACTTAAAAAACTTAAAATGAAGTCTTCTACGGGAGATGATGGTATCGCAAATATTCTTTTGAAAAATATAGAAAAATATATGAATCATGGTTGGCGATTGTACAGCTTCACGAGAAATTGTGATTCGTAGAAGAAATAATAATCTTCAGTTCATTGCTGACACACATCGTTCATATGACGCTCTCCAATATCCGCTAATATTCTGGAAGGGACAAGACGGATATTGCATAAACATAAAACAACGAGATCCCGTATCAGGTACTTCATTGATTATTAATTTGATCATTAATCATTTAACAAAACAATTAAATTATTGAACGTAATAAATTTAAATTAATTTTTATGAACAAATATTACAGGAGCTGAAATAAACAAGAACGTTAGCTCAAAGGATTATTATGCGTACCGATTAATGATTAGACGTGGCCTGGACAACGTCATTTTACGATGTCGTGAGCTTTGTCAACAATTCATGGTCGACATGTACGCGAAGATTGAGAGCGAACGACTACGATACTTACGATATAATCAACAAAAGCTGCGCGCCGAAGAGTACATTCATTTGCGAGACGCTATCAACAACAACGCCGACGTCGCCGAAATTGGTAACCATGTCATTTTACCATCATCGTACGTAGGCAGTCCACGTCATATGCAAGAATATATACAGGATGCTCTGACTTTCGTGCGCGAATATGGACGACCATGTTTATTTATCACGTTCACATGTAATCCAAAATGGCCAGAGATTACATCTTTGCTACTGCCTGGCCAAAATGCAATACATCGCCATGACATTACAGCACGTGTGTTCAGACAAAAGTTGAAGTCTTTAATAAGTTTCATTACTAAATCACATGTATTTGGTCCCACACGTTGCTGGATGTATTCGGTTGAGTGGCAAAAGCGAGGATTACCTCATGCACACATTTTGGTTTGGTTCATCGATAAAATCCGTCCTGAAGAAATCGATAGTATCATTTCTGCGGAAATTCCAGATCCATCCACTGACCAACTGCTGTTTGATATTGTTACAACAAACATGATTCATGGTCCATGTGGTACTCTTAATAGTTCATCGCCTTGCATGACTGATGGAAAATGTACTAAAAATTTCCCTAAAAATTTTACCAATGATACGGTCACAAATGTCGACGGATACCCAATATATCGTCGAAGAAATCCTGAAAATGGCGGACAATCATTTATTAAAAATATCATCAACACAGACATTGATATTGACAATCGTTGGGTGGTGCCATATTCGCCTCTGCTGAGCAAGACATATAATGCTCATATTAATGTTGAGTTCTGCAGTTCTGTGAAGAGCATCAAATACATTTGCAAGTATGTCCATAAAGGCAGTGATATGGCTGTGTTTAGAGTGGTAAATACTAATGTGAATGCTCCTCCAGTGAATAAAAACGATGAAATAACGCTCTACCAAATTGGTCGGTACATCAGCTCCAGTGAAGCTGCTTGGCGTATCTTTGGTTTTCCAATTCATGAACGGGATCCAGCAGTTGTTCAGTTAGCCATCCATCTTGAAAGCGGTCAGCGTGTATTTTTCACGAACGAGACAGCGATTGATCGTGCAATAAATCCACCTAAAACTACACTCACTGCATTTTTTGAATTGTGTAATCGTGCGGATGATTTTGGTGCCTTCGCACGAACATTACTCTATTCACAAGTATCACGCTATTTCATATGGACTCAAACAAAAACATGGATACCCCGCAAGCAAGGCTCACCAGTTGCTGCATGTCTCAATTTATTTAAATCAAACGCCTTGGGGCGATTATTTACAGTCAATCCAAGACACATGGAGTGCTTTTATCTTCGACTGTTGTTGGTTAATGTTACTGGCCCATTATCATTTCAAGATATACGTAAAGTGAATGGGCAACAATATCCAACGTATAAAGATGCATGCCTTGCACCAATGCCTTCTAGAAGTACGGGCCGTCAGGCTACGTAATCGTTGTCGATGTGACGTCATGGCGTCAAACCATTTTACATTTCCACGAGGCAGTGCCGACACACACCGAGATTTCACATGTGGTTTTTTAGCTATAATACGAATAAAACGTTAGTTTTTTGTGCGTGGACGCGTTATAATAATAATATTTAGCCATAACTTTCATTTTGTATCGACCAATTGTATCGCGATAGTAAATCGACACGGAACATCACATAACCTAACAACACCTGATAAACATTTCGTCGCGAATTTTTCTAATTATGCCGCACGCACCGCATTAATATGTGTTTAAGCTGTTCACTAGCACTGTTTCGCATGTTACCACTTAGTTTTCATTAAACTCACTTTAGCATAACCCGTACAATTAACATTTTCCCGCGGACGTCCCATAAGACTACGTGTGTTTTTCGCGACATTTGGTCGGATGCTCTGACGTCATCATTCTGCATTACGGCCCGTACATATAGAAGGCATTGCTTGCACTCGGCTTGCTGGAAGACGACAACCAGTGGGAATGCATGCTTGCTGAAGCTGCATTGAACTGTACAGCAATACAAATTCGTCTACTATTCGCTATAGTGTTGACTACATGTTTCCCAGCCCGAGCACAGATATTATGGGAAAATCACAAAGATTCAATGACTGATGATATATTGCATCAACATCGTATACGGTGCCACGATCTAACCATAACATTCAGCGACGAAATGTACAATGAAGCATTGATTGCTATTGAGGATCTTTGCATTGTCATTGCCAACTTACCACTTAGTAATTTCGGTATGAATTCGCCAAATCGAACTGCATCTGATTTAATGAATACTGAAATGAATCGTGAACTACAGTACAGTACTGTAGAAATGGCAGCGATTGTTGCCCGCAATGCCCCACTAATGAATGAGGAACAAAGAACCATTTACGATCGCATTATGCTCGCAGTTTCAGCTGGACAAGGTGGGTTCTTTTTTTTGGATGCACCGGGTGGAACTGGCAAAACATTCGTTATTTCGCTAATTCTTGCTGAAATACGATCAAATAATGGCATCGCATTGGCCGTTGCATCATCGGGCATTGCAGCAACTTTATTGGATGGAGGTAGAACAGCTCATTCAGCATTTAAGCTGCCACTAAATATTCAGAATAACCCTGACGCAGTATGCAACATTAAGAAACAATCGTCCATGGCCACTGTGCTGAAACGGTGTAAAATTATTATTTGGGATGAATGTACTATGGCACACAAACATTCACTTGAGGTGTTGAACAGGACATTGAAAGATATTAAAAACAGTGACAAACTATTTGGCGGAACTCTGTTGGTCCTTTCAGGTGATTTCAGACAAACACTTCCAGTCATTCCACGTTCAACATACGCTGATGAGATCAACGCTTGCTTAAAATCATCTCCATTGTGGCGTAATGTTGAAAAATTACAGCTAAAAATAAATATGCGCGTTCAAATGCTTCAAGATCCATCCGCTGAAACATTTTCAAAACAACTCTTAGATATCGGTGACGGAAAAGTTGCTATAGATGAAACTGGATACGTAAAATTACCGACCGATTTCTGCACAATCGCTGATTCGCAAGATACTCTCATTGAACAAATATTTCCCGATGTACACACACAGTACATAAATCATAAGTGGCTTGCAGAAAGAGCGATTTTAGCGGCAAAAAATGTAGACGTTGACAATTTAAATCTGAAGATACAAATGTTGTTGCCAAGGAACTTGGTATCATATAAATCTATTGATACAGTTTGCGACGACAGCGAAGCAGTAAATTTTCCCACAGAGTTTTTGAACTCACTGGATTTGCCAGGCATGCCACCGCATAATTTACAATTACAGGTTGGATCTCCAATTATCTTGCTTCGTAATTTGAACCCGCCCCGGCTGTGCAACGGTACGCGATTAGTCAT
>CANBKX010000019.1:0-29493 GCA_947369275.1 Nemotelus nigrinus | reverse complement strand
AAAAATTTGTGGATGAGATCCATTGGGATTGATCAACAAAATTTACTCGACAGGAGCATGGAAAAGGATATTATCCGGCTGCCCAGAAGTAGCCACTTAACCGATAATGCTCTTCCAATTTTGAATGTAGCCATTTCAAGTGCAATAACGGTAATTATTATCAAATTATTATTTTGATTTGTTTAGTCGCTTAAAAGAAACTTTTTTACAGGCTGATAGTGAAATCTTAATGAAAAGAATCGAAAGTATTCAAATACTAAGTACAATAACGGTAATTGTTTTAAAATTATTATTTTTATTGTTTTAGTACCTTCTAACTAATATTTTTTTTAAAGGCTGACAATGAGAATTTGATGCAAGGGGTGGAAGGCGTAATTGTGGAGATTCAGTGGAGATTATTTACCTTCATTTGAAGAAACTGTGAGTAAAAACCATACTTGTTTCGTAACATAATCTCGTATTTTAAGTTGCAATGGTAATACACTTATAATTATTTGAGCCTTGATAAACACATTTTTAACTATGAAAATAAAATAATATATATATATATATATATATATATATATATATATATATATATATATATATATATATATATATATATATTTTAACTATGAAAATAAAATAATATATATATATATATATATATTTATATATATATATATATATATATATATATATATATATATATATATATATATATATATATATATATATATATATATATATATATATATATATATATATATATATATATATATATATATATATATATATATGTATATCAGCAAAATGTTTAAGGGAGATAATCTCTGGAGTGGCCGATCTGATTGAGCTGACATTTTTGGAGGACACAGACGTATATAACAGGTAGGTCCATGACTTGCTAGAATTCAGATATCTTAAACCTTTTGGCAGCGGCGGGCATTTTAGTGAATTTTCAGGTACTCCTATATTTCCAAGCAGTGTAATTTTTTAAAAAAAAAAGTATTGGACGGTTAGTAAATGATTAATTCTCAGCTACTATATGATGGTGTGGTTGAAGCGGGCAGACTGAGGAGATGGCAAGTGCTCCCCGAATCAAATCAGACTCCTACTAAACAAGACACTATTGAAAACGAAGATACTACTGAAATTCAAGACTTTACTAACACCCAAAATAGTATCGAAGACTCTGCTGAAATATACAAAGACGCTGGCGATGAATATCAGAACGAAGAGTGGTTAGACGAAGAGGAATGGGACCCAGAATATCTCGAAGCAACCGACAACCTAGCTGAAGATTTCTACGTCACCAAATCAGGAAATCCTTCGATCGAGAGTCAGGTTGGCCGAGCTGTAAAACATCACCAGAATCCACCACTGCTGAAGACGCCGCTGTAGCTAAATATTGAAGCGGATCAAACAGGTAAATTGGGCTAACAACCTACACGGATACATGTGAATCAATCTTGATAGATCAGCTGAAGAAGACACAAGCGTGTCTGTAATGTATATTGTCAAACAGTGACCGAACATAGCATAATAACTTAATAAAGTGTTTTATCTTAATATGCAAGTGCATTTTGAAGTATCTTAGATAAGTACGTGTTTGATTCACCTGGAACTAACTACAATAGAAGAGAAACACGTTCGCGTTTATATTGTAAAAAATGTTGGGCGCCTTATCATCAATTCTAGAAAACGTGCTGACTTAGAAAGGAAAACAGTGAGTACAAATTCGAAAACGGGCAACAAAACAGGTTCTTCCACGTTTGTTACGAGCCTGATAGTAAAAATAGACTTTGTCTCAGCTGACTTTTGGATTTCGGACTCCGGTACGAATCATTACATGTCAGCACCTAAACAAAATTTTGTTCCGTACGAAAAGTTTCCGATTCCGCAACGAATTCAGAGAGCTGGCAACGAGTTTATTTTTGCATATAGAACAGGCAGAATAAATGTCAGCGTCAAATTAAATGGCAAATTGTCATCCGCTTATCAGAATGACATTCGGTAAGTGCCTGAAGTTCATCATATACTGTTTTCTGTGCGACAGACAGTTCACCGTGAGCACAACGTTACTTTTGATCGCAAGGGTGCGGAAATTCGACACGGCAATAGAATGGTCGGGACAGGTAAGCTTACTGATTATGTATATATATGTAACTTACGAAACAACTCGACACGTGTCTGGAAACAATGAACCGGAGACAATATTGTCTCGCTGCAGCGGAATTCCTCAGCCTGGTCACGTGTAGCCGACATCAGAATCCGAAGTAACTTTAGATTTAAGCTCACACTTTCTAGTTAGCTACTAAGTAAGCTTCAAGCTGAATTAATAACGAATATTTTTTTTTGGAAAATAGCAAGAGTTTTCTTAACTGGCGCCCAAGCAGGGACCTGAGACGGGTTGAATAAATCGGCGTACGAAAACGGAATACGTGATATCGGTCGAAAGTTTTCGCGAGAAAATAAGCATTTGATTACAGCGTAAAGTACCGGAAGTCTACTGACCATAGTCGGCGCACAAAACAGAATACGCGAATTCAATCGAAACATCCCGCGAGGAACGAAAAATCGATATCTGCGTACGGAACCGCAAGTCTACCGACCAACACCGTGCTCTGATCATAGGATATTATTTTCAAACACAGGTACTTAATGACAACTTTAATTTCGTTTTTCTCCATTTTGCTGTTCTTTCTTCGACTGTTCGTATTCAAATGAATGTACTTCTCTGGAATCGTGGCCTATTTATATGTTTTTTATGCTGACTTAGTGAGCATATGTAGTAGTAAAAAAATTTTTTTCCCAATTTTATGCAAACTGGAAATAACCGATAATCATTACTTATTGATCAACCCCCGTATAGACAACAACGCTCTTGTATTCCAAACATTAGAAAAAGCCAATATCAAAATCCAGCTTGATAAATTTGAATTTCTTAGAAAATCCGTAGAATTTTTGAGCTTTGTTATCTCTGAAGACCGAATAAGAACTAATCCGAATAAAGTCGAAGCTATTGCAAAACTACTCCCTCCTGTAACACAAAAGGAGTTAAGATCTGTTTTGGGCATGGCGGATTATTACCGGAGATTCATCCGTGATTTCGCCAAATTAGCTAATTTATTAACATCTGTAGCATTCAGAAATTTCAATTGAAATTTCTGGACGCTAAATTTTCGGTGGCACTGTAAGGGCCATCGAAAACCAGAAGTATCGTAAGGTTTTATATTTTCGAGAACTAAAAACTAGCGGTACACTGGGCAGTCTCGGTGAAGTCGTGGCCTGAAGCGGAGGCCGAAGTCGGTGGCGGTCGTCTAGACAGGAGGTCGTGAAGGAAAGGAATTGGCTGGATCACGTGGTGCCGTCATTTCAAGTAAATAAAACTTAGATTAAGCGAAACACGTTGTAAAGTTTAGGATAAAAGATTTTATTCTATATTTCGAAATTTAAGTACAGTTTAATTGAAATGGTTCGATCAAGATATCGACGAAAACTGCCCAGCTTAATCTAACAAAGAAATTTTATTACATTCAAAAATGCTTAAGGGGTTACGCCACCCTGAAATAAAAAAAAAATCGTTTTTTTTTTTGTTAGATTTTTTTGAAGTCTGAAGTGTCAGGAACATTTTACGATTAGTCCGATAGAAATATTTCAAATATTGAGAATGTTATGCGCGTTGCAGTGGGAGCGCGATCTAAGCGTTTTCGGACGCAGGTAGCTGACGCCCGGCCTCGTGGCGCCCGTGCGAGTTTGAACAAGTTTTATGATCTATTGTCGTGAAATACCCGTCTAAAATATATATCTATGTGTTTTGAAATACATGTCTATGTATTATAACATCTTCTATGCGTGTTTGGGCCGGTAAATTCATGCAGGTAGTCAGTCTTTCGTTCGTGAAGTGATAGTTCTGTAAAATTCGTTAAAATGCCGAAGCCTAGTTATCTTGATAGAAAAGGTGCAAAAAGAACAAAACGTTCTTATTCAAGTACAAAGAAGAAACATTTTCCATTAAACCGTTATTCAATGGAACAAGAGGAAGCCAGCACAAGCACATCTGCGAAAAAAATAAAAGGTGCCGTTGCTGCAGAAATCGAAACTGACGCTTCCTTCGGTTATCGAATTATAAATTTTCTGTCAGTTTTTTCAATTATTAGTGAAGCTGTGAAATGTAAGAAATGTGACGGTAAAATTGAATTCACCGAAGTGTCACAACGTGGACTTGGATTTAAATTAAAATTATTGTGTACCTCTTGTGAACCGATTTTTGCATATTCGTCTCCTCTTATCAATAATAAAGCATATGACATCAATAGACGGCTCGTATTAGCATTTCGAATACTTGGAATTGGGTTAGGAGGAATTGAAAAATTTTGTGGAATAATGGATATGCCAAAACCCATATTTCACTCATTTTATGACAAAATCGTGAACAATATCCATGTCGCTGCGAAGAATATTTGTGAATTATCCATGAGAAACGCAGTTAAAAGAGAAAGAGAAGAACAGGTGAAGAAAGGAAATGAAGAAAATGTCGATGGACTTACCGTTTCAGGGGATGGATCTTGGCGAAAACGAGGGTTTTCATCACTTTTTGGTATTTCTACAATCATCGGATATTATACAGGAAAAGTTTTAGATGTAGTAATTAAAAGCAGTTACTGTAAAGTGTGTGAATTTTGGAGTAAATTTGAAGGTACTGCAGAATACGAAGAATGGGTAAAAAACCACGAAGGAAAGTGTTCTGCTAATCACGAAGGATCGGCCGGAAAAATGGAACCTGATGCTATATGCGAAATGTTCAAAAGATCCGAAGAATTGTATGGTGAGAAGTACACAAATTACATAGGAGATGGAGATAGTAAAACTTTTAAAAGCGTGTTAAACTCAAAACCTTACGAAAATATCAACATAAAAAAAAGGAATGTATTGGACATGTACAAAAACGAATGGGCACACATCTGCGTAAGGTAAAAAAGGATAATAAGGGTCTTGGAGGTAAGGGCAAGCTTACTGCCAAACTGATTGACGAACTGACAGTTTATTATGGACTTGCTATTAGAAGACATTGTGATTCGATAAAAAACATGACAGATGCTATATGGGCAACATTTTATCACAAAATTTCAAGCAATAAGAAACCTCAGCATCATCTGTGTCCTTCCGGAGAAAACTCCTGGTGTACCTGGCAGAAGGCAAAGGTTTCTGGAACTTTGAAGAATTACGACCATGCATCTCCTCTTCCAATTGAAGTTCAAAATGCTATCAAACCCATATACGTAACATTAAGTAACGATGATTTATTGGAGCGTTGTTTAGGAGGATTCACTCAAAACAACAATGAGAGTGTAAATTCCGTAATTTGGTCAATGGCACCAAAAGCGACCTCGAGTGGTGCAAAAATTGTCGAAATTGCAACGTATATTGCATGCAGCATATTCAACGACGGATATGAAAATATATTATTAATAATGCAATTGCTGAATTTAAAAATTGGACCGAACGCGCAACGAATGTGCGAAGACCAAAATAAGCACCGAATAACTGTAGCCGAGTTGCGAGCTCAAGAAGCGACAAAGGAATCAAGGAAATTAAAGAGAGCTGCCCAAAAAGAACACGAAGACATCGCTGCTGCCACTGAAGGAGTCTTATATGGGCCTGGAATTGCAGATTGAAAGGTAAAGAAAAAAAAAATGTATAAGGTTTTAAACACAATTTTATCTTCTTTTGCGTTTTTCTCGAAACTATGTTTTTCGAA
Organism: Nemotelus nigrinus; assembly: GCA_947369275.1. NCBI lineage: Eukaryota > Metazoa > Arthropoda > Insecta > Diptera > Stratiomyidae > Nemotelus > Nemotelus nigrinus. The sequence goes on along the minus strand of CANBKX010000019.1, from coordinate 23,750 downwards.
CTGGCCCCCCGGATATTTCGAAAACTATACAACCGATTTATTTGAAATTTATAACATATCTTCTTTATTATATTATCTATGGTGTAGCATAGGGGTTTTTTGATTTATTAAGTTTTACAATTTTTATGATTTGTTAAGTAACAAATTTAAGTGTTAGAACGAACACCCAACAAATTTTCAAAATGCTCCCATTTATCGAAAAAAAATTTTTTTCTAAAACGGCTATGCTACACCATGCGTATTGTACTGAAGTTTAAGAAAAAATTTTGTTTTATCGTTTCAGGTGAAAAATGTCGTGTCTGCACTGGGGGCCGTCAGCTCACTCGTCAAAATTCGATCCGCACTCAAATCACCATATCTCCGTCATTTTTAAATATTTTTAAATGAATTTTTATGTCAAAACTTCTGAATATGTGTAGATTTAAGCAATAAAAAAGAAAAAAAAATAATGTACAGTATTAGCGCAAAAAAAATTATTGAAATTTGATGCATTTTATACGCTTTCAGGGTGGCGTAACCCCTTAATCAAGCATCATAGGTGGCCACAAGACCAAGAGAAAATTGTAGCATCCAGTAATTTTTATATTTTTCATTCAAAAATTACTGGTCACACATCTCCGACCCACACTGTATGGATCGGAGACGCTACAACATTTTGCGATTGAAACCACATTTCAATCGCACAAAAATAAGTCCCGTACGTCCCCGGCGACCTTATTATTGAATTCGAGTAGCAACAAGTTCTAACGGGATCTTGTTTTGCGACTCGAACTGGCATTTTGCGAGCTGGAGCTGATAAGCTCGTGACAGTCTCTAGCAAGTCGAGCGGCCGCTTGAGTGTGGCGGTGAAAACGTGGCCGTAGGGTCTCATTTCGGGGGAGCATTTTCGCCGGCAATTAGATATCCTGATATAATCAACATTGGTCGGTTAACAATCGTTCGCGAGTTTCGAGTACGACTTCGAAATGGAAGGGTAATCTCGCGAAGTGCCTACGGGACACGATTTCGTCATATTACAATTTAAATATTCTCGAAACAGTGAAAGAGTTGTAAGTTCAAGACGCCACATTAACTTGCCCGTGCATTGAAAAATTTCAAAGATAGGTCGATCGCAGTGGAATTGCACACACGCACACATAAACTTTGCTGTGTGCCGCACGAATTTCTTTTCGGGGAGAAAAACAGTGAATTGGAATAATGCATGACATGGTGTAAAAAGTGCGCGCCAGTGCTGTCTTTCGTGCACGTTAACTATCTTTTGTTGTTCCATGCCGTGAACCGCGATACAAATAGTTGCCAGTAACGGGTTGCTTAAAGTTTTTTTCTTGAATCTGAGTACCGTTGGCTCTCTGATTGCATACGACGCATTAAGTGAAACCCATCCGTAGACATACCTTGATTCGGGCGAATCATATCGAGACGGCATTGTTGCGGCGAGTCGGATCGGCCGAGTTCACTTAACCTCACCCTGCCCATAAGTGTGTAGCAAGATATGGCATAAATCGCGACGGGAAAAGAAAAAGAAAATCAAGTGAAGTCTATGTAGAGACGAATATGTGCGCTGACCAAAGTCGGAAGCATTTAAGTGCTATTAATACTGGGAAAATTTTTGTAAAGACAGTGGTTGTTGGGGGGGTAGCGTCCGTATGCCAGCAAAGTCCGTACAGTGTGTATTTTGAGATGTTTTTGGTATAAGGCAGATTTAAGGAATAAACACCTATGCACGAAGAAACTACGATGGACATTGCTTGAAGTGAAGAGAAGATCACTCCGAAAGATCCTTGGGGTTCTATACTACATCGCATTCATTCATAAACGGCGCAGTCGAGAAATTGGAAAGGTTAGCTGATGGCAGTTCACCGTTCTTGGACTCCCGCCTAGTGGGACTGTTGAATGCGGAAAGGACACTACCACCAAATTCCGAAAACGGAACAACACCAATTCTGTTCTGATCCGCTGGAGTTCAAGTATGTGTAGTCTTATAGTAATAAGACCAATAAGGTATGTGGACACCACTCGATATGTAATGACGTGTTGATAATAACCAATTTGCTATCTACGTACACCACCAATAAGTTATGCGAGGAGTTATGGCGTTTGGGCACTAGAAGAAGAAACGATCGAATTATACAGCAAATAGTTACCGGGCTATACATATTCTCATATATTAACGTAATGGTTACAGAGCGAAAAGCCGATATTAACCTGTCAATTGTTTGGATAAGATAATGTAGGAGCTCGTTTTATATAGCTATTATTATATTTTAATACGCTCGAACTTCGGTAATTATTGTTCTCTTATTAAAACGATTCAATGGAAAATATCATAATACCTATAAAATTACGAAACGATCTTCCATCTCGCGGCATGAGCTTAAATATTGAGGCCTTTTAAAATCCAACCAATTGGAAGGTCAGAATAATTTTCATCTGGTAGTTGCAATATTACTTCTTTTGGCGGCGCTATCGGATGAAAGAGAAGAAGAAGACAAACAAATCCATATAATTGTTTTCGTTTTCAGTCAATTATCGGCAAACTAAACAACTATCGATTAGATTCTTATGGCGATGAAAGATGATGTAAAATTTTCTTAAGAGAACTTTGTGGCGCTAGAGTCAACCATAAAAATCATGACCGTCAAAGCATAGAATTATCTCGCGGGTAGCGTAATAGGTGCGAGAGCTTCATAATTTGGTAGATACATAAATAATGCGAAGATACGAGAAAATTTATACGCTATAAAACTACAGATAATCTACGCTGAGCTTAATTTAGTATCCTAATGTTTAAAGAGAAAAAAAAAAAAAACAATAAAACAGAATATCGCTTAGTTTGCACGATCATGAGACAAGTGCAGCGTAAGCATTGCTTTCCTTTTTTTTTTTCTTTGGTTTCGTCTTGATGCTATAGCCCTCTAGGCTAGAATGATTGTTATTCGGCAACCACAAACTCGGTATTGGAAAAGGAAAAGATGAACGGAGAAAGGAAAGAAATGTATCTAAGTGAAATATTTAACTTAACACTAGTATCTAAGATTTGAATTCTCTGTCGATAAGTTCTTATATTTTTAAGAAAAGAAAAAAAAAAACAAACCCACCAAAACCCTCTGATTGTTACATGCACGATGTATTATACTGGTAACATTCCGAAAGCAAGAGAAAAGTTGTGCGCCTCTTACCTAATTAGATCTTCGTTCTCCATAATGATTGATTGGAGGAGCAATTGTTAGGAAATCCATGGAATTCCCAATATTTAACCATTTATTTCTGTTTTCTTACGAATCAAGAGGATAAGTTCGCGAATGATACATCGTAGCAGGCATACGTTAGATTATGTACATATAACATTGAGAATTGTTGATTTTTTTTTGGTTTTCGCCTTCGTGTTATTATCTTAATAACCATATATTTTTGTTATTCTCGTGGCGATCAACCTTATAAAAAGTATTGTGTTCCTTTTGAGTTGAGATGAAAAATAAATAAATTTGTAATGTTTTGCTAAAGTTAACCGCCTGGCCTTCTTATTGGGCGGAAGCCCGAGAAGTTCTCTTCTTTTTCAGGGTCCGCGCGTGGCCTGGCTGGCCTAAAAATGATTAAATAGAGTTTTTTTTGTGAATCGTCGGTACTTCTCAGCATACTTTAAAGGGAGGGATACTGGCCCAAACCTAATTAGTTTCAGCATTTTTTTGGTAGATTTTTTTTGAATTTTTGATATGGGGCCAGTATCAGAGGGTGGAGGACCCCAGACCATCGGGGTCAGGGCTCCACTACCATCGGGGGCCCGGGGCTGTCTGCCTCACCCGGGTTCCTTGTAAAGAGAGGTAGCCTTTTTCCCATTTTCCCGTTTTAGATTTTCAATGTTCTGGCTCCGTGCGTTGTCACGAGCACTGGGTCTGCTTAGTCAGCCCATGTTGCAGAGCCATGGGTGGTTTCCTTTACGGAACGATGCCCCCTTTTGGTCCTTGGGTATTTTTATATACCAGTTTGCGGCTACTGTATTATGACGGATGAAATAATACGTAGCATCCCGTTTCTTTGAGAGCAAACCATCCCCATTTTGTCAAGAACCCACCCCAGCCGCAGCGAGCTAGCAAAGCGGCACCCCAGCATCCGTCGGGGTTGGTTAAAGGGTGCTCCGCTAATGCGGACGAGGGGCCTTTACGGCCATTTCTAGGGCACCCTGCTCTCGGGGCAATCCTTTTTTTTTTGTTTTGCCTCTTGAATGGCAGTAGCCATTTCACCTTTTGACCTTAGCACTCTTGGTTCTGGACTTCGGTCTGGTTCTAAGTTGTGCTAAGGCCATCTCTCATAATTAATATTCGCTACAAATGGCGCCCAACGTGGGGCCCGAAACTTGTTTTGGGCAACCCACACCAAAGTGAGAAAATACTCATGAGTTTCGACTCATACTCCCCTCAAGACTTTACGTCTTAAATCCCAAAATTTCCATTCTCACTAGCAGGTCTTAGAATCGCCTCCTTTGCGATTCCATATTACTTCGTTCGAGAGAACAAAACCCATTTATTAAGACCTGCATTGCTCGCTCTTTCCTTACTAGCCGCAAACATCCTTCCCAGTCCTATCCGGCTAAAATCATTCCTAGTTAGCTTACCTTTTGGGCAGCTTCCTGTTGTGTTGTTTTTTTGACTCTGGGTGCAACCTGGAGGTTGGCCGCGGATAACAGGTTGTGGTGGTTTACCGCCGCTCCTGTCCCGGTCAACCGAAGGGCCCCTGCCCCACTTTATGTTGGGAAGCTGTCCCAAATTTTTATATCCTTGCTGTCTTGATCCAGCTTCGGCTTTTGGCTTGGGTTTGGTTCAAGCTGTGGTGGATTACGTGGGGTTGGCGTGGTGCCACCTACACGTCCCTGCAGCTTGGCCAAACTTGAACCATTTGCTGAGGTTGAGTCAAGCAGCAACATAGTTGTTTTTGGTCCTTTGCGCCTCTCTTTTCGAGGAATTTCGGGTGAGAGTACAGTCCCCCATACTGGGCGATTCCCTTTTGGAATCGACCCAATTCAATTACTGAACTTAAATACTTTTCACACTTAAACCGTTTTCACACTTGAACATTTTTCTCACCAAAACATTTTTCACACGTAAACACTTCTCATACTTAAATACTTCGTAATTAAAATTTCAACTTCTTGCGTTTTTTTTTTGAAATCAACAGCCAGCCAGCCAGCGGATCTGAATTGGAGGGGAATGGATCGGGCTCAGCTCAATGAGAGGGCCATATTTTGATACGATATACTAATTTTGTTTCTGAATCCGCATTTAGTGCGAAGAACTTAAAATTATACAAGAGTTAGACACGTCCATTGCAGACGTGCATTTGAGATATTCACTTGATTGAATACGCGCCGCGATCACGCGCGCGTCTTAGTTAGTAAGATACTTGAAAAGCAAAGCGTTTTGACGCTGCTTTAGTTTAAGCTTCTTGCCAGACGCAACTCTTATATTGTTCATTGTTTATAGAATTTCATATTTTCCGCAAGACGAGATGCCACTCACAAGGAGTAACGAGGACCTGTCCCGTGTCCGGGTGGAGGAACAATGCTCCATCTGCCAGGCTCCATTTACGCCAGACAGGCCTGCTTCTACCACCTCCTGCGGCCACCAATTTCATGGGCCATGTCTCGAAAAATGGTTAAAGACGAGGCAGGATTGTCCGCTGTGCCGTGGAGCGTTGAGACTCCCCCTGGAGGCGGTACAGGTCTCTTCGGCAGGAGCAGCCTCCGGAAGAGGCGCTCGTCCTAAAACAGGTAGAGGAGGAGTAAGAACCCGTGGTATGGACCGTCAGGAAGAAGGAATTCGGGACTTCTCGATGGAAGACCCAAATGGGGAAGAAAGTTTGGGTAAATCCCCAGATCCAAAAAGGCACATCCAGCCCACCTCGGAGGAATCCGCAGCGGCCGTTGGTGTTCGCTCCATTGTTCAAGAGGAGCTGAGCACATTTCAACAACAAATTCTGGATCTGCAGCGGACCATGCAGTCCTTATTAAACCAAGGATTTGACCGGAGCCTTCCACCACCATCCGATAGAGTTGAGTCGCCCAGACTCAATCCTAGGGCGAACTCCTTTGTGCCACTCCCTAGGCCACCTCACCAAGCTCCACTTTCTCACCGAGATCCCCATAATTATGAACCACCTCGCGGAGGGCTTCGAAACTTCCGAGACGAGCGTCTGACGCCAGACCGTATCACTACAATAATGGCTGGGTGGAATTTATCGTTCAGCGGCCAGGCAGGAAGTATGCCGGTAGAGACTTTCCTCTACCGGGTCAATGCACTGACACGTCAGCAACTCCAAGGCGATTTCCGGGCGGTCACCCGACATATTGACAGCCTGTTGACAGGTGTCGCCGAGGAGTGGTATTGGCAATACCATCGAGAAACAGAGCTCCACGACTGGCATTCCCTGAGGGACGCCATGAGGCGCGAATTCCAAGATTTCGCATCCAATAGCGAAATCATGCGGAGGATCCGCCAGCGACGACAGAAAGTGGGCGAGTCTTTCGATGAATTTTATAGAGATCTCCGTCGAATGGCAAGCAGCCTTCCAGTCCCTCTGCACGACAATGACCTCTTGGATATCGTGCAGGGGAATATGCTCCCGGAGTTGCAGTGGCAGCTGGTGGATCGCCAGTTCATTAGCACCCAGCAGCTTCGAGAGCATGTTAAAAGGCGGGAGAGATTGGCCAAAGCTCTAGGCCAGCCAGAGAGAGTCTTCGGGACTCGCCGGCATCTGTCGGCGCTGACGGATCCGCCGGATTGGACTGAGTTAGACGGTGAGCTAGGGAGCCGGTCGAGTGAGAGACCCGCAGACGAAACACTATGTGCTGCGACAGTCCTGCCTACCTGCTGGAATTGCAGGAAGGTGGGACACAGATTTGATAACTGCTTGGAAGAAAGGCGTGTATTCTGCTACGGTTGTGGTAAGGAAAACACTTACAAACCTCATTGCGCAGTATGCCAATCAAAAAACCGCCAACCGGGAGTGCCGAATGCCAGCAAGAGCCTCCCAAACAGTGGGACACACCCCCCTCCGAATTCCAGCAGATAGACAGGACTGAGGACAGGCGGACGTCTCTCGGAAACCCTCACGATGCCTCCGACGCTTCTATATCTGCGCCCAAGAGCCCTGACAGTTTTCCCCCAGCTATAACACAACACGCACCATTGGCTTTTCTGCCATACCACCTAAGATGGCAGAAATATACGGCGGTCCGAGACCGAATTTTTAATTCCGAAATTTCACGACCAAAACCTATTCGTTCCAAAACAAAGCGCTCAACGCTGAGAATGAGAGCGTTCTATTCTCGCTTTCGGCGTTGGCGTTACCAGCTTAACTGTGCCACTTTGATGGACGTGCCTTCAGGTGACGTCCGTCCATACGCGCAGGTTCTGCTGTTCGACCAACCAATTGCAGGCTTGATCGACACGGGAGCTTCCGTGAGCGTGATGGCGGCTGACCTGGCAAAGTCATTCCTCGAGAGGAACGCTTTTCATTGGAAAAGAGCTTCTCTCGGGTTGAAGACTGCAGACGGCACACAACATCAAGCCGTAGGCCGAGTGTCAGCTGACATCACGTTCAGGGGAGTTACCAGGTCCTTGACGCTCTGGATAATTCCCACTCTCAGCCAAAACTTATATCTGGGAGTGGATTTCGTGCGTCAATTCGCCTTAGCAGCAGACCTGTTTGCGCCATCCCAACAAGTCAACACCACTAGTAGCCTCGAACAACTCGACGATCACGCCCACCCTCTCTCACCGGGGCAGCATCACAGACTTACGTCTGTGATTGCTAGCTTCCCGTCGTTCGCCGTAGAGGGTTTGGGAAAAACAGCGCTGATCGAGCACGAAATCGACACTGGCGATCAGAAACCGATTAAACAGAGACACTTCTCTGTTTCGCCAGCTGTCGAAAAGCTCTTATACAAAGAGATAGATCGTATGCTCGCGCTGGGCGTGATCGAAGAGTCCAAGAGTGCGTGGTCCTCGCCAGTGACCCTAGTGGTCAAGCCCTCCAAGGTGCGCCTGTGCTTGGATGCGCGAAAGGTGAACTCGGTCACGGTGAAAGACGCCTATCCCTTACCACTGATAGACGGCATCTTAAGCAGACTCCCTAAGGCCACATTTATTACGAGCCTGGATCTAAAAGATGCCTTCTGGCAGATTCCTTTGGAGGAACGGTCAAGGGAGAAGACGGCTTTCACTGTGCCCGGGCGACCCTTGTATCACTTTGTCGTGATGCCGTTTGGATTGTGCAATGCACCCCAAACGATGTCACGACTCATGGACAAAGTGATACCTCCGCATCTTAAGCACCAAGTATTCGTGTACTTGGATGACTTGTTGGTGATAACCGAGGCCTTCGACGAACACCTGAAGGTACTGCACCAGGTCGCATTCCATCTGCGACAAGCTGGCCTTACCATCAATGTGGAGAAGAGCAAGTTCCTCTTGCGCGAGGTAAAATATCTTGGCCACATTGTTGGTAACGGAACGATCCGGACAGACCCTGACAAGGTGAGGTCCATTATGGATTTCCCTCTTCCGACGACCACGAAGCAGCTGCGGAGATTTTTGGGAATCTGCGGTTGGTATCGGCGCTTCGTCAGAGAATATGCGTCTTTGTCAACGCCACTGACAGACATGCTTTCGAAGAGGACTCAATTTGTGTGGACCGACGAGAGGCTAAATGCTTTCAAGCAATTGAAAGTGAGCCTTGCTTCGGCTCCAGTGTTGCACAGCCCTGACTTCAACAAGCCCTTCTCCATCCAATGTGACGCGAGTCAACATGGAGTAGGTGCCGTGCTAGTGCAACGGACGGAAGAAGGAGACGAAGCCCCCGTCGCCTATATGTCCCACAAATTGAATCCCGCTCAACGTAATTACACCGTCACTGAGCAAGAATGTCTGGCAGCGGTGTTGGCAATCAAAAAGTTCCGTGCCTACGTGGAAGGTCACGAATTTGAAATCGTGACCGACCATGCTTCCCTAAAATGGCTAATGCACCAACCAGATCTAAATGGTCGCTTAGCCCGGTGGGCCCTTAAACTTCAAGGGTTTAATTTCACCATCGTCCACCGAAAGGGAAGCCAAAACGTAGTGCCGGACTCTTTGTCGCGCATGTTTTCTGCCGAGGCGTTGATGCCGGCAGAAGACGGGGAGACTCCAATGGAGCTAGACTTAGAGTCGCCACACTTCAAAAGTGCTTCCTATACGGAGCTAGCGGCTAAAGTCCAGGCAGAACAAGACCAACTGCCGGACCTAAAAGTTGTAGACGGGTTCGTGTACAAGCGGACTGAGTATGCGACCGGAAACGGACTTCAAGACCAGTTGGCTTGGAAGTTGTGGGTGCCGTCAGAAATGACGGCAGAATTAGTGAAGGGAGCTCATGACCCACCCTTGAGTGCGCATGGTGGCGTGGCCAAAACCCTCGGGCGATTACGTCAATGGTTTTATTGGCCACGAATGGCCGCTCAAGTGCGTGAATATGTGGGATCATGCCTCACATGCAAAACCACCAAAGCCCCTTCACACACCCTTCGTCCACCAATGACGCTGCAGTCCGTTCCCGAGCGCATATTCCAGCGCTTGTACATAGACATTATCGGCCCCTACCCTAGGTCCAAGTCTGGCAACATTGGAGCTCTCATCGTCCTGGACCATCTTTCGCGGTTTCCATTCATCGAGCCGCTTCGGAAATTCACTGCGAAAGCAGTCATCGACATCCTGAGGAAGAGGATATTTCATCTTGTTGGAGTCCCGGAAAGTGTCGTGACTGACAACGGTGTACAATTTCGGTCGTCTATTTTGCAAACCTTCTTACATGAATTCGGTGTCGGACATACCTTCACCGCCGTGTATTCCCCTCAAGCCAATGCCTCGGAACGTCTTAACCGCTCCATACTGGCAGCAATACGTTCCTATATTGATCCTGCTCAAAAGGAATGGGACGCCAAAATCCCAGAGATAACCTGCGCGCTACGCTCAGCACCTCACGCAACCATAGGAACTTCGCCTTATCAGGCAGTCTTCGGACAACCTATGGTCACCCATGGCCGCACTTACCAACTTTTGCGGCAACTCCATCTCCTGGATGACCCCGAGACCACTCTGCCACTTCCTGACCACCTGGCTCTTCTACGCCAAACCATCCGCGACCTCACCACCCAAGCCCAGTCTCGCAATGCCAAGGCCTATAATCTTCGTTCCAGGTTGGTTACATACCAGCCTGGCGAAGTGGTCTACAGGCGCAACTTCCGGCAAAGTGACGCAGCCGCGCACTACAATGCAAAGCTGGACCGGAAGTTCTTACCTAGTAAGATAATTAAGAAGATCGGCGGTGCTTATTACCAGCTGGCCGATCAAAATGGACGATCAGTGGGCGTCTTTCACGCGAAAGACATCACTAAGTGATATACCCACTAGTTCACCAGTTCACGATCTGTTTCCAAATTTCATTTGGAGATCGTCCATTTGCGCCTATTTCAGGTGTCACTCCTGCCCCAAATAGAAAGTATCCAGAGATGTTCACCTGGTTCACCATTTCCTCTATCAAAGATACTTTCGTCATTAACTTAGCATACGTGTTCACGAAATTTCCTACAATGATATTTACTCCTTTTTATTTGCTCACTAGTTCACGCAATAAATCTAAAAGATTGGATAGTAAAAGACTTGATCACCTGTTCACGTCATTGTCTTTCACCTATTACATCCATCCTTCAGCTCTTTCCACGCACTTGCCCTTGTGGAAAGATCTGTGTTGTAGCATCCAGTAATTTTTATATTTTTCATTCAAAAATTACTGGTCACACATCTCCGACCCACACTGTATGGATCGGAGACGCTACAACATTTTGCGATTGAAACCACATTTCAATCGCACAAAAATAAGTCCCGTACGTCCCCGGCGACCTTATTATTGAATTCGAGTAGCAACAAGTTCTAACGGGATCTTGTTTTGCGACTCGAACTGGCATTTTGCGAGCTGGAGCTGATAAGCTCGTGACAGTCTCTAGCAAGTCGAGCGGCCGCTTGAGTGTGGCGGTGAAAACGTGGCCGTAGGGTCTCATTTCGGGGGAGCATTTTCGCCGGCAATTAGATATCCTGATATAATCAACATTGGTCGGTTAACAATCGTTCGCGAGTTTCGAGTACGACTTCGAAATGGAAGGGTAATCTCGCGAAGTGCCTACGGGACACGATTTCGTCATATTACAATTTAAATATTCTCGAAACAGTGAAAGAGTTGTAAGTTCAAGACGCCACATTAACTTGCCCGTGCATTGAAAAATTTCAAAGATAGGTCGATCGCAGTGGAATTGCACACACGCACACATAAACTTTGCTGTGTGCCGCACGAATTTCTTTTCGGGGAGAAAAACAGTGAATTGGAATAATGCATGACATGGTGTAAAAAGTGCGCGCCAGTGCTGTCTTTCGTGCACGTTAACTATCTTTTGTTGTTCCATGCCGTGAACCGCGATACAAATAGTTGCCAGTAACGGGTTGCTTAAAGTTTTTTTCTTGAATCTGAGTACCGTTGGCTCTCTGATTGCATACGACGCATTAAGTGAAACCCATCCGTAGACATACCTTGATTCGGGCGAATCATATCGAGACGGCATTGTTGCGGCGAGTCGGATCGGCCGAGTTCACTTAACCTCACCCTGCCCATAAGTGTGTAGCAAGATATGGCATAAATCGCGACGGGAAAAGAAAAAGAAAATCAAGTGAAGTCTATGTAGAGACGAATATGTGCGCTGACCAAAGTCGGAAGCATTTAAGTGCTATTAATACTGGGAAAATTTTTGTAAAGACAGTGGTTGTTGGGGGGGTAGCGTCCGTATGCCAGCAAAGTCCGTACAGTGTGTATTTTGAGATGTTTTTGGTATAAGGCAGATTTAAGGAATAAACACCTATGCACGAAGAAACTACGATGGACATTGCTTGAAGTGAAGAGAAGATCACTCCGAAAGATCCTTGGGGTTCTATACTACATCGCATTCATTCATAAACGGCGCAGTCGAGAAATTGGAAAGGTTAGCTGATGGCAGTTCACCGTTCTTGGACTCCCGCCTAGTGGGACTGTTGAATGCGGAAAGGACACTACCACCAAATTCCGAAAACGGAACAACACCAATTCTGTTCTGATCCGCTGGAGTTCAAGTATGTGTAGTCTTATAGTAATAAGACCAATAAGGTATGTGGACACCACTCGATATGTAATGACGTGTTGATAATAACCAATTTGCTATCTACGTACACCACCAATAAGTTATGCGAGGAGTTATGGCGTTTGGGCACTAGAAGAAGAAACGATCGAATTATACAGCAAATAGTTACCGGGCTATACATAATCTCATATATTAACGTAATGGTTACAGAGCGAAAAGCCGATATTAACCTGTCAATTGTTTGGATAAGATAATGTAGGAGCTCGTTTTATATAGCTATTATTATATTTTAATACGCTCGAACTTCGGTAATTATTGTTCTCTTATTAAAACGATTCAATGGAAAATATCATAATACCTATAAAATTACGAAACGATCTTCCATCTCGCGGCATGAGCTTAAATATTGAGGCCTTTTAAAATCCAACCAATTGGAAGGTCAGAATAATTTTCATCTGGTAGTTGCAATATTACTTCTTTTGGCGGCGCTATCGGATGAAAGAGAAGAAGAAGACAAACAAATCCATATAATTGTTTTCGTTTTCAGTCAATTATCGGCAAACTAAACAACTATCGATTAGATTCTTATGGCGATGAAAGATGATGTAAAATTTTCTTAAGAGAACTTTGTGGCGCTAGAGTCAACCATAAAAATCATGACCGTCAAAGCATAGAATTATCTCGCGGGTAGCGTAATAGGTGCGAGAGCTTCATAATTTGGTAGATACATAAATAATGCGAAGATACGAGAAAATTTATACGCTATAAAACTACAGATAATCTACGCTGAGCTTAATTTAGTATCCTAATGTTTAAAGAGAAAAAAAAAAAAAAACAATAAAACAGAATATCGCTTAGTTTGCACGATCATGAGACAAGTGCAGCGTAAGCATTGCTTTCCTTTTTTTTTTTCTTTGGTTTCGTCTTGATGCTATAGCCCTCTAGGCTAGAATGATTGTTATTCGGCAACCACAAACTCGGTATTGGAAAAGGAAAAGATGAACGGAGAAAGGAAAGAAATGTATCTAAGTGAAATATTTAACTTAACACTAGTATCTAAGATTTGAATTCTCTGTCGATAAGTTCTTATATTTTTAAGAAAAGAAAAAAAAAAAACAAACCCACCAAAACCCTCTGATTGTTACATGCACGATGTATTATACTGGTAACATTCCGAAAGCAAGAGAAAAGTTGTGCGCCTCTTACCTAATTAGATCTTCGTTCTCCATAATGATTGATTGGAGGAGCAATTGTTAGGAAATCCATGGAATTCCCAATATTTAACCATTTATTTCTGTTTTCTTACGAATCAAGAGGATAAGTTCGCGAATGATACATCGTAGCAGGCATACGTTAGATTATGTACATATAACATTGAGAATTGTTGATTTTTTTTTGGTTTTCGCCTTCGTGTTATTATCTTAATAACCATATATTTTTGTTATTCTCGTGGCGATCAACCTTATAAAAAGTATTGTGTTCCTTTTGAGTTGAGATGAAAAATAAATAAATTTGTAATGTTTTGCTAAAGTTAACCGCCTGGCCTTCTTATTGGGCGGAAGCCCGAGAAGTTCTCTTCTTTTTCAGGGTCCGCGCGTGGCCTGGCTGGCCTAAAAATGATTAAATAGAGTTTTTTTTGTGAATCGTCGGTACTTCTCAGCATACTTTAAAGGGAGGGATACTGGCCCAAACCTAATTAGTTTCAGCATTTTTTTGGTAGATTTTTTTTGAATTTTTGATATGGGGCCAGTATCAGAGGGTGGAGGACCCCAGACCATCGGGGTCAGGGCTCCACTACCATCGGGGGCCCGGGGCTGTCTGCCTCACCCGGGTTCCTTGTAAAGAGAGGTAGCCTTTTTCCCATTTTCCCGTTTTAGATTTTCAATGTTCTGGCTCCGTGCGTTGTCACGAGCACTGGGTCTGCTTAGTCAGCCCATGTTGCTGAGCCATGGGTGGTTTCCTTTACGGAACGATGCCCCCTTTTGGTCCTTGTGTATTTTTATATACCAGTTTGCGGCTACTGTATTATGACGGATGAAATAATACGTAGCATCCCGTTTCTTTGAGAGCAAACCATCCCCATTTTGTCAAGAACCCACCCCAGCCGCAGCGAGCTAGCAAAGCGGCACCCCAGCATCCGTCGGGGTTGGTTAAAGGGTGCTCCGCTAATGCGGACGAGGGGCCTTTACGGCCATTTCTAGGGCACCCTGCTCTCGGGGCAATCCTTTTTTTTTTGTTTTGCCTCTTGAATGGCAGTAGCCATTTCACCTTTTGACCTTAGCACTCTTGGTTCTGGACTTCGGTCTGGTTCTAAGTTGTGCTAAGGCCATCTCTCATAATTAATATTCGCTACAAAATGCAACTCGAGATTAAGTGCTTGAATATCAGATTTCAGATTAACCGAATGAAAACAATCATATGAGAGATGCAACATTGTATTTAAGTGTATTATGTGAATAGGAAGAATGAAAACAATTTACGAAAACAATGTGTATATGCAACATTGTATTTAAGTGTGTAAAGTGAATTTGAATTTGATTATTTTAGATGGAAAATATTGCTGACGTAACTTACACTGATCGAGAAAATCCTTGAAAATCTCAGGGATCGCGAGTCGCGCGACTCGCTACGGATTTCGTTTTGACTTTGGGTCTTATTGAGATTGTGGCCGAAGCCAGATAGTGATGTGTGGAATGGCGGCGGTTGTGATCAACGTCTTATGGTCGCGAACGTGTTGTGCCACAAAAAGGAGAATTTAGATGGTTTTTTTTTGTGCTTCAAGTGAGGTTACGCGAGTTACATGCAGATACCATTCCCACACATAGCAACGTATCAGATTCACTAGACGACACATGCAGATGCAATTCCCACATAGCAACGTATCAGGTTCATCAGACGGACGACACACGTATCCGTTCTAGTTCAAGTAATGTACACCTATGCCATCTTCACAAAAGTGATGACTGTTGTTTTGCTAATATTAAGCTATAAATGTTTTACAAGAATATCAAAGATCATCATTGTCATTTTGTCACGTAATAAAGAAGCTCGTCTCGAAGTTTAACTGTATTATTTTTTTTTGCTTTAATAAGAGTGCTGAAGTTAACTGGCGCAGTCGTGCGGATTTTGTGCTTCGCATTAGTTAGTTGTAGATATAACGCGGGTGCAAAAAGTGAAAGAACATCGCTCAAAGATCAGAGGCTTACGAATTCAACGGATTATTGAAAACGTGACCAAAGGAGTGAAGGCTTACGAATTCAACGGATTATTGAAAGCGTGACCAAAGGAGCAAATTTCAACGAATTATTGGAAACTTGATCAAGGGGCACAAAGCTACTACAAGACGAATTTCAACGGATCATTGGAAGCGCTTCAACTATTATAAGGATGACATTGATCATAGTAGTAATTATCGCGTAAGTCAAATTTGATTGAATATTTTCCTTTATTTTATTTCCTTCTATGTCCTATATTCCAAATAAAAAGAAAAAATTCAGACCTTATCCTAGAATAAGTAGCTTAAGAATTATTCCGCTAACCAATACTCTAAGTGACAATCAAAGTGCGCAAGTGAATTCCGAAAATCACGCGAGTGTTGTTTTTCCAAATACGTTCCATCATAGTGAATCAGAAACGATCGATTCGGGTGCAAACATGCAGAACGTCGCGGATTTGTTTAATGCGCTTCGCGTCCCAGATGCAGTGAAAGATTTACCGAAATTTACGGGTAATCCAAGACTCCTGCATGACTTCATAGAAAATGTCGAAGAGATTATTTCGCTTACGACCGAAACTCCTCCGGCATACACGAAAGTTATCATTCGTGCTATTAGGAATAAAATCGACGGACCCGCAAATGAAGTGTTAAACATGTACGGGACAACGTTAAATTGGGCCGACATAAAGCAAAATCTAATACTACATTACAGTGACAAGAGAAATGAAACGTCTCTAATTAGAGACCTTCATAATCTCAAACAACGGGATCGGTCTGTTGAAAAGTATTATAGCGAGATCATAGAGATTCTGTCCACAATGCTTAACCACATACAAATCCACGAGTCCGATGCTAATGTTGTGATTGCGAAAAAAAATCTATATAGTGAAATGTGTTTGAACACGTTTTTGTCCGGGTTACGAGAACCATTAGGTGCCACTATTCGGGCAATGAAACCCAGTTCTTTGGCGGAGGCTTTCTCGTATTGTATAGAAGAACAGAACATTTTCTATACTAAACATGATAATGTAACCATTCAAAAGAGAATGCCACACATAGCCAATCCCGCACTTAAAGCACCAATGAGGAATAATAACGACAATATAAGACAACTAACTCCCTCTTTTAGCTCACCGTTTCAACCCCATAATACATTTCAACAGGGACACTTTCCCCCTCAAAACTCTTTTCTAGCTAACAGATCTGTACCACAAAATATCTTTTCACCATTCAATAGATATACACCTCAAAATACGTTCTCATTCAATAGACCCATACCACAAAATCAATTCGCATTTAACAAACCCAATTCATTTCAACCACAACCACCGTTTAGCAGAACAGCTCTACCTAGACCCGAACCGATGGACACTAGTTCCGGCAACACTCATCTCCGTATTCAAAACAGACATAACAACGCACCTCAGCAAAACATTGGGTCAGGTAATAACTTTTTCCGCGCTACCGGACCCCCACGTTTTGTTAGTAAAGAATTATATAATCTTAATACAGCCGAACCTAATACGCCCTTATACCCTGACCCCGACAGCTTGTATCTTCAGAATCTAGACTGTTATTATGACTATGAACAGCCTCAGAACATTGACGGTAACTACCACTACAAGACTGACTACTTATACAACCAACATTTCGAAACTGACAATGACCAGAAGCAGATAGACACCACTCGAAGGAATCTCAACGAAAAAGATAATCTTGAAGGAAATACTGAAAAACACGAGATAGACGACGAAAATTTTACCATATCTGCCTCAGCACACCAACCGGTTATATAGATGTTCACACCCATGGGTTTAATCTCCCATACGTCCAAATTTCTTCCCCTTTCGGTCGCCCTCTTAACTTTCTAATCGATACAGGAGCATCTTCTTCCTTCATTAATCCGGAATACATTCACCCAGAAGATATCGAGATTATCAAACCTGTTATCATTAACACGGTTTTAAACAAGCACACCTTAAACCAAAGGGTCACCCTACCTACCTTTACTGAATTCAACGAACCTGGAGAATTCAAATTTCTAATGTTCAAATTTCACCAATACTTTGACGGGCTGATTGGATTAGATACGTTGACGGCACTAAAAGCAAAAGTCGACTTCGCAAATAGAGTTTTAATCACTAGAAACACAATAATTCCTCTTAAATTTAAACCGAACCTTATTTCTAATAAATACATAATTCCCCCAAATACAACTCACATTGTAAAACTACCTGTGGACACACAGAACGGGGATATACACTTGACAAACATTAAAATCTCTTCAAATCTATCCATCCCTGAAGGAATATACAGAGCAAACGATTGGTATAGTTTGATGCCTGTTACAAATTATTCCGACAAAGAACAAGTCTTCCTTTTAGAACAACCACTGAGAGTAAATGAACTCTCTCCGTCAAATTTCGACGTAGTAACTAACTTTAACATCGATTGTACATCCGACGCTGATTGTGTAATACCCCGTGAAGATATTACCAAGCTAATACGAACGTCACACATGAATAAGGAAGAATTTGATCTCATCTCACGAATATGCCGTGATTACGACGACATATTTTTCCGAGAAAACCAACAGCTTAGTTTCACTAATAAGATCAAACATTCCATTCCAACTACCGATGAAATTCCTCTGTATACGAAATCTTATCGCTATCCGTACGTCTATAAAGACGAAGTGCGAAAACAAATCAGCAATATGCTGGAGCAAGGTATAATTCGACCTAGTTACTCCCCATGGAGTTCACCTGTCTGGATAGTCCCTAAAAAGAAGGACGCCAGTGGCAAACAGAAGTATAGACTGGTTATCGATTTTCGTAAATTAAACGAGAAAACGATCACCGACCGATATCCCTTACCCAATATCACCGACATCTTAGACAAACTGGGCAAGAGCATATATTTCTCAACCATCGACCTCGCTAGCGGGTTCCATCAGATCGAGATGGACCCAAAAGACATCCAGAAAACAGCATTTACCGTAGAAGGTGGGCACTTCGAGTATGTTCGAATGCCTTTTGGGCTTAAGAACGCGCCGTCAACCTTCCAACGCGTGATGGATAACGTCTTACAAGAAATTCAAGGGAAAAACTGCCTAGTGTATCTTGACGATATCATCGTGTTCTCGACATCACTGCAAGAGCACGGTGAGAGTCTAAGAAAAGTTTTCGGAAAATTGCGCGACGCTAATTTCAAAATACAACTCGATAAGTCTGAGTTCTTTCGCAAAGAAGTAGCTTTTCTGGGCCACATAGTAACACCAACCGGAGTAAAGCCCAACCCAGAAAAACTAAGAGCAATTAAAAATTTCCCAATCCCGCGAACGCAGAGAGAAATAAAATCCTTCCTGGGGCTTCTAGGATATTATCGGAAATTCGTCAAAGATTTCTCCAGACTAACGAAACCATTAACTGAATGCCTAAAAAAGGGTAAAAGTGTTCAACTCACGGAAAATTACATCAATACATTCCAGCTCTGCAAAGACTTGCTCATGAATGATCCGATCCTACAATATCCGGATTTTAACAAACCGTTTATCGTAACGACGGATGCAAGTAACTTTGCGATAGGAGCGGTATTGTCACAAGGAACAATAGGCAGTGATAGGCCAATTTGTTATGCCAGTAGAACACTAACGAACTCCGAAATAAACTACTCAACCATTGAAAAGGAGTTACTGGCGATAGTCTGGGCCGTGAAATACTTTAGGCCGTATCTATATGGGCATAAGTTCCAGATAGTCACGGATCATAAGCCATTAACTTGGCTCATGAGCCTAAAGGACCCAAACTCCAAGTTGGTTAGATGGAGATTGCGGTTAGAAGAATATGACTACCAGGTAATTTACAAAAAAGGTGTTCACAACTCCAACGCTGACGCCCTAAGCAGGATCAAACTTCCTAACTCCACCATAGACAAAACAGAACTGTACGTTGGTGAATCCTCACCACAAGACACGAACACCTCTGTGCAAGTTGAATACGGCTCCACTATTCATTCTGCAGAAGAAAACCTCAACGACGGCATTCCCATCTCAGAAAGACCGATTAACGAATTCGCACTTCAATTCATCTTAGAAAAAACTACAAGAACCCCTCAAACCACCTTAGAAATGCCTTTCAAAAACAAACAAAGACGGTTTATACGGATGCAAGAATTCACGGAAAATAATGTAACCGAACTTTTCAAAAAATTCCTAGCCCCAAATAAACTAAATGCAATTTATACAACAGACGAAATTTTTAAAATTGTCCAAGCAGTCTTCACGAAGTACTTCTCTAACTCTCGTATTTTCAAACTAATTCGCTGCACAGAAATCCTTCGCGATATCATAGATACTGACGAACAAGACAAAGTTATATACGACTACCACCATAACAGCAATCACAGAGGCATAAACGAAACAGTCCTTCACTTAAAAAGGAACCTGTACTTTCCACATTTAAAAGAAAAAGCCACTAAAATCATAAATAACTGTGACGTTTGCCAAACTCAAAAATATGATCGGAACCCTCCAAAACTACAATACCAATTTTCAGAAAGCCCTCAAAATCCACTAGACATCATCCACCTGGATATATACACCATTAGCGGTAAGCCCATTCTAACTATCATAGATCGTTTTTCTAAATTCGCAGCCGCCTACACTCTAGAAGCAAAAAACAGCTTAAACATTTTAAAATCGCTCAGACATTTTATCAGCCTTCACGGCATCCCCAAAAAGCTTGTAGCAGACCAAGGCACGGAAATGATGTCACTAATCTTTAAAGATTTTTGTGCACAATATGGAATCAGAACTCACTTTACTTCTTATCAACAAACGAGCAGCAATGCTTACGTAGAAAGGTGGCACTCGACACTAACGGAAACATATAGAATCATTTTGGAAAAACGCAAGAAAAACAACCTTGATACAAATCACGAAGACATATTAAACGAAGCCATAATAACATATAATAATGCAATCCATTCCGCAACAAAACTTACACCATACGAACTCTTCTCCGGTAGAACCCACGAATTCAATAAGAAATTTACTTACAACAACGAACACGACTACTTAAGAAAACTGAACGAATTTAGATCCCAAATTTATCCAACAATAAAAAACAGAATCGATACCACCACTGGTAAAACCCTTGAAAGGTTAAACAAAAATCGAAAAGAACCAGCCCCGTTAGAACAGGACGAAGTAGTTTTTCGTAAGGAGTGCCGAAGAAACAAAATCACCCCACGTTTCAGTAAACATAGAATTAAGAAAAACAATAGAATTACTGTAATCACAACAAGAAATCAAAAAATTCATAAAGCTAGACT
The DNA here is from genome assembly GCA_947369275.1 of Nemotelus nigrinus. NCBI lineage: Eukaryota > Metazoa > Arthropoda > Insecta > Diptera > Stratiomyidae > Nemotelus > Nemotelus nigrinus. The sequence goes on along the minus strand of CANBKX010000019.1, from coordinate 3,009 downwards.
AAAGACAAAGCGTAAATTTCAGGCTCATTCTCACGACTCACGGACAGAGGATAGAGATCCAGGACTTAACCAACCACCAGGGACTAGTACCGCTACGACTCGGACCGAGCAGGACGATACAAACCTACGAGAACCTAATACACATAGTGAAACTTGACAGCTACGAAAGGACTATAAGCAAAATTTCCGAATCAGTTACCAAATTCAACGAAACTAACGAAACTAGAGACACTTTGGCGATCACTAATTTGAAAATCACTGAACTCACCCACAAACTAGAGACATTGAAACCTAAACTACGACCACGAAGAGGACTCATTAATGGGCTTGGATCCTTAATTAAAAGTATCTCCGGAAATATGGACGCCGACGACGCATTAAACATAAACAAAGACATTGAGACCTTGATGAGTAATCAGTCTAACCTAAAAGAAGAAGCTACGAAACAAACAAAATTAAACGAGCTAATGATGGAGCGTTTTGGTAAAATTACATCCCATATTAATAACCAAACAGAATTGATTAAAAAATACCTGAATAACTCAAAAAATACAATTGCAAGAGAGCACAGCCTTTTCTTTCATATACAATACCTTAATCAACTAAATTACAATATTGACCTTTTGAATAATCATTTGACCGACATATCCGAGGCTGTTATACTTGGCCGACTAAATATAATTTCCAAGCAAATATTAAGTCCCACCGAGCTAACTGTAATATCACAGATTTTTCAAAATCAAAATATAGAAATCAAATCAGAAGAACACATTTACGAGCTCCTTAGTCTTCAGGCCTACTACAATAACTCCAACATTATATTTAACATACAAATACCGATCCTTAGCAACGATTCCTTTCCATTTTTCCACGTTATACCTCTTCCAATAAATAAAACCCGACAAATCATCACCAAACCCTATGCTATCCTTTACCCCAATAGTATTCAATCTTTTGACACTAAGTGCCCAAAAATTGAGGGAATCTACTATTGTAATTCACTTACTAATCAACGAGTCTCGAGAAATTCCAGGTGCATAGCCAACACCATCAATGGCTCACCAACCACTTGTGAATTGGAACGCATACCAGAAACACCAATGATCACCCAACCAGAGCCTAATTACATCCTTCTCGTCGATGCTCCGGCAACCACCATCAAATCAACATGCGGCTTTTCAAATAGAACAATCTTTGGAACAACACTAATCCATTACGAAGGATGCGAAATCGAATTAAACGAGATAACATACAAAAGCGAAAACAACATCTTCTGGGATGAAATTAACATCTTCCCAACATCCTTCACCGAAATCAACGCAACCGAAACAACATCAAAGCTGGAACTTCCAATACTGGAAAATTACAACTTCGAGAACCTCGACAGCATCCAACTTCTAGAGAAGCTTAGGTTTGGAAAAAATTACACCCAGCACTTAATACTTATCCTGCTCAGCATCCTCATCTTCATAAAAATTTTCATTTGGCTCCGACGTAAAATTTTTGGCTCAAACAGCATCATTATCGCTCCAGCAAAAGAAACCCCGACACCAAGGTTTCTTTAGCCACCGCTCTTCTTAAGGGGGGACGAGTTACATGCAGATACCATTCCCACACATAGCAACGTATCAGATTCACTAGACGACACATGCAGATGCAATTCCCACATAGCAACGTATCAGGTTCATCAGACGGACGACACACGTATCCGTTCTAGTTCAAGTAATGTACACCTATGCCATCTTCACAAAAGTGATGACTGTTGTTTTGCTAATATTAAGCTATAAATGTTTTACAAGAATATCAAAGATCATCATTGTCATTTTGTCACGTAATAAAGAAGCTCGTCTCGAAGTTTAACTGTATTATTTTTTTTTGCTTTAATAAGAGTGCTGAAGTTAACTCGCGCGGAATGAAAGACCGAAAATTATTGAAAGAAGTGATGGTGCGATGAGGAATGGCGTAGCTCGTAGGTTGAAGTATTAATGTGTCTACGAAAAGTGAAATGATTCTGATATGGTGCACCTCTGTCGGTAATTTGAGATTATATGTTACATTCCATTCACTAAACCCATCTCTATTAGAACTTAAATAACGCGTTTTAAATTTCATTTTTCTTTGCATTCTCGAGCTATTTCCCACAGACAGAATTCTTACGAATTCTGCATGTAATCACATAACTTTAAACATCGGCATTTCCGCCACGCGCGTTCTACATTATGGAAAACTGAGTGCATTGCTCAGGTGTCATATGTTCACCTTTCGAGTCTACTGTTGCGACAATTAACGTGTGAACTAATTGTCGCAACAGATCAGCATAAATTTACTATTTAAGAGATGCTCACATCTAACTCGGGTTGTTGTTACTTTTTGATCACTGATTCGCGAAGCACGGGCAAGCCTACTTTCCCTGTAACCCAGTGTGAGGTTGCATTGGGGTGCTTACGGTTTATGTGAAACAAATTCAAAGCTGTACGTATACAAACTTCAATAAAATTTTCAATCGCGAAACAAGTGTTTTTTTGGCAATATGGTCAACGGGCGATATTATTGTTAATCTCTTTGCACTTTTTATGTCAAAACATTGAGTGAAACACTATAGAGCAGCAACCGAGACATTACGATGGACACTGGTTCACCTCTGTTCCTTTAACTAAAGATTTACAGAACGAACCTTACAAACGAACTATTTTGGGAAAAATAAAAAAAAAAAATAAGAGAGAAACTCCACCAGAGTTGCTCGAAATCAAGAAAAGACCAATGCTTTTAACCATGTTTTACAATGACCAACAATACACGTTGGTTTCCTACAATCCTAAGAGAAACAAAAATGTTTTATTGGTTTCTCATGCATGCTTATGAATCTAAGGTTAATAAAATTTGCACCGTATATCTCGATGACATTTTAATATTTGCAACCTCCTTGCAGGAAATGGAGGACAATACAAAAAATATATTCAGACAATTGAGAATATATAAATTAAAAGTACAGATTGACAAATGTAAATT
>CANBKX010000018.1:0-37417 GCA_947369275.1 Nemotelus nigrinus | reverse complement strand
AAGCAGAATCAAATTGGAAATGTTTTTGCGGGATGATTAAAATTGAACAACTTTTATTAACATTAAAAATTTTAATCTACATTGAAAATTCTATTTTGACAAAGTGGTTTCGAAAGTATGCACTGCTTCTCATCAGACACCAGCACACAGTGCATACTTGACTGGCGTGACCACTTGCAGGTGGAAATCATTACATTTTTATTTATGCTAGTTGTGACAAATTTTAACATCTCCGACTTATATCCATGGATATAATTTTACTTAGTAAAGGTAATTGAATTTGATCACGGTTCCCTTCTTGTCTATAAATCAGCATAGACACGTATATCATTTCTACAGCATTGAAGCCGAGCATATTGAAACGGGAAACTCGATCGTTTTGCGGAATCAGCCTCCGAAAGCAGAATCAAATTGGAAATGTTTTTGCGGGATGATTAAAATTGAACAACTTTTTATTAACATTAAAAATTTTAATCTACATTGAAAATTCTATTTTGACAAAGTGGTTTCGAAGTATGCACTGCTTCTCATCAGACACCAGCACACAGTGCATACTTGACTGGCATGACCACTTGCAGGTGGAAATCATTACATTTTTATTTATGCTAGTTGTGACAAATTTTAACATCTCCGACTTATATCCAGGATATAATTTTACTTAGTAAAGGTAATTGAATTTGATCACGGTTCCCTTCTTGTCTATAAATCAGCATAGACAACGTATAATCATTTCTACAGCATCGAAGCCGAGCATATTGAAACGGGAAACTTCGATCGTTTTGCGGAATCAGCCTCCGAAAGCTGAATCAAATTGGAAATGTTTTTGCGGGATGATTAAATTGAACAACTTTTTATTAACATTAAAAATTTAATCTACATTGAAAATTCTATTTTGACAAAGTGGTTCGAAAGTATGCACTGCTTCTCATCAGACACCAGCACACAGTGCATACTTGACTGGCGTGACCACTTGCAGGTGCAAATCATTACATTTTTATTTATGCTAGTTGTGACAAATTTTAACATCTCCGACTTATATCCATGGATATTATTTTACTTAGTAAAGGTATTGAATTTGATCACGGTTCCCTTCTTGTCTATAAATCAGCATAGACAACGTATATCATTTCTACAGCATCGAAGCCGAGCATATTGAAACGGGAAACTTCGATCGTTTTGCGGAATCAGCCTCCGAAAGCAGAATCAAATTGGAAATGTTTTTGCGGGATGATTAAAATTGAACAACTTTTTATTAACATTAAAAATTTTAATCTACATTGAAAATTCTATTTTGACAAAGTGGTTTCGAAAGTATGCACTGCTTCTCATCAGACACCAGCACACAGTGCATACTTGACTGGCGTGACCACTTGCAGGTGGAAATCATTACATTTTTATTTATGCTAGTTGTGACAAATTTTAACATTTTCAACAAATTTAACGCCAGTCAAGTATGCACTGTGTGCTGGTGTCTGATGAGAAGCAGTGCATACTTTCGAAACCACTTTGTCAAATAGAATTTTCAATGTAGATTAAAATTTTAATGTTTAATAAAAAGTTGTTCAATTTTAATCATCCCGCAAAAACATTTCCAATTTGATTCTGCTTTCGGAGGCTGTTTCCGCAAAACGATCGAAGTTTCCCGTTTCAATATGCTCGGCTTCGATGCTGTAGAAATGATATACGTTGTCTATGCTGATTTATAGACAAGAAGGGAACCGAGATCAAATTCAATTACCTTTACTTAGTAAAATTATATCCATGGATATAAGTCGGAGATGTTAAAATTTGTCACAACTAGCATAAATAAAAATGTAATGATTTCCACCTGCAAGTGGTCACGCCAGTCAAGTATGCACTGTGTGCTGGTGTCTGATGAGAAGCAGTGCATACTTTCGAAACCACTTTGTCAAAATAGAATTTTCAATGTAGATTAAAATGTTTAATGTTAATAAAAAGTTGTTCAATTTTAATCATCCCGCAAAACATTTCCAATTTGATTCTGCTTTCGGAGGCTGATTCGCAAAACGATCGAAGTTTCCCGTTTCAATATGCTCGGCTTCGATGCTGTAGAAATTATATACGTTGTCTATGCTGATTTATAGACAAGAAGGGAACCGTGATCAAATTCAATTACCTTACTAAGTAAAATTATATCCATGGATATAAGTCGGAGATGTTAAAATTTGTCACAACTAGCATAAATAAAAATGTAATGATTTCCACCTGCAAGTGGTCACGCCAGTCAAGTATGCACTGTGTGCTGGTGTCTGATGAGAAGCAGTGCATACTTTCGAAACCACTTTGTCAAAATAGAATTTTCAATGTAGATTAAAATTTTTAATGTTAATAAAAGTTGTTCAATTTTAATCATCCCGCAAAAACATTTCCAATTTGATTCTGCTTTCGGAGGCTGATTCCGCAAAACGATCGAAGTTTCCCGTTTCAATATGCTCGGCTTCGATGCTGTAGAAATGATATACGTTGTCTATGCTGATTTATAGACAAGAAGGGAACCCGTGATCAAATTCAATTACCTTTACTAAGTAAAATTAATCCATGGATATAAGTCGGAGATGTTAAAATTTGTCACAACTAGCATAAATAAAAATGTAATGATTTGCACCTGCAAGGTGGTCACGCCAGTCAAGTATGCACTGTGTGGCTGGGTGTCTGATGAGAAGCAGTGCATACTTTCGAAACCACTTTGTCAAAATAGAATTTTCAATGTAGATTAAAATTTTTAATGTTAATAAAAAGTTGTTCAATTTTAATCATCCGCAAAAACATTTCCAATTTGATTCTGCTTTCGGGAAGCTGATTCCGCAAAACGATCGAAGTTTCCCGTTTCAATATGCTCGGCTTCGATGCTGTAGAAATGATATACGTTGTCTATGCTGATTTATAGACAAGAAGGGAACCGTGATCAAATTCAATTACCTTTACTAAGTAAAATTATATCCATGGATATAAGTCGGAGATGTTAAAATTTGTCACAACTAGCATAAATAAAAATGTAATGATTTCCACCTGCAAGTGGTCACGCCAGTCAAGTATGCACTGTGTGCTGGTGTCTGATGAGAAGCAGTGCATACTTTCGAAACCACTTTGTCAAAATAGAATTTTCAATGTAGATTAAAATTTTTAATGTTAATAAAAAGTTGTTCAATTTAATCATCCCGCAAAAACATTTCCAATTTGATTCTGCTTTCGGAGGCTGATTCCGCAAAACGATCGAAGTTCCCGTTTCAATATGCTCGGCTTCGATGCTGTAGAAATGATATACGTTGTCTATGCTGATTTATAGACAAGAAGGGAACCGTGATCAAATTCAATTACCTTTACTAAGTAAAATTATATCCATGGATATAAGTCGGAGATGTTAAAATTTGTCACAACTAGCATAAATAAAAATGTAATGATTTCCACCTGCAAGTGGTCACGCCAGTCAAGTATGCACTGTGTGCTGGTGTCTGATGAGAAGCAGTGCATACTTTCGAAACCACTTTGTCAAAATAGAATTTTCAATGTAGATTAAAATTTTAATGTTAATAAAAAGTTGTTCAATTTTAATCATCCCGCAAAAACATTTCCAATTTGATTCTGCTTTCGGAGGCTGATTCCGCAAAACGATCGAAGTTTCCCGTTTCAATATGCTCGGCTTCGATGCTGTAGAAATGATATACGTTGTCTATGCTGATTTATAGACAAGAAGGGAACCGTGATCAAATTCAATTACCTTTACTAAGTAAAATTATATCCATGGATATAAGTCGGAGATGTTAAATTTGTCACAACTAGCATAAATAAAAATGTAATGATTTCCACCTGCAAGTGGTCACGCCAGTCAAGTATGCACTGTGTGCTGGTGTCTGATGAGAAGCAGTGCATTCTTTCGAAACCACTTTGTCAAAATAGAATTTTCAATGTAGATTAAAATTTTTAATGTCAATAAAAAGTTGTTCAATTTTAATCATCCCGCAAAAACATTTCCAATTTGATTCTGCTTTCGGAGGCTGATTCCGCAAAACGATCGAAGTTTCCCGTTTCAATATGCTCGGCTTCGATGCTGTAGAAATGATATACGTTGTCTATGCTGATTTATAGACAAGAAGGGAACCGTGATCAAATTCAATTACCTTTACTAAGTAAAATTATATCCATGGATATAAGTCGGAGATGTTAAAATTTGTCACAACTAGCATAAATAAAAATGTAATGATTTCCACCTGCAAGTGGTCACGCCAGTCAAGTATGCACTGTGTGCTGGTGTCTGATGAGAAGCAGTGCATACTTTCGAAACCACTTTGTCAAAATAGAATTTTCAATGTAGATTAAAATTTTTAATGTTAATAAAAAGTTGTTCAATTTTAATCATCCCGCAAAAACATTTCCAATTTGATTCTGCTTTCGGAGGCTGATTCCGCAAAACGATCGAAGTTTCCCGTTTCAATATGCTCGGCTTCGATGCTGTAGAAATGATATACGTTGTCTATGCTGATTTATAGACAAGAAGGGAACCGTGATCAAATTCAATTACCTTTACTAAGTAAAATTATATCCATGGATATAAGTCGGAGATGTTAAAATTTGTCACAGCTAGCATAAATAAAATGAAATGATTTCCACCTGCAAGTGGTCATGCCAGTCAAGTATGCACTGTGTGCTGGTGTCTGATGAGAAGCAGTGCATACTTTCGAAACCACTTTGTCAAAATAGAATTTTCAATGTAGATTAAAATTTTTAATGTTAATAAAAAGTTGTTCAATTTTAATCATCCCGCAAAAACATTTCCAATTTGATTCTGCTTTCGGAGGCTGATTCCGCAAAACGATCGAAGTTTCCCGTTTCAATATGCTCGGCTTCGATGCTGTAGAAATGATATACGTTGTCTATGCTGATTTATAGACAAGAAGGGAACCGTGATCAAATTCAATTACCTTTACTAAGTAAAATTATATCCATGGATATAAGTCGGAGATGTTAAAATTTGTCACAACTAGCATAAATAAAAAAGTAATGATTTCCACCTGCAAGTGGTCACGCCAGTCAAGTATGCACTGTGTGCTGGTGTCTGATGAGAAGCAGTGCATACTTTCGAAACCACTTTGTCAAAATAGAATTTTCAATGTAGATTAAAATTTTTAATGTTAATAAAAAGTTGTTCAATTTTAATCATCCCGCAAAAACATTTCCAATTTGATTCTGCTTTCGGAGGCTGATTCCGCAAAACGATCGAAGTTTCCCGTTTCAATATGCTCGGCTTCGATGCTGTAGAAATGATATACGTTGTCTATGCTGATTTATAGACAAGAAGGGAACCGTGATCAAATTCAATTACCTTTACTAAGTAAAATTATATCCATGGATATAAGTCGGAGATGTTAAAATTTGTCACAACTAGCATAAATAAAAATGTAATGATTTGCACCTGCAAGTGGTCACGCCAGTCAAGTATGCACTGTGTGCTGGTGTCTGATGAGAAGCAGTGCATACTTTCGAAACCACTTTGTCAAAATAGAATTTTCAATGTAGATTAAAATTTTTAATGTTAATAAAAAGTTGTTCAATTTTAATCATCCCGCAAAAACATTTCCAATTTGATTCTGCTTTCGGAGGCTGATTCCGCAAAACGATCGAAGTTTCCCGTTTCAATATGCTCGGCTTCGATGCTGTAGAAATGATATACGTTGTCTATGCTGATTTATAGACAAGAAGGGAACCATGATCAAATTCAATTACCTTTACTAAGTAAAATTATATCCATGGATATAAGTCGGAGATGTTTAAATTTGTCACAACTAGCATAAATAAAAATGTAATGATTTCCACCTGCAAGTGATCACGCCAGTCAAGTATGCACTGTTTGCTGGTGTCTGATGAGAAGCATTGCATACTTTCGAAACCACTTTGTCAAAATAGAATTTTCAATGTAGATTAAAATTTTTAATGTTAATAAAAAGTTGTTCAATTTTAATCATCCCGCAAAAACATTTCCAATTTGATTCTGCTTTCGGAGGCTGATTCCGCAAAACGATCGAAGTTTCCCGTTTCAATATGCTCGGCTTCGATGCTGTAGAAATGATATACGTTGTCTATGCTGATTTATAGACAAGAAGGGAACCGTGATCAAATTCAATTACCTTTACTAAGTAAAATTATATCCATGGATATAAGTCGGAGATGTTAAAATTTGTCACAACTAGCATAAATAAAAATGTAATGATTTGCACCTGCAAGTGGTCACGCCAGTCAAGTATGCACTGTGTGCTGGTGTCTGATGAGAAGCAGTGCATACTTTCGAAACCACTTTGTCAAAATAGAATTTTCAATGTAGATTAAAATTTTTAATGTTAATAAAAAGTTGTTCAATTTTAATCATCCCGCAAAAACATTTCCAATTTGATTCTGCTTTCGGAGGCTGATTCCGCAAAACGATCGAAGTTTCCCGTTTCAATATGCTCGGCTTCGATGCTGTAGAAATGATATACGTTGTCTATGCTGATTTATAGACAAGAAGGGAACCGTGATCAAATTCAATTACCTTTACTAAGTAAAATTATATCCATGGATATAAGTCGGAGATGTTAAAATTTGTCACAACTAGCATAAATAAAAATGTAATGATTTCCACCTGCAAGTGGTCACGCCAGTCAAGTATGCACTGTGTGCTGGTGTCTGATGAGAAGCAGTGCATACTTTCGAAACCACTTTGTCAAAATAGAATTTTCAATGTAGATTAAAATTTTTAATGTTAATAAAAAGTTGTTCAATTTTAATCATCCCGCAAAAACATTTCCAATTTGATTCTGCTTTCCGAGGCTGATTCCGCAAAACGATCGAAGTTTCCCGTTTCAATATGCTCGGCTTCGATGCTGTAGAAATGATATACGTTGTCTATGCTGATTTATAGACAAGAAGGGAACCGTGATCAAATTCAATTACCTTTACTAAGTAAAATTATATCCATGGATATAAGTCGGAGATGTTAAAATTTGTCACAACTAGCATAAATAAAAATGTAATGATTTCCACCTGCAAGTGGTCACGCCAGTCAAGTATGCACTGTGTGCTGGTGTCTGATGAGAAGCAGTGCATACTTTCGAAACCACTTTGTCAAAATAGAATTTTCAATGTAGATTAAAATTTTTAATGTTAATAAAAAGTTGTTCAATTTTAATCATCCCGCAAAAACATTTCCAATTTGATTCTGCTTTCGGAGGCTGATTCCGCAAAACGATCGAAGTTTCCCGTTTCAATATGCTCGGCTTCGATGCTGTAGAAATGATATACGTTGTCTATGCTGATTTATAGACAAGAAGGGAACCGTGATCAAATTCAATTACCTTTACTAAGTAAAATTATATCCATGGATATAAGTCGGAGATGTTAAAATTTGTCACAACTAGCATAAATAAAAATGTAATGATTTCCACCTGCAAGTGGTCACGCCAGTCAAGTATGCACTGTGTGCTGGTGTCTGATGAGAAGCAGTGCATACTTTCGAAACCACTTTGTCAAAATAGAATTTTCAATGTAGATTAAAATTTTTAATGTTAATAAAAAGTTGTTCAATTTTAATCATCCCGCAAAAACATTTCCAATTTGATTCTGCTTTCGGAGGCTGATTCCGCAAAACGATCGAAGTTTCCCGTTTCAATATGCTCGGCTTCGATGCTGTAGAAATGATATACGTTGTCTATGCTGATTTATAGACAAGAAGGGAACCGTGATCAAATTCAATTACCTTTACTATATATATATATTTATATAAATATATATATATATATATATATATATATATATATATATATATATATATATATATATATATATATATATATATATATATATATATATATATATATATACATATAGATATATATATATATATATATATATATATATATATATATATATATATATATATATATATATATATATATATATATATATATATATATATATATACATATATATATATATATATATATATATATATATATATATATATATATATATATATATATATATATATATATATATATATATATATATATATATATATATATATATATATATATATATATATATATATATATATATATGTATGACGAATTTTTTGGCGAAGCGAGTTTAATACTAATTTTCTTCGAAAATTAAGTAAAAACCACGAAAGATCGCCATTTTGAACGCCGTTTGACATTTCTTTCCCCAAACAGGCGAGTGGAGATTAAAATGCTTTTTATGAATGAAATTAACTGTGGTTTCGCACAAAAGCAAAACAAAATTCATGCTAAAGGTTAGTTTTACGTACCCGAAATACGATATCTCCTGCGAAGCACTTCGGTAGCTACTTTTGCAGCCTGAAACGCGGCACTTCATTATGACACTATTTTAAAATGTTTGACCGCTAATTTGTTCGCGAAACCGACACAAATTATTGCGCACAAACGTAGATGCATGTTTCCACCGAATACGCCGAAAAATTTTCAAATTTTATTTGATAAATTTTAACTGAAAGCCAATGTTTTCAGTCCCCGACACAAATTAAACTGACATTGACGTTTCTTTCCGTGTTGCCCGTTGCACGCTTTTACACCGATTTGGTGTTCCCATCATTAAGACACATCATTGAGGCTTTTCGGTTGTGAGTGCGGTATAAAGGGGTGCACTGAGCGGAATTTTTGTGAGAGAGCAATGCTGTGCGTGTATTATAAAAGGCACACTCACGTATGGGTACATGGATAGCCATTTCATATCCATATTCTTTCATATCTATAAGTACGATCTTCTATTGCAAATTTTACTCGCAACATCTCCAACGACTTGTGTTGTTTACGAGATGATGAAATTGACCTAGGCTGGATGGCGAGGCGTGTACAAACTCAATTGTGGGTGCATGGTATACCTATTGCTGATAAATATTTGACAATCAGTATGATATTAAAGCTCCATAAAGGATTATCTTTATGTATAGAAATGTATGTAATAACAGTACAAAAAAAAAACAAGTTATTCAAAATACAATTTTTTCAAGTAGAATTATTTAGCTAGTTTGATAGTTACATAAGCTACGTTATTGAATGACACTAGACAATTTCTAAGCTGTAAACTCGGGTAAGTTTTTATGAACGTACTGGCAACGGCAGGCCTTCAAAGTGAAAAACTTCAAAGCATCGAATTCCCTGAAACATTTTCGTTTTTTAGCAGAAATAAAGTTACTCATATAAAAATTGTATGCTTTGTTACCTCAAACATAATAATACTTTTGAAATTCCATATCGGACACAAACGGAAGCCTCCTCCGATTTACCTAGTTTTTTATGCACCAGATACTTTCGTTCACGGGAACTAACGATTTGATCATCAGATGCAACTGAAATTCACAGAATGTATAAGTTTTTAGTAGAAACAGGTTTGAAACATGCAACTTTGCAATTTGATCAACCCAGTACCAGTGTGGCCATCTTGAAAAATAGGTTCAAAAAAAAAAGTCTTACGCATCAGAACCGCTTGAAATACTAATATTCGATGGACAGCAGAGGAATCGTGCAGATTTTTAAAGCAAATGTTTTCACTCGCTCTTCAACGTGATTTGAGGGCATCATACCACTTTCATCTGACGAATGCATTTTAACTAATAGGGCAGCAAGGTTCCTGGGGCTGCTACTTGCCTAAATATCAAAATTAAGAAAAGTCAAATACTTGTTTATAAATTTGGAAAAGAGCATCTTCTGTAACAAAAATGAAGAAAATACTCAGTGCTTGTAATGCTCTACTAGCACTGCAACTAATAGTTTGCCACAACTGCTTCCTGTCAAAACCAAGCTACTCAATGAATCTCGTTTTCATCTACTGATTTTCTCGTTTTCATCTACATTACAGGCATGAAAAATTGTTTAGGGCGGCCATCCGAAAAAATTCAAGATCTTAAGAAATTTAAACATTGGATACTTATTATCATTGTAAATGTTCGCGATATGAAAACATTATGACAGCATTTATTGGTACAAAAATAGTAAAACCGTTATAGAATACAAAGCTATTTAGGGCTACCGGTGGCAAAAGTTTTAAAATTTTCCAAATCCTAATGTTTGCTGTTTATTGTCACAACAAGATCAATACCATTGGAAAATCTTATAGTAATATTGCTAACAAAGGAGGATGTAAAAACATACAAAAACAATCATAGCTGCCAACTTTATAATGGTTTTTCAATCATCTTCTTACTGTATAATGCCTACAGCAAGGTTCTTTTAAGAAACGAATTTTAGTTTGAATTCATGGCTATATTGGAATTTATAGGGTGAAAAGCTTTATTTACCTGAGCAAATTCTCAATATTTAGGACACTACAATAAAATAGGACACTGCAGCCTAATCTAGCAACCAAATTTTTACCAAACCTGGTTCAAAATAATTTTCAGCTAATTTGTGAGTTTCATTAAAATCTGGTAACTGAATTAAAATTCATAGGGTCAAAAGCAGTTTTTTTTTAAAATGATTTTTCAAGATGGCATCACTGGCACAGATTGGCACATATTTAAATATCGCTTCTTTCAGACCTTATCCTACCTAAAAACAATAAATTTTGTGAATTTCAGTTGTATCTGATTATGGGGTCATGAGTTTTCGTGAACAAAAATTTCTGATGCTGAACATAAAGGTGAATTAGGGAAGGGCTACTGTTGTTGATTGATGTAAAATTTCAAAAGTTTAACTTTGGCTTTGCAGACAAAGCGTAAGATTTATATCTGATTAACTTTTTTTTCCAAAAAGCTGCAATTTTTCAGGAGAGTTGATGAATTGAAGGCTTTCACTTTCAGTGCATGCCATAGCTACAGGTTTGCCGACATGCGCATACCAAACAAAATAAGTTTTAACAAAGTAATATCGATTTGTCCTTTAAGTTTCATAATGATTTGGTAGATCTGTCAAAAGTTATCGCAATTCAAAAATTTTCCAATTTTCCTGATCTCTTTTTAGGCACCTAGCGCACACATTACGTTAAAAACTTCCAAAGCATTTTCATATTCTCATTTAAAACTTGCTCAAAATTCATTTCTCAAACTTAGTTTTCGCAAAAATTATTTGTTGACAGAAGAATATAGGTATATTTAAAATATAACTAATATGGCCGCCGACACCAAAGTGTTAAAGGATATTAACATCTGGTGCAACTTGGACCTATCCTTCATATATACAAATGAATCTGGAAAATTTCAGTTCAATCAGATGGCGCGCTCCCGAGCAACAGTCACTGATTTCTTTTTATATATATGGAAATATGAAGTATTGGCCAAACCGTTGTTATAATAATAATAATAATTTATTGCAGCTATTCATTTTACAAACATGGTACCAAAATTCATAGCATAGCTTGCTCCTCGCAAAAGTAAGGGTACTTGTGCGCGAGTGCGGGGACCTAATACGAACTACTGAATTCAAAATATATGAGAAACTGTGATCAACTATATTAAACGTTTACATAAAATTCAAATTAAATATAAAAAACAATACAAGCCTAAATTAAAAACTAAGATTAAAGTTCGAGTAAAATATCAACACAATATGGCACTAATAATTGAGAAAAAATGAATTTAAAAACATATGTATATGCACCGTAGTGGAAAGTGGTAACAAAAGCGCAAAAAATTGCTAAATTAAAGGCGATTAAAAATTTACACAAAATAAAAAAAAATGAAATTGAACAAATCGAAAAATAAATTATATCGAAAAGCTGACAATAAGGTGAAGATAGCATAAAAGTGTAACGCGAAACGAAAATATTAAGACTAGAAGGAATATTTTAAATATAATAGTTTAAGAGTTCAGCACAGAATCTAAGCATTGGTTTCCACTTTGAACAAACCGTTTTGAAATTGACTTGAAATTAAGATCATTTAGAGTAAGTTTCATCTCTTGAGGAAGTCTGTTGTATAGTTTAGATCCTAAGACACTTAGGTGCCTGGCGGTTTTCGATTTTCTACATCGAGTTGTTAAGATGGGATTTGTCAATTGCCTTCTTGTTTGGTAACCAGTAGTATGGATATTGAACTGGCTGCCATTCAGGTACATAAATTTTAAAGCCGCTTATAAGTAAAGCTGACGAATAGTCATTACATAAAACTCTTCGTATGCTTTGGTTGTTGATGAGAATATTGATTTTTTCGAACATATCTTAACTATTTATGTAGAGGGGCAGTATGACATGAAATCGCTGCGCCCCAAAAAATGATAGCGTTCTGGATGACACTCTGAGCGATTGCAAAATAAACTAGCTTTATTGTGTTAAGATTAGTGTTATATCTAAGCCTCATAAACGCATATAGTGTTCGACGTACCTTGCGTATGAATATGGCTTTTCCAGCTGAGATCTTCGTCAATTATAACGCCTAAATAATTGATTTCTTTGAGCTGCTTTATCTTAGAATTATTTAATGAAATGTTAAAATTCAGATCACTCACATTATTTTTGGACCCGAATGCTAAAAAATAAGTTTTTTCGATGTTTAACACGTGTTTGTGCACTCAGCCAAATGTATATTGTTTGACAGCCTTTATTTGCTTCATGAGAGACCATATTCTAAGTATTCCCCCTAAAAAGTAAAACGGTGTCATCCGCGTATGCAATTATCTGGCCATTGATGTCTGAATTATTGAAATGTAGGTTACAAAGATCATTTATGTATAAGTTGAAAAAATTGGGCCAAGTACTGATCCTTGAGGAACACTGCATTAGACCTCGAAAGTATTGCTGCTATCTGGACCTATTTCAACTTTTTGTTTACGTCGATAAATGCAAGAATGGAATAATCTATATATATTATCCAAGAGCCCCAGATTCCGAATTTTACGTAGCAATATACAATGGTTGACGGTATCAAAAGTCTTTTTTAAGTCTAGAAAAACTGCGATTGTTTTCTCATTATTGTCGATAGATTGGTTTATAAAGCTGGTTACACAGTAAAGAGCGTCGACTGTACTAGCACTGTAACGTGTAACAAGAGCCCGAGGCATAACCAACGACCAATCGACAAGCATGTACGACCGTACACCTCGCAATGCCGAGCCGTTTACATTTGAAAACAAAAAAAAAAAAAACAACCCTTCCCGGGAAGGGTTGCCCATGTTTAAACCGCGAAACCACCACTCAAATTGATAGGCTAACAAATGTTGTTTTGAACGTCGCATCCGACTTGTGTCGTGTACTAGTTGGATGTCGACGATTTAGCACTTAGCTAAAATAATGCTACATAGTATATATACATTACATGCCGTAGAGATAAGACTAAACTAAGAATTAAACTAATTAAACCTAAGCGACGCGCTGTCGACGGAGTGGCTGAAACAGGGCCTACGCGTCCACTCGCTGGTAATCCCGGAGCTGGCTGTGTTACGGGTGAGCCACCACCTGAAAGAGAAATATATAAATTTATCATGTTCCTCAATCATCTACTCATACATACTTACCTGCAACCTCCAACGGAGCCGCAACTTCCGACGACTCGCCAACCGCCGGTCAACGAGGCGTTCACCAGTGACTCACGGTGGATCTCTTCACGTTGACCTGAAATACACCAGAAACCCCACAAAGAATCGGCCCGGAAACACGAAACTGAAAGGAATACTTATCTGAAGGAAGGCACCACCGACCGGCAGCTGCCAAGTCGTTTTCCTCTGTCACCGTTTCGCCAGCCAGCACCCAGCTACAACCCGCCGCCACCGGATTCCCAGGCCGCAACGTGACGAACCACAGTATATTAACACCCGCGAAACGGATGCATATACGCGAAACACCCCAATCCACTGTACGATTCAAATCAATTCAAATTCAATTCAATTCAATCAATTCAAAATATAAACATCCCGAGAACTGTCACTGCGAACTAGATCACAATCACCTGCACAATTCCGAGATCAGCTGGGTTCCATGGAGTGAGACGAAGCAGCAGACATTCACGATGGATTCGAAATTCGAATATGCTGAAGGCGTCAAATAGGTCGAATATGTCGAATATTCGGCAGGAGCAGCGAGAGTAGCGGTACGTGTCGGAGAACCGCTATTCGTGGGTGGAATAGAAAATGTAGCTCGGAACGCTCGGTCTTTTTACAACGTGCAGTTGAAGTGATCGGAACGTGAACCCATTTGCTCAGTTGAAGTGATCGGAACGTGAACCCATTTGCTTGGTAACGAAGGCGCATGTGGAAATTTGCTTGGTAACGAAGGCGCATGTGGAAATTTGCTTGGTTTCTTCCTCTTTTTACAACGTGCAGTTGAAGTGATCGGAACGTGAACCCATTTGCTTGGTAACGAAGGCGCATGTGGAAATTTGCTTGGTAACGAAGGCGCATGTGGAAATTTGCTTGGTAACGAGGGCGCATGTGGAAATTTGCTTGGTAACGAAGACGCATGTGGAAATTTGCTTGGTAACGAAGGCGCATGTGGAAATTTGCTTGGTAACGAAGGCGCATGTGGAAATTTGCTTGGTAACGAAGGCGCATGTGGAAATTTGCTTGGTAACGAAGATGTATGTGGAAAATTTGCTTGCTTTCGTACAACGTGCAACCGAAATACCGAAGGCGTGACGAAGGCGTACGTGAAAGTTTGCTTGCTTTCGTACAACGTGCAACCGAAGTAACGAAGGCGTATGTGGAAAATTTGCTTGCTTTCGTACAACGTGCAACCGAAGTAACGAAGGCCGGAATCGCAGAACTCAGCCGGTATCGCAGAACTTTTTGGCTAAGGTAAGCCATTACTCCGTTCAATAGAATTATAGGCAAAGAATAATGTTTTATTTTAAGTAATTTCCATAAGAAATACTTGAATATGAAGTTTTAAAAGTTACTTTATCTTTTTAAAAAAAAAATCAAATTATATGTTATAAACACGTTCAGTTCATATTTACATTCACTTTGGCTAAGAAAAATTTGAGTGGTGGTCGACGAAGTAGGCAGCTTGTGACAGGTGCTCGCTCGCATATATATACGTGTAGGTGTATCGCCCCATAGCGGAGGGGTGATTGTTCGCGAAGGAGTATCCGGTGAGCCGAACCTCACTCAGCGGCTCTCGGCTCAATATTGGGTGAGTGAGTGGCGCCCACGACCCGTCTCCGACGAGTTACACCCGGGACCCAAACGAGCCGAACCGGAACTCGCCCCCCTAGACCGGGAGGGTAACAAATTGGCGCCCAACGTGGGGCCCCAAAAACGTTGCTAATCAAATCGCGATAATAATACGAAGGTACTGGAACGTTGGCCCTTCAACGTAGGTATCGACATCCGGAAAAAAAAAAAAAAAAAAAAAATCGCGTGAAAAGTTAAAGTCGAATGCGTGTAAAGTGTTAGTGAACCGAAGTGTGGAACTCAGGACGGGACTCAGACGCAGCAGCAGGAAATCCGTCGGAATCTTAGGTGACCAGGCGGTGAGAGTATAGGGCAATCCGATCAGACGGGAGTAACCTGGCGCGGAGGAACACCTTATTTTACATATTTGGAATTTGGAATTTGTAATTGAAAAAAAAAAAAATTTAAAAAACAAAAAAAAAAACTTAATCACATATACTTAGTTTGTTTTCCTTGTTAGTTGATAGTTAGCCTTAGGGTATCCTTTTTAGGACTGATCGGGATCTACAGCCAGGATGGCGTCAAAAATGAAGATACCTATAGACCGACTTAACAAGGACGAGCTGACGTATGAGCTCGAAATCAGGGGTCAGCCGTCTGGAACCGTTGAAGCCATGCGGAAGACTCTTCGAGTAGCATTGAGGGCGGAGGCGTCCATGGAAACCTCCTTGGTTTCTGTGAAGGAATATCCGTACTCTTTGGAAGAGGTTATCAGTGCCGTGAAGGACAAACTGGCCGAAATTCTCGCGTTGATCGCAGCGTTCTCAGGGACACCACAGACGTCAGAGTTTCTTAAAATCAAGGCGAAAATCGAGTTCGGTATGCGCCGTTTGAAGAATACTCAGCTCGAAGGGGAGGATATGTGCGAGGAGGCCAGCAAACTGAGGGTACAACTGATTATGGCTATGGGAGAGCTCCTAGTTAAAGCCGAGGGAGAGGGTGAAGATGTAGGGACAGACGCGGAACAGGACGATGGCAGCGCTGGTGAGCGAGAGTTTCAAGGCATAGGTGACGGTGTGGAACCAGTAGCGGCCACAAACAGGGAACCAGTCCAAGCGGCGGAGGACTTAGGGAATCCCATCTTCTCAACGCCTCGGTCCTCTATGCCGGTGTACAAGGGTCAGGAGGTTTCCAAATGGGGTTTGCGCTACACTGGAGATTCGGGGTCCTTGAGTACCTTTCTCGAGCAAGTGGAGGAGCTGAGAGAGGCCAGGGGAGTAACCACGAGGCAGTTGTTCCAATCCGCGGTCGAAATGTTCGAAGGGAAGGCACTGGTATGGTACCGAGCCAACCGGACACGAGTGCACTCATGGCGGGAACTGGTAGCCGAGATGCGTGCGGAATTCTTACCACCGGATTATGATGACCGACTGCTCACGGAGATTGGTAGACGAACGCAAGGTCCAGAGGAATCCATCGGGGTGTATGTGTCGGCTATGGAGGGTTTGTTCCGGCGTCGAGCCACCCCTTGCACCGAAGAAGAGAAACTAAAGATTCTTCGCAAAAACCTGTCGCCATTCTATCAAACACAATTGGCACTTACTCCAGTGCAGACGATCGCCGATCTAATCCGAGTGGGACGCTCCTTAGAAGCGACGCGAATCTCCGTGGAAGCTTATCTTCCACCACCCATCAGGAAGTCGAACCGACTTCTAGAACCAGACTTGGCCTACGTGGGTGGATCCGAGAGTGCTACAGAGAAATGTCCTTCAATGTTGGAATTGTAGGGGAAGTGGGCATATGTCTCGAGACTGTAGAGAGCCACAACGATGTTACGGATGTGGGCGAATGGGAGCCCGGAGGGCGACTTGTCCAAATTGTCAAGGCCCTTCAAATAGACCACGGAACGCACGGAATCCGCAGAGTGAACGACGTCCAGCTGGTCCTTCTCAGGAAGGCTTGGAGGGGAGGGGACTCCCAACGCAAACATCGGGAAACGGGCGCTGTGTCCAGTAGGCGGCCGTCTGGACACTAAGGAGGATAGAGGTGGAGCCGCGGAAGAGGCACGAGTAGAATACATGCTGGCAAAAAGGCAAGGGGACAGTCGACCACACCTGGAGGTGGATATCCACGGTCGGAAATTCCTTGGCCTGGTGGATTCGGGCGCGTCACACACTGTACTAAGTGGAGAAGGTTGGAAGGCCCTAGAGGAGTTGGGTGTAGAACTCATGGATTCCGACCAGAAGATTATTCGCCTGGCTAACAGCCAGGGGTGTGCGATCGCTGGGACAGTCGTAGTTCCACTAATATTGGAGAATAAAGTAGAGTGGCTACGAGTTCTGGTCGTACCGGCTATCCCGCAGAGCCTCATCCTCGGTGTAGATTTTGTCAGGCGATTTGGGTTAATACTGGCAATAAGTGAGGAGAGTTGGAGCTTCTTGAGTGCCTTGGAGGGAGAGGCCGCAGAACAGTTGAAGTCGAGGAGTCGTTTGACGGGAATAGAAGAAGCAGCACTCAGTCATCTGCTAGAAGGGGAGTTTCGGTCCATGGGGAATGGCATAGGTTGCACCGGGAGAGTAGAACATGTAATCAAGACCAACTTGCCTCCAATCAAGCAACGATACTATCCGGTGTCTCCAGCCGTACAGAAACATATTGATGCCGAATTGAACGAGATGATCAAAGATGGGATAGTGGGACCATCGTCGAGTCCCTGGGCCTCACCTATCATCCTTGTGAAGAAGAAAGACGGAACGTATCGATTCTGCGTAGACTATCGCAAGTTGAATCGAGTCACGGAACATGATGCGTACCCGCTACCCTACGTGTCGGCTACTCTAGATAAGCTACGTGACGCAAAGTACTTATCGTCGCTGGATGTAAAGTCGGCCTATTGGCAGGTGCCCATGGCGGAGCAGTCCAAGAAGTTTACCGCGTTCACTGTGCCACACCGAGGGTTATTCCAGTTTAAAAGGATGCCTTTCGACCTACAGAACGCCCCGGCGACTTGGCAACGACTAATTGACCAAGTCCTCGGACCCGATCTCGAACCCTATGTGTTCACCTACCTAGATGACATCATAGTGGTAACGCAGGACTTCGCGAAACACATGGAGATTCTTAGAGAAGTTTTCAGGCGTCTAAGACAGGCCGGTCTGAAAGTGTCCCGTGAAAAGTGTGAGTTTTGTCGGTCGCAGATGAAATACTTGGGATATGTGGTAGATGAGAAGGGATTGAACGTGGACCCGGACAAGGTCCGGAGTGTGTCGCAGATTCCGTCGCCTACGAATGTGAAGGGGGTAAGGCAGTTCCTGGGCATGGTGTCGTGGTATAGGAGGTTTATACCCGACTTTGTCACGATGACGGCGCCACTGACAAATTTGCTGAAGAAAAACCAAAAATTTGTGTGGACCCAGGACTGTGAGACCGCCTTCACCCAGGCGAAGATCAAATTATTTACAGCACCAATCCTCACCTGTCCAGACTACACTCTCCCCTTCTCGATCCAGACGGACGCATCGGATTTGGGTCTAGGTGCTGTGTTGTCGCAAACACAGACGGATGGAGAAAAGGTAATTTGTTACCTTAGTCGATCGCTGACGAAGGCGGAGCGGAAATATTCAACCACCGAGAAGGAATGTCTCGCGGTTCTATGGGCTGTTGAAAAGTTGAGGCCTTATGTAGAAGGAGCCAAATTCACAGTAGTCACGGACCATTACTCACTCGTGTGGTTGAATAATTTGAAGGACCCGTCGGGGCGGTTGGCGAGGTGGGCAATACGGCTGCAACAGTACCCTTTCGAAATTGTTCATCGGAAGGGAAAGGAACACCTAGTACCAGATGCACTATCACGTATGTTGCCAAGAGAACAGGTGGCGACCCTAGAGACAACTGCGGACAATTGGGTCGAGTCAATGAAACGGAAGGTCTTAGGGGCGCCTGAACGATACGCGGGTTGGCGAGTGAAAGATGATTTCTTATGGAAGCGGGTGCCGGGTCGGTATCCAGAACTGGAGGGGGGTGAGGAATGGAAGCGAGTCATTGCGAAAGCGGAAAGAAGTGAAATCCTTCGTCAGCTGCATGACGACCCCACGGCAGGGCACATGGGTGCCAGGTTTACACTAAGTCGGGTGGCGGCAAGATTTTACTGGCCAAAAATGTCCGCGGACATAACCACTTACGTGCGGAAATGCAAAGTCTGTCAGGCTAATAAAGTCGAAAGAAAAGCCCCAGCGGGATTCATGGTCTCTGGAAGTGGAGAGCCCCAGCAGCCATGGGAAATGGTATGCGTAGACCTGGTAGGGCCCCTACCTCGTTCCAGCCAGGGATACACCATGATTCTGACTGTCTTAGATTATGTCACTAAATTCACGTTGCTCTTTCCCTTACGACAAGCTACGGCGTCTGCTGTGTGTCGTGTGATAGAGGATAACGTATTCCTAATGTTCGGAGCGCCAAGGTGGATAGTCTGTGACAATGGGGTTCAATTTCGGGGAACATCATTTCAGCGATTGGCTGACTCCTATGGAACTGAACTTAAGTTCACTGCCTTATACCACCCACAGGCTAACCCGGCAGAAAGAAGGAATCAGGATATCAAACGCATGCTACGCTCATACGTTGCTGGCAACCACCGTGAGTGGGATAAAAACTTGGCGAAAATAGCGTGTGCGTTGAGAACATACCAGCATGAGATAACAAAAGTGACCCCATACTTCTTTAATTTTGGTCGCGAAATGGTAACTTTTTGGGAAGGGAGGAAACGGCCGGAGGAGTGTCAGGAAGGGATAGATCCCACCGTAAGAGCCGAAGCACTATCGAAAATACGTCGGGAAGTATGGGAGAGGATGCAACAGGCAACTCGGCAGGGTGCTAAACGCTACAACGTCCGGAAACGGGATACGAGCTACGAAGTGGGTGAGCCGGTGTGGCGGAAGAACTACACGATTTCGGACGCCACGAAATTCTACTCCGCAAAATTAGCGCCTGAATATCTGGGTCCCTTTTGGATCAGCGAACGCGTGTCCGGCTGGACATATAGGTAGGTGGACGAGAAGGGTCAAAGCGCAGGAACCTGGCACGCAAAAGACCTGAAGCGGTATGTGCACTAATGACACGGTGGGAAAGTAGCAAGCGCGACGCGGCATCGGCAGGCAGACCGGTATCCTAGACTTAGAATCTAAATCTTATATAGTAATCGTAACGCTAACAATTTCCCTTAAAGACTAGATAGAAAAGTCGCTTTCAGAATACCTTAAGCTATAAAAGCTTAGAACCTAAATCATCTCGGCGATGAGTTAGGTGAGTCCACCTGACGTGTCGCTGGCACTGGCGATCCTGGTACGCAGAATTTGGCCTTAATTCAAACGGCTTGGTAGCCGATCGCTCAATCGCACCTTCCTTCCATCTTGTATTCGTGGCGTTTTATCTAAAAACACACCATGAAATTTGGAATTAGTTTCGAAAATTTTCCTAGACTTAGTTGGATTAATAAAATTATAGCAGGAATAGGGAAATTACTGGAGTTCGGGGTAGATTAGTAAGGCACTAGGGGTCAGTTAGGGAAATTAGGTAGACTAATCAGATAATAGAATGGATTAATAATATTAACTACTTGTAATTAAAAGGTGGTAGTTTAGGGCACAGAGCTATTTGGATTCATAATATTCGCTACAGGTATTCATTAGGCGTTAGTTAAGATCACAAGATTACTTGGATTGCTAATATTAATTACTCGTATCAGTAAGGGATTTGCTTAAGACACTGAATTACTAGAATTTAATTAGTGAAAAATTATTGGGGTAGGTTTAGCGTGAAATTAGGGTGGTGATTCAGGCTAAGAAGCGGAGATCAATCGCTGAGTAAGGTAGGGACAGGAGGGTTAATAAACTAAGGTTCGGTCACAGTTCGGATAAATGGGGCTAGTCACAACGAGCCCGGTTCTCATGAACTCAACATATGAGGGTGGAGTACCAAGCCCCTCAGGTAAGGCTATATTAGAAGTTAGCCAAAGGTAGGTAGCGAGAGTACTAATCCCCAATAATCAAGCTAAAAGTAATGTACTGGAAGTAGGAATAAGATATACAAGTATGGATGTGTATGTGGATATATCTATACGTATGTATTTATATAAATAGGGTTAGGCAATCGGGGAGAAATAATCTACATGGGGAAATATATGAGGATTATCAGTTTTACTTCAGGCACTGATTGGCGTTACCTACTTGGCTTAATATCTATTAAATTTAGTTATATCGCAGGTAAGCGGATTTCGAGGAAATCCTCTTCCAGTAAGTGGGGAGTTGTTACGTGTAACAAGAGCCTGAAGCCTAACCAACGACCAATCGACAAGCATCTACGGGCGTACACCTCGCAATGCCGAGCCGTTTACATTTGAAAAATAAAAAAATAAAAAAAAATAAAAAGAAAAACAACCCTTCCCGGGAAGGGTTGCCCATGTTTAAACCGCGAAACCACCACTCAAATTGATAGGCTAACAAATGTTGTTTTGAACGTCGCATCCGACTTGTGTCGTGTACTAGTCGGATGTCGACGATTTAGCACTTAGCTAAAATAATGCTACATAGTATATATACATTAAATGCCGTAGAGATAAGACTAAACTAAGAATTAAACTAATTAAACCTAAGCGACGCGCTGTCGACGGAGTGGCTGAAGCAGGGCCTACGCGTCCACTCGCTGGTAATCCCGGAGCTGGCTGTGTTACGGGTGAGCCACCACCTGAAAGAGAAATATATAAATTTATCATGTTCCTCAATCATCTACTCATACATACTTACCTGCAACCTCCCACGGAGCCGCAACTTCCGACGACTCGCCAACCGCCGGTCAACGAGGCGTTCGCCAGTGACTCACGGTGGATCTCTTCACGTCGACCTGAAATACACCAGAAACACCACAAAGAATCGGCCCGGAAACACGAAACTGAAAGGAATACTTATCTGAAGGAAGGCACCACCGACCGGCAGCTGCCAAGTCGTTTTCCTCTGTCGTCGTTTCGCCAGCCAGCACCCAGCTACAACCCGCCGCCACCGGATTCCCAGGCCGCAACGTGACGAACCACAGTATATTAACACCCGCGAAACGGATGCATATACGCGACACACCCCAATCCACTGTACGATTCAAATCAATTCAAATTCAATTCAATTCAATCAATTCAAAATATAAACATCCCGAGAACTGTCACTGCGAACTAGATCACAATCACCTGCACAATTCCGAGATCAGCTGGGTTCCATGGAGTGAGACGAAGCAGCAGACATTCACGATGGATTCGAAATTCGAATATGTTGAAGGCGTCGAATAGGTCGAATATGTCGAATATTCGGCACGAGCAGCGAGAGTAGCGGTACGTGTCGGAGAACCGCTATTCGTGGGTGGAATAGAAAATGCAGCTCGGAACGCTCGGTCTTTTTACAACGTGCAGTTGAAGTGATCGGAAGGTGAACACATTTGCTCAGTTGAAGTGATCGGAACGTGAACCCATTTGCTTGGTAACGAAGGCGCATGTGGAAATTTGCTTGGTTTCTTCCTCTTTTTACAACGTGCAGTTGAAGTGATCGGAACGTGAACCCATTTGCTTGGTAACGAAGGCGCATGTGGAAATTTGCTTGGTAACGAAGGCGCATGTGGAAATTTGCTTGGTTTCTTCCTTTTTTACAACGTGCAGTTGAAGTGATCGGAACGTGAACCCATTTGCTCAGGCGCATGTGGAAATTTGCTTGGTAACGAAGGCGCATGTGGAAATTTGCTTGGTAACGAAGGCGCATGTGAAAATTTGCTTGGTAACGAAGGCGCATGTGGAAATTTGCTTGGTAACGAAGGTGTATGTGGAAAATTTGCTTGCTTTCGTACAACGTGCAACCGAAATACCGAAGGCGTGACGAAGGCGTACGTGAAAGTTTGCTTGCTTTCGTACAACGTGCAACCGAAGTAACGAAGGCGTATGTGGAAAATTTGCTTGCTTTCGTACAACGTGCAACCGAAGTAACGAAGGCCGGAATCGCAGAACTCAGCCGGTATCGCAGAACTTTTTGGCTAAGGTAAGCCATTACTCCGTTCAATAGAATTATAGGCAAAGAATAATGTTTTATTTTAAGTAATTTCCATAAGAAATACTTGAATATGAAGTTTTAAAAGTTACTTTATCTTTTTAAAAAAAAAATCAAATTATATGTTATAAACACGTTCAGTTCATATTTACATTCACTTTGGCTAAGAAAAATTTGAGTGGTGGTCGACGAAGTAGGCAGCTTGTGACAGGTGCTCGCTCGCATATATATACGTGTAGGTGTATCGCCCCATAGCGGAGGGGTGATTGTTCGCGAAGGAGTATCCGGTGAGCCGAACCTCACTCAGCGGCTCTCGGCTCAATATTGGGTGAGTGAGTGGCGCCCACGACCCGTCTCCGACGAGTTACACTCGGGACCCAAACGAGCCGAACCGGAACTCGCCCCCCTAGACCGGGAGTGTAACAGCACTCTCACGAAAACCAAATTGGTTAGGTGCAATTTTATGGCACACAGCTAGAAGTTCACCCAATCTAGCTTTTAGGCACTTCTCAAAGATTTTAGCCTAAATAGAAATCAATGATATCGGTCTGTAGTTATTCAGATACTCTTTGTCCTATGCTTTGAAAATTGGAACAACAATAGCTGTTTTGAAACGATCCGGAAATTGACCAGTCTGTAGGCAGATATTATAGATATGTCGAAGAGGTGTTAAGATTGTTCCTGCTAATTTTTTAATAAATCTTCACTGGGTGATTTTTTCTCATTCATAGAATTAATATGAAACAGTATTCCTTCCTTGCTTATTGCTTTGAAATCGAATGGCTCGAGCTGATGTTTACTGGTGGCGAAGGTAAAGTAGTTTGAAGCACAGAATTAGTTATACTTTCACCAATTACTGAAAAGTAGTTGCTGAATTCGTTAGCAATATGACTGCCAGATTTCAAAAAAGTTATGTCTCCAGCTAAGATTTCAGTTATGGATTGTTTCTTTTTCTTATTCTTCGCTTTTATCTCGTTAATCATTTCCCATAATTTTTTCGGGTATCTTTTGTATTTATTAGTTTTTGTCATGTAATAATTTGATTTCGCTTGCTTAATTGCTTTGTTCAGGATATTTCTAAAGATTTTGAGTCTACACTTTAGTTCCAGGCTAAACGGTTGATTAGTCAACATCTTTGCAAGTCGACTTTTATGACGTATTGACACAACAATTCCTTTGGTGCACCAAGGTTTCAACGGAATCAATTTTTTCCTATACGTAAACTCAGATATAGTGGCTGATTTGTCTACCAGATCATTTAAAACACATAGAAAACTATTTACCGCCTCATCAGGGCTTTTGATATTACATACAACATTCCAGTCTAATTGTTGGGCCCTTTCAACTAAAATATCATAATTTATTTTTGATACTTGAACCGTTTTATTATTAATATTAGCTGTTTTGGAGTTTTTATAGGCCAGATTGGCTATAGTACAGTAGTGATCAGTAATATGGGTGTGAAGAATAGCTGGTTCAAAAATGAGGTTGCAAGTGTCTTTGAAAAATACGTGGTCAATACATGAACCACTTTTTGCTCGGGTGATACCGTGGAGATGTTTGTTAAAACCAAATTTACCTAAAACATTGAGGTAATCTTGTGCAGTGTGAGAGATTTTAGTACCATTTATGTTTATATTGATATCCCCAATTATTAAATGGTGGTTATAATTTTTAAAAGTTTCCAAATATACATCCAAGTTTTGGTAAAGCTAATGGGCTCAAGACTAGGAGAACGGCAAAAACAAGAAATAAGAAGGTTTGAGCTGTTAGGTAATGATAAAACCAAGTGCAACGAGTTCGCATGGTCAAACATGACATCTATTCTGTTTACAGAGTAATCATCACGTCACATTTATTAAATAAATTTGGTTTGAATATGCTGTAGTACCCATTAATATCAAAGCTAATGGTACTCGAGAGCCATGTTTCCGTTAAAACGATGACATCGAAAACATAAAGCATACTATTCATGGTCAAAACTTGCTCATCAAAGTTTCTCGCAATACTTCTGATATTCATGTGTAGTATTCTAAATGTAAGTCTGTTGTTAATTAACGCGAATTTATGAAACTCCATTATGTCAGCAAAAATCGATGTACATTGATTGCAACTATTGTCGATTTCAAAATGATCAATTAATCCATCCATTTAAATAAAGATATAAAAAAATAAACATTCGAACAAAAGAACAAAAGCTAACAAAAGCAAAAACAATACCAAAAAACTCTAGCGCACCTGAACCGCTGGAAAACTAATTTTCGAAGAAATTGTCTTTGAGTGACAAAAAAGTGTGGAAAGACGTAATACACTGTTTTGTAGAATCATATCAACCATTCCTTCTCCAAAGCAACAAAACTCAACTATAACACGAATGATGAAAATGTTCAGTAATGGCAACACTTTCCCAAGGAAGCATCAATAAGTTTACCATAACAAGCTCATACTTAAATCAACTTATCCTTTGAATTTCGTTCTCATCGCAGGATTTCATCGAAAGTTTCAGTGGTTAAACGTTGTTTGAGGCTGCCATCCGAAAAATGTTCAAAACTCGGAAAATTTCAAAATTGATTCCTTATTTTTATTGCAAATGCTTTGCATAGGAGAACGTAATTTAAAGCATCTGTTGGTGCAATATTTACGGAAATGGCTAATGCTGGTAACCCTGTGCCAACAGCAAAGCAAAATACATACCAAATCTGCTTCCCGTTAAGTTAAACCCAACCAGTAAATTTCGTTTCGATTGAATCACTGCGCTGGAAGTTAAACGGGTGAAACAAATTTTAGGGTAACCACTCTCAAAACTTTTAAAATTTTTAAAGCGTTAATATTTGTTGTTAATTTTCATTGAAGGATCATTTCCATTTGCAAATCTAATGACATAATCGCTCAGTAAAGAAATTAAACAAAATTACAAAAACGGTCATAGCTGGCAGCCCTTTCATGATTTTGGGACAAAATTTCTAGTGTGCTGAA
The DNA here is from genome assembly GCA_947369275.1 of Nemotelus nigrinus. Taxonomy (NCBI): domain Eukaryota; kingdom Metazoa; phylum Arthropoda; class Insecta; order Diptera; family Stratiomyidae; genus Nemotelus; species Nemotelus nigrinus. The sequence continues at coordinate 11,298 of CANBKX010000018.1, read as the reverse complement.
AATAGAGGTAATTTGGTTATGGGTTGCCGTTCTTGTGCAAATCGGAATTTTGAAAATTTCAATTCGACACGATGGACAAAGGTTAAGATTTGTCAATGATTTGATTTGTTTGTCAAAAATCAAAAAATGTTCAGGAAGATCAATGATTTGAAAGTTTTTTTTCAGGAGCCTGCCGTTGCTATGGGATTACCCACACTGTCTTACAAATCTACGTGTACTAGATTTTAGTCAACATCAATACGCACTGCAAATTTCACGATGATCCATTGCTTTGCTTAGAAGTAATGACAAATCAAAATTTGAAAAAAAAAATCCTTGCCTACTTTTAGGCATGCTGCACCTACACACGGCCCAAAATTTCTAATTCGTTGTCATAAGCAAGCTTAAAACATAATAAATTTTCATTCCCAAACATTTATGTTAACAAAAATTTACACTGCTTGGAAATATAGGAGTACCTGAAAATTCCCTAAAACGGTCGTCCCCGCCAAAAGGTTTAAGATATCTGAATTTTAGCAAGTTGTGGACCTACCTTCTATATACATCTACGTCTTTCGAAAATTTCAGCTCAATCAGATTGGCCACGCCAGAGATTATCTCGGAAAATCATTTTGCTGATATATATATATATATATATATATATATATATATATATATATATATATATATATATATATATATATATATATATATATATATATATATATATATATATATATATATATATATATATATATATATATATATACATATATATATATATATATATATATATATATATATATATATATATATATATATATATATATATATATATATATATATATATATATATATATATATATATACATGTATAAAGAAATATGAATTTTCGGCGAATCGAGTTTAATACTAATTTTCTTCGAAAATTAGTAACTAGAAATAGAAACCCTGAAGCTGGCCAATATGATTAAAATGATCAGCGCAATTGATGATTACAGGTCTGTTACCTTCTGTTTTGTGAGCGAAAACATTTCCATATTTCGCCCAGATGAATTTAAAGCTCCGCAATTTTGTTTTTGCTTGGTATAGCAACGCAGCTGTTGTCGGAGTTAAGTGATCTCCTATGAACACTCTGCTATCATCTAAACTTTTGTGAATTAATTTAGCAGGAAGCCCTGCAGCGTCATTTCGCCTTTTCACAGCTGATTTATACCCACCAACGAAAGAATCTCTAACAGATTTATCAGCAAATTTAATGATAATTTTAGTTGATCGTGATTGTTTCGGTCTGAAAACTAATGTTCATTGAACATTAGTAAAAATGTTTTAAACCTATGAATCTGATGCCATATTTTCATGAAATTCACAGACTAGCTGATAATAGAAATTAAGTTGAAAAGTTCGGTAAGAACTGCAAGCTATGGTTATTTTGGTATGTTGGATTTTGAAAATAAAGCTTTTTGCCCTATAACTCGAGTAAAGTCATGAAATCGCATCAAGAGTCATATGGCAAATGGGACTTATTGTTGGCAATATTCAGAAATATTCTGGTTGCAAAATCCTGAGACAGCTATGATTGGCTTAGTATTTTTTGCCATATCTTTAATAAGTGATTTTAACGAGAAATTTTAGATTTTGTCAGGCGATTTGGGTTAATACTGGCAATAAGTGAGGAGAGTTGGAGCTTCTTTAGTGCCTTGGAGGGAGAGGCCGCAGAACAGTTGAAGTCGAGGAGTCGTTTGACGGGAATAGAAGAAGCAGCACTCAGTCATCTGCTAGAAGGGGAGTTTCGGTCCATGGGGAATGGCATCGGTTGCACCGGGAGAGTAGAACATGTAATCAAGACCAACTTGCCTCCAATCAAGCAACGATACTATCCGGTGTCTCCAGCCGTACAGAAACATATTGATGCCGAATTGAACGAGATGATCAAAGATGGGATAGTGGGACCATCGTCGAGTCCCTGGGCCTCACCTATCATCCTTGTGAAGAAGAAAGACGGAACGTATCGATTCTGCGTAGACTATCGCAAGTTGAATCGAGTCACGGAACATGATGCGTACCCGCTACCCTACGTGTCGGCTACTCTAGATAAGCTACGTGACGCAAAGTACTTATCGTCGCTGGATGTAAAGTCGGCCTATTGGCAGGTGCCCATGGCGGAGCAGTCCAAGAAGTTTACCGCGTTCACTGTGCCACACCGAGGGTTATTCCAGTTTAAAAGGATGCCTTTCGACCTACAGAACGCCCCGGCGACTTGGCAACGACTAATTGACCAAGTCCTCGGACCCGATCTCGAACCCTATGTGTTCACCTACCTAGATGACATCATAGTGGTAACGCAGGACTTCGCGAAACACATGGAGATTCTTAGAGAAGTTTTCAGGCGTCTAAGACAGGCCGGTCTGAAAGTGTCCCGTGAAAAGTGTGAGTTTTGTCGGTCGCAGATGAAATACTTGGGATATGTGGTAGATGAGAAGGGATTGAACGTGGACCCGGACAAGGTCCGGAGTGTGTCGCAGATTCCGTCGCCTACGAATGTGAAGGGGGTAAGGCAGTTCCTGGGCATGGTGTCGTGGTATAGGAGGTTTATACCCGACTTTGTCACGATGACGGCGCCACTGACAAATTTGCTGAAGAAAAACCAAAAATTTGTGTGGACCCAGGACTGTGAGACCGCCTTCACCCAGGCGAAGATCAAATTATTTACAGCACCAATCCTCACCTGTCCAGACTACACTCTCCCCTTCTCGATCCAGACGGACGCATCGGATTTGGGTCTAGGTGCTGTGTTGTCGCAAACACAGACGGATGGAGAAAAGGTAATTTGTTACCTTAGTCGATCGCTGACGAAGGCGGAGCGGAAATATTCAACCACCGAGAAGGAATGTCTCGCGGTTCTATGGGCTGTTGAAAAGTTGAGGCCTTATGTAGAAGGAGCCAAATTCACAGTAGTCACGGACCATTACTCACTCGTGTGGTTGAATAATTTGAAGGACCCGTCGGGGCGGTTGGCGAGGTGGGCAATACGGCTGCAACAGTACCCTTTCGAAATTGTTCATCGGAAGGGAAAGGAACACCTAGTACCAGATGCACTATCACGTATGTTGCCAAGAGAACAGGTGGCGACCCTAGAGACAACTGCGGACAATTGGGTCGAGTCAATGAAACGGAAGGTCTTAGGGGCGCCTGAACGATACGCGGGTTGGCGAGTGAAAGATGATTTCTTATGGAAGCGGGTGCCGGGTCGGTATCCAGAACTGGAGGGGGGTGAGGAATGGAAGCGAGTCATTGCGAAAGCGGAAAGAAGTGAAATCCTTCGTCAGCTGCATGACGACCCCACGGCAGGGCACATGGGTGCCAGGTTTACACTAAGTCGGGTGGCGGCAAGATTTTACTGGCCAAAAATGTCCGCGGACATAACCACTTACGTGCGGAAATGCAAAGTCTGTCAGGCTAATAAAGTCGAAAGAAAAGCCCCAGCGGGATTCATGGTCTCTGGAAGTGGAGAGCCCCAGCAGCCATGGGAAATGGTATGCGTAGACCTGGTAGGGCCCCTACCTCGTTCCAGCCAGGGATACACCATGATTCTGACTGTCTTAGATTATGTCACTAAATTCACGTTGCTCTTTCCCTTACGACAAGCTACGGCGTCTGCTGTGTGTCGTGTGATAGAGGATAACGTATTCCTAATGTTCGGAGCGCCAAGGTGGATAGTCTGTGACAATGGGGTTCAATTTCGGGGAACATCATTTCAGCGATTGGCTGACTCCTATGGAACTGAACTTAAGTTCACTGCCTTATACCACCCACAGGCTAACCCGGCAGAAAGAAGGAATCAGGATATCAAACGCATGCTACGCTCATACGTTGCTGGCAACCACCGTGAGTGGGATAAAAACTTGGCGAAAATAGCGTGTGCGTTGAGAACATACCAGCATGAGATAACAAAAGTGACCCCATACTTCTTTAATTTTGGTCGCGAAATGGTAACTTTTTGGGAAGGGAGGAAACGGCCGGAGGAGTGTCAGGAAGGGATAGATCCCACCGTAAGAGCCGAAGCACTATCGAAAATACGTCGGGAAGTATGGGAGAGGATGCAACAGGCAACTCGGCAGGGTGCTAAACGCTACAACGTCCGGAAACGGGATACGAGCTACGAAGTGGGTGAGCCGGTGTGGCGGAAGAACTACACGATTTCGGACGCCACGAAATTCTACTCCGCAAAATTAGCGCCTGAATATCTGGGTCCCTTTTGGATCAGCGAACGCGTGTCCGGCTGGACATATAGGTAGGTGGACGAGAAGGGTCAAAGCGCAGGAACCTGGCACGCAAAAGACCTGAAGCGGTATGTGCACTAATGACACGGTGGGAAAGTAGCAAGCGCGACGCGGCATCGGCAGGCAGACCGGTATCCTAGACTTAGAATCTAAATCTTATATAGTAATCGTAACGCTAACAATTTCCCTTAAAGACTAGATAGAAAAGTCGCTTTCAGAATACCTTAAGCTATAAAAGCTTAGAACCTAAATCATCTCGGCGATGAGTTAGGTGAGTCCACCTGACGTGTCGCTGGCACTGGCGATCCTGGTACGCAGAATTTGGCCTTAATTCAAACGGCTTGGTAGCCGATCGCTCAATCGCACCTTCCTTCCATCTTGTATTCGTGGCGTTTTATCTAAAAACACACCATGAAATTTGGAATTAGTTTCGAAAATTTTCCTAGACTTAGTTGGATTAATAAAATTATAGCAGGAATAGGGAAATTACTGGAGTTCGGGGTAGATTAGTAAGGCACTAGGGGTCAGTTAGGGAAATTAGGTAGACTAATCAGATAATAGAATGGATTAATAATATTAACTACTTGTAATTAAAAGGTGGTAGTTTAGGGCACAGAGCTATTTGGATTCATAATATTCGCTACAGGTATTCATTAGGCGTTAGTTAAGATCACAAGATTACTTGGATTGCTAATATTAATTACTCGTATCAGTAAGGGATTTGCTTAAGACACTGAATTACTAGAATTTAATTAGTGAAAAATTATTGGGGTAGGTTTAGCGTGAAATTAGGGTGGTGATTCAGGCTAAGAAGCGGAGATCAATCGCTGAGTAAGGTAGGGACAGGAGGGTTAATAAACTAAGGTTCGGTCACAGTTCGGATAAATGGGGCTAGTCACAACGAGCCCGGTTCTCATGAACTCAACATATGAGGGTGGAGTACCAAGCCCCTCAGGTAAGGCTATATTAGAAGTTAGCCAAAGGTAGGTAGCGAGAGTACTAATCCCCAATAATCAAGCTAAAAGTAATGTACTGGAAGTAGGAATAAGATATACAAGTATGGATGTGTATGTGGATATATCTATACGTATGTATTTATATAAATAGGGTTAGGCAATCGGGGAGAAATAATCTACATGGGGAAATATATGAGGATTATCAGTTTTACTTCAGGCACTGATTGGCGTTACCTACTTGGCTTAATATCTATTAAATTTAGTTATATCGCAGGTAAGCGGATTTCGAGGAAATCCTCTTCCAGTAAGTGGGGAGTTGTTACGTGTAACAAGAGCCTGAAGCCTAACCAACGACCAATCGACAAGCATCTACGGGCGTACACCTCGCAATGCCGAGCCGTTTACATTTGAAAAATAAAAAAATAAAAAAAAATAAAAAGAAAAACAACCCTTCCCGGGAAGGGTTGCCCATGTTTAAACCGCGAAACCACCACTCAAATTGATAGGCTAACAAATGTTGTTTTGAACGTCGCATCCGACTTGTGTCGTGTACTAGTCGGATGTCGACGATTTAGCACTTAGCTAAAATAATGCTACATAGTATATATACATTAAATGCCGTAGAGATAAGACTAAACTAAGAATTAAACTAATTAAACCTAAGCGACGCGCTGTCGACGGAGTGGCTGAAGCAGGGCCTACGCGTCCACTCGCTGGTAATCCCGGAGCTGGCTGTGTTACGGGTGAGCCACCACCTGAAAGAGAAATATATACATTTATCATGTTCCTCAATCATCTACTCATACATACTTACCTGCAACCTCCCACGGAGCCGCAACTTCCGACGACTCGCCAACCGCCGGTCAACGAGGCGTTCGCCAGTGACTCACGGTGGATCTCTTCACGTCGACCTGAAATACACCAGAAACACCACAAAGAATCGGCCCGGAAACACGAAACTGAAAGGAATACTTATCTGAAGGAAGGCACCACCGACCGGCAGCTGCCAAGTCGTTTTCCTCTGTCGTCGTTTCGCCAGCCAGCACCCAGCTACAACCCGCCGCCACCGGATTCCCAGGCCGCAACGTGACGAACCACAGTATATTAACACCCGCGAAACGGATGCATATACGCGACACACCCCAATCCACTGTACGATTCAAATCAATTCAAATTCAATTCAATTCAATCAATTCAAAATATAAACATCCCGAGAACTGTCACTGCGAACTAGATCACAATCACCTGCACAATTCCGAGATCAGCTGGGTTCCATGGAGTGAGACGAAGCAGCAGACATTCACGATGGATTCGAAATTCGAATATGTTGAAGGCGTCGAATAGGTCGAATATGTCGAATATTCGGCACGAGCAGCGAGAGTAGCGGTACGTGTCGGAGAACCGCTATTCGTGGGTGGAATAGAAAATGCAGCTCGGAACGCTCGGTCTTTTTACAACGTGCAGTTGAAGTGATCGGAAGGTGAACACATTTGCTCAGTTGAAGTGATCGGAACGTGAACCCATTTGCTTGGTAACGAAGGCGCATGTGGAAATTTGCTTGGTTTCTTCCTCTTTTTACAACGTGCAGTTGAAGTGATCGGAACGTGAACCCATTTGCTTGGTAACGAAGGCGCATGTGGAAATTTGCTTGGTAACGAAGGCGCATGTGGAAATTTGCTTGGTTTCTTCCTTTTTTACAACGTGCAGTTGAAGTGATCGGAACGTGAACCCATTTGCTCAGGCGCATGTGGAAATTTGCTTGGTAACGAAGGCGCATGTGGAAATTTGCTTGGTAACGAAGGCGCATGTGGAAATTTGCTTGGTAACGAAGGCGCATGTGGAAATTTGCTTGGTAACGAAGGTGTATGTGGAAAATTTGCTTGCTTTCGTACAACGTGCAACCGAAATACCGAAGGCGTGACGAAGGCGTACGTGAAAGTTTGCTTGCTTTCGTACAACGTGCAACCGAAGTAACGAAGGCGTATGTGGAAAATTTGCTTGCTTTCGTACAACGTGCAACCGAAGTAACGAAGGCCGGAATCGCAGAACTCAGCCGGTATCGCAGAACTTTTTGGCTAAGGTAAGCCATTACTCCGTTCAATAGAATTATAGGCAAAGAATAATGTTTTATTTTAAGTAATTTCCATAAGAAATACTTGAATATGAAGTTTTAAAAGTTACTTTATCTTTTTAAAAAAAAAATCAAATTATATGTTATAAACACGTTCAGTTCATATTTACATTCACTTTGGCTAAGAAAAATTTGAGTGGTGGTCGACGAAGTAGGCAGCTTGTGACAGGTGCTCGCTCGCATATATATACGTGTAGGTGTATCGCCCCATAGCGGAGGGGTGATTGTTCGCGAAGGAGTATCCGGTGAGCCGAACCTCACTCAGCGGCTCTCGGCTCAATATTGGGTGAGTGAGTGGCGCCCACGACCCGTCTCCGACGAGTTACACCCGGGACCCAAACGAGCCGAACCGGAACTCGCCCCCCTAGACCGGGAGTGTAACAGCACTCTCACGAAAACCAAATTGGTTAGGTGCAATTTTATGGCACACAGCTAGAAGTTCACCCAATCTAGCTTTTAGGCACTTCTCAAAGATTTTAGCCTAAATAGAAATCAATGATATCGGTCTGTAGTTATTCAGATACTCTTTGTCCTATGCTTTGAAAATTGGAACAACAATAGCTGTTTTGAAACGATCCGGAAATTGACCAGTCTGTAGGCAGATATTATAGATATGTCGAAGAGGTGTTAAGATTGTTCCTGCTAATTTTTTAATAAATCTTCACTGGGTGATTTTTTCTCATTCATAGAATTAATATGAAACAGTATTCCTTCCTTGCTTATTGCTTTGAAATCGAATGGCTCGAGCTGATGTTTACTGGTGGCGAAGGTAAAGTAGTTTGAAGCACAGAATTAGTTATACTTTCACCAATTACTGAAAAGTAGTTGCTGAATTCGTTAGCAATATGACTGCCAGATTTCAAAAAAGTTATGTCTCCAGCTAAGATTTCAGTTATGGATTGTTTCTTTTTCTTATTCTTCGCTTTTATCTCGTTAATCATTTCCCATAATTTTTTCGGGTATCTTTTGTATTTATTAGTTTTTGTCATGTAATAATTTGATTTCGCTTGCTTAATTGCTTTGTTCAGGATATTTCTAAAGATTTTGAGTCTACACTTTAGTTCCAGGCTAAACGGTTGATTAGTCAACATCTTTGCAAGTCGACTTTTATGACGTATTGACACAACAATTCCTTTGGTGCACCAAGGTTTCAACGGAATCAATTTTTTCCTATACGTAAACTCAGATATAGTGGCTGATTTGTCTACCAGATCATTTAAAACACATAGAAAACTATTTACCGCCTCATCAGGGCTTTTGATATTACATACAACATTCCAGTCTAATTGTTGGGCCCTTTCAACTAAAATATCATAATTTATTTTTGATACTTGAACCGTTTTATTATTAATATTAGCTGTTTTGGAGTTTTTATAGGCCAGATTGGCTATAGTACAGTAGTGATCAGTAATATGGGTGTGAAGAATAGCTGGTTCAAAAATGAGGTTGCAAGTGTCTTTGAAAAATACGTGGTCAATACATGAACCACTTTTTGCTCGGGTGATACCGTGGAGATGTTTGTTAAAACCAAATTTACCTAAAACATTGAGGTAATCTTGTGCAGTGTGAGAGATTTTAGTACCATTTATGTTTATATTGATATCCCCAATTATTAAATGGTGGTTATAATTTTTAAAAGTTTCCAAATATACATCCAAGTTTTGGTAAAGCTAATGGGCTCAAGACTAGGAGAACGGCAAAAACAAGAAATAAGAAGGTTTGAGCTGTTAGGTAATGATAAAACCAAGTGCAACGAGTTCGCATGGTCAAACATGACATCTATTCTGTTTACAGAGTAATCATCACGTCACATTTATTAAATAAATTTGGTTTGAATATGCTGTAGTACCCATTAATATCAAAGCTAATGGTACTCGAGAGCCATGTTTCCGTTAAAACGATGACATCGAAAACATAAAGCATACTATTCATGGTCAAAACTTGCTCATCAAAGTTTCTCGCAATACTTCTGATATTCATGTGTAGTATTCTAAATGTAAGTCTGTTGTTAATTAACGCGAATTTATGAAACTCCATTATGTCAGCAAAAATCGATGTACATTGATTGCAACTATTGTCGATTTCAAAATGATCAATTAATCCATCCATTTAAATAAAGATATAAAAAAATAAACATTCGAACAAAAGAACAAAAGCTAACAAAAGCAAAAACAATACCAAAAAACTCTAGCGCACCTGAACCGCTGGAAAACTAATTTTCGAAGAAATTGTCTTTGAGTGACAAAAAAGTGTGGAAAGACGTAATACACTGTTTTGTAGAATCATATCAACCATTCCTTCTCCAAAGCAACAAAACTCAACTATAACACGAATGATGAAAATGTTCAGTAATGGCAACACTTTCCCAAGGAAGCATCAATAAGTTTACCATAACAAGCTCATACTTAAATCAACTTATCCTTTGAATTTCGTTCTCATCGCAGGATTTCATCGAAAGTTTCAGTGGTTAAACGTTGTTTGAGGCTGCCATCCGAAAAATGTTCAAAACTCGGAAAATTTCAAAATTGATTCCTTATTTTTATTGCAAATGCTTTGCATAGGAGAACGTAATTTAAAGCATCTGTTGGTGCAATATTTACGGAAATGGCTAATGCTGGTAACCCTGTGCCAACAGCAAAGCAAAATACATACCAAATCTGCTTCCCGTTAAGTTAAACCCAACCAGTAAATTTCGTTTCGATTGAATCACTGCGCTGGAAGTTAAACGGGTGAAACAAATTTTAGGGTAACCACTCTCAAAACTTTTAAAATTTTTAAAGCGTTAATATTTGTTGTTAATTTTCATTGAAGGATCATTTCCATTTGCAAATCTAATGACATAATCGCTCAGTAAAGAAATTAAACAAAATTACAAAAACGGTCATAGCTGGCAGCCCTTTCATGATTTTGGGACAAAATTTCTAGTGTGCTGAAAATAGAGGTAATTTGGTTATGGGTTGCCGTTCTTGTGCAAATCGGAATTTTGAAAATTTCAATTCGACACGATGGACAAAGGTTAAGATTTGTCAATGATTTGATTTGTTTGTCAAAAATCAAAAAATGTTCAGGAAGATCAATGATTTGAAAGTTTTTTTTCAGGAGCCTGCCGTTGCTATGGGATTACCCACACTGTCTTACAAATCTACGTGTACTAGATTTTAGTCAACATCAATACGCACTGCAAATTTCACGATGATCCATTGCTTTGCTTAGAAGTAATGACAAATCAAAATTTGAAAAAAAAAATCCTTGCCTACTTTTAGGCATGCTGCACCTACACACGGCCCAAAATTTCTAATTCGTTGTCATAAGCAAGCTTAAAACATAATAAATTTTCATTCCCAAACATTTATGTTAACAAAAATTTACACTGCTTGGAAATATAGGAGTACCTGAAAATTCCCTAAAACGGTCGTCCCCGCCAAAAGGTTTAAGATATCTGAATTTTAGCAAGTTGTGGACCTACCTTCTATATACATCTACGTCTTTCGAAAATTTCAGCTCAATCAGATTGGCCACGCCAGAGATTATCTCGGAAAATCATTTTGCTGATATATATATATATATATATATATATATATATATATATATATATATATATATATATATATATATATATATATATATATATATATATATATATATATATATATATATATATATATATATATATATATATATATATATATATATATATATATATATATATATATATATATATATATATATATATATATATATATATATATATATATATATATATATATATATATATATATATATATATACATGTATAAAGAAATATGAATTTTCGGCGAATCGAGTTTAATACTAATTTTCTTCGAAAATTAGTAACTAGAAATAGAAACCCTGAAGCTGGCCAATATGATTAAAATGATCAGCGCAATTGATGATTACAGGTCTGTTACCTTCTGTTTTGTGAGCGAAA
>CANBKX010000017.1:0-32404 GCA_947369275.1 Nemotelus nigrinus | reverse complement strand
AAAGAACGTTCTTATCTTATGTTTTGCATATAGTCTCTAATTATTCGCTGAATCTTTGAACGTGATCACTCCGACGATATTCAAGTTTGAAAAAGCTTCCAAACTCCAATAATAGGACCTCAGCTAGTAACTTTTATTTCGTACGTGAATTTAGGTCGAAAGCCTTCAGGTAGTATTTCAAGTGAATTATTTAATATTGACTGCACTGTATACGTATGTTACATTTGATACTCAATGTTTCATAAGGTTAGACTAGCATATATTTTCTAGGTTGATTGCAAATTTATTTGAAATGATGCAAAAAGGTGAAAATGCACGCATTTATAGTGTGATTCAGTTGTCAATAAGTTGATTAAAGGCTTGAATTTAACGTATCGAAATCCTCAATAGTAAATGCTTTGTACTGGTATTTTGAAAATATCATTAACATAAATTTGGCACTGATACATTTTTATGTTTTTAAGATAAACGAGAAACTACGTTTCACATCTTAGATTACCTCCCAGGAAAACTGGTGAGTAACATTATTAATATATGGAAGTTTTTTGCTTTGCGATTCTATTCCCATGCCAAATTTATTAAGAAGTTTCGCAGATATGGACCAGTTTTTATCAAAAATCCGTTAACGCTGCATATCCAACTTATGTGACCAGTTGGAAAATGGAAGATTATTGATGGTTATCTACTGATTTGCGACAATGTTTTGTATCTGCAAATTGTGAGCATTTCTACAATTTTACAGACTTTTATGAAAAATATTCATTAGAGAAAGCTCACAGATGACAAAATAAAAATATTATTAGCTGCTAAATTGCCCAGATAAGTAGCGATAGCTTCGCGCAGAGTTGTCAGATCTTTACGAAATTCAGAGGACATATTGATGAGCATCAGAAATATGCACGTATTGTTTTCGATAATTTCACAAGCAACTCTGTAGCTACGGTGAATACATAAACAGGAACCATTATGCATTTTGCATGGAAAACCATTATGCATTCTTGTTCTTTAGAACAAATCCCAAATATTTGGTAAATTGTATGCTTTGCCTGCATAACCAAATAAAATTTTTTCGAAATTCCTATTTGCATAGCATCGGTAATCTTGTACCAAATTGCCACTACTTCTATTACCTCAAATCTTTGTTTGCAAGAATTCAAGATCCATAAGAAATTGGGAGGATGTATGAGCCTTAAGTAAGATTAAGTCTGATGGAAGCAATTTTGAAACGTAGGTAAAGTTTTGGTAGTCGCGCTAGTTCTAGAAATCACTAAGCCCCATAAATGTTGATCTTGTCACCAGATTTGAACGAAATTCACGCAGTAGCTGGTATCTACTAAAGGCCAAGTTTAATAGGAGTTTGTTTGAAAAATTAGCTTAAAGTTGCTAGCTATCGTCTTTTATGTCTATTGAATCTTGTAAAGCCGCTCAGGAAACTTAACGTTTTTTGCTCAGTAGCTTTCGGCGCAGAAATAAAATCAGAATAAAATTTGGACAGTAAATAGACCTTACGGCTAATCAAATTCTGTAAGAATTGGGCTGAAAAACTAAACTGGCACTGCAAGTTATGGTAATTGTTGTAATTTTTTGTAGTTTCCTTAGTAAGTGATGTTATAATAAAATTTTCAAATGACGATTTCATTGTAGTGACAATAAATAGCAAAACTTTTGTATTATGTATTACTACAATGAAAACAAAACATCAAATGAAAACCAAATTTGCAGAGAAGCTGATTTGAGGTGAAGCATTTCTGGTAGTTTTTTGGCTGCGACGCTGGTAAAATGCTGCAAGCACTGATCATTTTCAACGTCTATGTTAAAAAAGATGCCGCTTTCAAAGTTTTATCGAATCAGTTCTATGTAATTTTATCTAATGACATTGTGTTACGTTATAGCCGTTTTAACCCGGAAAATCAGTCATAATCTATCGTCCACGACTAGGACTCAAAAGACAGAAGCCCCGGGTGACCGTCACTCAGAGGGAGAAAGGGGTGGATCGATCTTTATTCAAACAAATCCGTAATTATTTTTGGGCGCGACTCGCTTCGCATTGAAAAAAAACTCCCGAACAAATGTTGCCCCGAAGCGAAAAGAAAGCAAATCTTCGGTTTGAGCCCACTGAGATCCGGACTTCTGCACTTAGTCTATTTCATCGACACTCTTACAAGGAAAAGAAACAAATCGAACTATACGAATGGAAAATAAAGGTTTAAAAACTGGACTCAACTACTATCATTATTTCTATTTTGCTAATATCGACTTACAAGTTCACTCGCGTGTTAGCAGGATACCAAAATTTTGGTAAAATCTCTTAACTGGCCGTTGTGACCGAAATAAAACAGTTTAAAGGTCATACAATGAGAATTCAACAAAATAAAAATAAATGAATTATGGCTACAGCACCTGTGAACAATCCCGCGCTGGGGCCCTTTTCAACGTCGTGCGCCGCCTTCGTGTCGAAATTTGCCGTCGTTTTTAAAAAAAAATGCAATCGCACTCGGATGCTGTTGTAAGATGTTTCCGGGTTGCTCCGTCGAAATTCTACTCCACGGTCGTTTCACCACTAGCCGCAATGAAGTCGTTCTTCGCTCGTTCAGCACTAGACCTGCTTGTTCTGCGCTCGATAACTGCCTTTCTCGTTCGATTCAACTCAATCGTACGCTTCCTTGATTCCACAAAATTCCTCCGAATAGAGCAAACCAGAAGAAAAATTCATCAATTTAACTTTTATCTGCAACCACTTCTAAAAACGTCCGGCTGCTTACCCTGTCGATTCAAAAGAGAGCGATTCGTTTCTTTCTTTGATCGCAGGAAAATTTTTCCACGTACCGGGACTTTCCCGAAACCGCTTGAACCACTCTAACTGGTCTCCTTTGACTCAAAATGTCATTTAACTCAAATTCCCTACTTTGGGACAGATGACTTTCCCCTGAGCCGAAATCATCTGGCAGCCGTCAGTTGACATTTCGTACGTCAACTTGTGTATCCATCAACATCGAGTAAAGTTCCTGGTTTTGTGATGCTATTTCGCGGAGCTGGCGGCCCGGCCATTTGGCGTGGACATTTACACCCTGAGGGCAGTCGACGGGTACGCTCGAGGCGGATATTTGGGTCCAAGGTTTGTAGCTATCTGTTCAGTGTTATTAATCCGAATTCCATCGGGTGGCAAATTGCCCGCGGCCCGTGGCCTCATCCGTTCGTGCAAGTGTCGGCAACGAAGTATCAATATGCTAATATCGCACCCCCGTTAATATTGTCCTTTGGGGGCTCCCGCGTTCCTCCGATTTCCATACATGACTCGCGATGATTTCCCATATGACCCCGTACCATATCAGTCATTCGAGTGCTCGCTTGACAGCTGAATGTGGGTCAAACGTTGACTTAGGGCAGTTATTGTCCATAGGAATATCTTGAACAATGCGCTGCCCTGAAGTACGTGGACGTGCGTCGGAATCTGAACATTCCGATCCTCCCTCCTCGGTCGTTCTTAGCATTGGCGATAATTTCGGTGTTTTCGGTCAGGTATTTGCAGATCGCTTGTTTTGTTTTACTTCCTATAATTGCCGAACATCGCGATTCAAGAATGTTGTAGTTTGTAAGCGGTAGCGTTCAATCGTCGTTTGTCTCAGTATGTTGCTGTGTATTGGTGTAATGCCTATTTCGGCGAACTTAAGTCTATTTGCTATTTACAACGTTTCCATTACTTATGTCTAACTTATGTAAGCTACGCGACAATCTCCATCTTTCTCCCTATTGGAGAAAGGTGGAGATCTTTTTTTTTTTTTTTTTAACTATTATTGCTCCCGGAACTCAAATTGCCGGGACACCCCCCTCTTCTCAGAGAATTACGTAAAAATTCTCGACTTTACTTCTCTACCGGATTTAACGCCGCACTAAGTTTCAATTCATATATGATCCACATGACTTTGTATCTCGGATTCACAAACGGCTTGATTCTTGTTTGAATTTTGGTTTGTTCTACAACTCAATCAACTGAAAGCCAAACATCGTCACTCGCACGCCACTCATCCACGCGATCACTATGGTGCGTTGCCTACTTTCTAAGCATAACAAAAATGACAACTATATTACTTCCTAATGTATGATTGTATGTGTCGTCTAGTAGCTAGTATGGTGCTGGTGTCTCTGTCCTTACTCTATGGGAAACTAATGCAAACTGAACCCGTTTTTAGGACACTATGGGCACATGATGGAGAAGAAAGACAAGGAGGAAAAGAAATAAATGACCTAAAAAAACTGAAAAGATTAAGCTATGAGCCAAAAAAAACAAAAGGGAAAGGAAAAGAAAAAGCAAAATCAGACAGCCCCCAAACGGAAACACCACCCAGCTATCGGTATTTCTTTCATTTTTATTAAAATAAACTTTCATTATCATTAAAACTAACCCTAAAATATATAATGAAATATGACCCTAACCCTCGACTCATCATATACAATATAACCCACCACCAAAAACTTGCTAACCATTCAACTCATTATATGTAGCTTATGTACCTTTCTCTGCCTAACTTAGATATTACATCCCACCACCACCGAAACATATCCCGCCACCATTGATACTTGTTACTATGCTTACGATGACTAAATCTCTGAAAATTAATTCCTTCACGGACGTCAGAGCTAAAGGTTTATCAAGACATAACTCACTTTTCCCCGCATCATGTGTTAGGTTCCCCACCATTCTCCCTGTTATATCCGCGTTAATCACCCGAATGATTTTCAGTCCCTATGTACCGCTTGAGATCTTTCGCGTTCCAAATTCCTGCGCCTTTACCCTTCATATCAACTAGCTCATAAGTCCACGACGACACCTTTTTTTGTATCGCGAAAGGCCCAACGAACGCCGGGGCAAGTTTTGCTGTAAAGTTCTTACTAGCATCAGACAGAGCATAGTTCTTCCGCCATACCCAGTTGCCCACGTTTAAGGTTTCCGGCCTTCGACGCATATCATACCTTTTTTTGTTAGACACCGAGGCTTCTTTCATCTTCTCGACCACTTCCTCACGGATTCTCTCTAGATCCTTCACATTTCTCATCGGGGAGAAGTCTGCCTGACTATTGCCCGGTGGTTCCACACTTTCCCGGAAACTAACCATTTCCCGACCGAAATTCAGGAAGTACGGAGAAAACCCTGTAACCTCATGTCTATAAGTACGCAGGGCACATGCGATTTTGGGTAGATATTGGTCCCACGTCCGATGATTACTAGAAGCGTAGCATCGCAGCATACACTTTATATCCTGATTCCTCCTTTCCGCTGGGTTAGCCTGTGGATGATATAAAGCGGTATAACCCACTCGTGCCCCGTACTCTTCTACTTCACTCCGAAATTGCTTGCCGACAAATTGCACCCCGTTATCGCATACGACGATTTTCGGAACCCCATAGACTAAAAACACATTCTCCTCGAGTAAACGGAAAACAGCAGAAGCCGTCGCTGTTCGTACTGGCAATATCACAGTATACTTGGTCACGTAGTCTAAGATTGTCAGTATATATGAGTACCCTCGCGACGAGCGTGGTAGCGGTCCTATCAGGTCTACACAGATCATCTCCCACGGGACTTTCGCTTCACCCGCTCGAGTTGACATTAAACCAATAGGGGCTTTTCGTTCCACTTTGCATGTCTGGCACACGTTACACCTTCTTACATAGTCCCGGATATCCATATTCATCCGCGGCCAGTAGTAGCTCTGCGTAATACGAGCTATCGTTCGTGTCGTTCCCATATGGCCTGCTTTTGGGTCATCGTGATAGCGCTCCAGTATTGCTGGTCTCTCACCTTTGCTGACAACTCGTTTCCAGACTTGAGCAGTCCCACCGCCTGTCGCTCGAACTGTGAGCCGTTTCCACAATGTATCTCCGATCACCTTCCAGTCCGAAAACCTATCTGGGTTTTTTCCAACCTTGTCCAACATGCTTTTATACCAACGCTCCGTGACCTGGGGCGTGGATACGCAGCCTACGTCAATCATTGCCCGCGAAAGCGCGTCCGGAACCAGATTTTCTTTTCCCTTTCTATGAACCACCTCGAAATCGAATTGTTGCAACCGTACTGCCCATCTAGCTGATCTACCCGTCGGGTCTTTCAATCTGTTCAGCCAGACGAGCGAATGATGGTCAGTGATTACAACAAAATGAATCCCTTCGATGTAGGGTCGGAGCTTTTCGATGGCCCATAGAACTCCCAAACACTCTTTCTCCGTTGTAGAATACTTCCTTTCTTGTTGAGACAACGCTCGGCTGAGATAGCACACGACCTTCTCTCCGGCCGGGTGTGCCTGACTCAGCACAGCCCCTATACCAACATCGGAGGCATCAGTCTGCACCTTAAACGGAAGTTCGAAGTTCGGACAAGATAGTACGGGTGCAGTTGTAAGTTTTTGTTTGCAGAACACAAACGCGCGATCACATTCCTCAGTCCATACAAACTTACGGCCCTTCTTGATTAAGTCGGTCAATGGCGCCACCATTGTTGCGTGATCTGGTATGAAGCGTCCGTACCAGGACACCATGCCCAAGAGCTGCCTCACTTGCTTGACCGAGGTAGGATGGGGAAACTCGCTTACCGCCCTCACCTTCTCGGGATCTACGTGCAGTCCCTCCACATCAACCAAGTAGCCCAGATACTTCAGTTGTGCTCTACAAAATTGGCATTTCTCCCTTGAAACCCGTAAACCAGCTTCCCTTAACCGAACAAAAACTTCACGCAATACCTCAAGATGCCGGTCAAAAGTTTCGGTCACAACTATCACGTCATCGAGATACGTAAACACAAAAGGCTCTAGTGCAGGTCCAAGCACCTTGTCTACCAGCCGTTGCCATGTGGCCCCCGCATTGTGAAGCCCGAAAGGCATCCTACGGAACTGATACGAACCTCTTCCTGGCACGGTGAATGCGGTGTACTGCTTAGATTCTTCTGCCATCGGTACTTGCCAGTACGCAGATTTGACGTCCAGCGTCGACAAGTACTTCGCATTTCTTAACTTGTCTAAGGTAGCTGAAATGTACGGCAAGGGATAGGCGTCTTTTTCTGACACCGCATTTACCTTCCGAAAGTCCACGCAGAACCGGAATGACCCATCTTTCTTCCGAACTAGTAGTATCGGCGAAGACCACGGACTAGAAGACGGCTCGACTACACCCATCCGAAGCATCTCGTCTAACTCCGCGTTGATCTGTTTTTGCACCGCAGGTGAGACTGGGTAATACCTCTGCTTGATCGGGGAAGCCGTGGTTTTGATTACGTGCTCCACGGAATTCGCACACCCTAGTCCGTCACCCATTAACCCGAATTCCTCTCCCAATAAGCTTGCTAAAGTATCTGCTTCCTTTGTCTATAAATGAGATCGACTTCGCAGCGCCTTACCCGTCTCCACCTCAACTGAAGCGATTGATGTCCACTGCCGGCCCTTCATATCCAACACGACGCCGAAATGCTGCCAGGAGTCTATACCTAAAATCACTTCTTGCGGAATCGATGAAATCACCAGTGTTTCGATAGTATGCTTTCGTCCATTCAAAGCAAACTCCAGTTCAACAACTCCATTTACCGCACACGTTACACCGTTTGCGAGCCGTACTTCTTCGATTCCGTCCTGTCTCAGTGTCAAACCTCTACCTGCCAACCGAGACCACCCTTTCCATCCCAGAATCGTACGACTCGCCCCTGAATCTAATAATCCCTCCACAATCGTACCTTCAATCTCCACTTGTAAGTGCGGTCGACTGTCGGGATTATCTTCCACCAACGCATAGTCTACGATCGGCTGATGACTACTCCGTTCCGGCCTTGATATCGTGTTCGCTCGGCCGCTTAACGAGCACGACGATCGTTTCCCGATCCCTGCGTATCTTGTCGAGCCCGATTTTCCGTCCCACTAGCTCTCCCTTGGCATGATGGGCATGAAGCACGCATGACCCCCTGACGACCACATCCAAAACATCGCCTGGGCTCAGAGCACTCCCTGGATACGTGACCTTCTTTGCGGCAATTCCAACACCGCACGCGACTGCCCCCGGACATCACCGCCACCCGCGCTGTAGTCTCCGCACTCACATATGCCAAATCTGGCTCTAAACACCTCCTCGATCGTGTAGTCGGGGGTACCAACGCCGCTACTGAAGCCCTCGTTGCATCCAATGTGCGCCTCATTCTTACCAATTCGGATATTGACTCGACTGGCTTCAGACATACCTGCTGCTGATAGAAGGGCGCGATATTTCTCCTCAAGGTCCGAAGTTTTTCTTCCTCAGTGCAACTCCTCTTTAGCCGACTAAAAAGGCGCTCCATTATCGCCACATAAACCCCCATCGACTCGTTTTCCCCTTGAGTCCGTCTTCGGATTTCCTCCCAGAGGCGATCTTCATAGTCGGAGGGCAAGAATTCTGCCCTCAGCTCTTCTACTAACGCGTCCCAGCTTTCCACAAGGTTGCGGTTGGCCCTAAACGAAGAGATCGACTGCTGCCCGGAAGAGTTGAGATTTGGTAAGCCCTCGTGCCTGGCGTAGCTCTTCGACCCGCTCTAAAAAGGCATTGATAGAGCCTGACGAGTCGCCACTAAACTTAAGGCCCCATTTCGCCACTTCCGCAAGACTTGTGCTCCGTGCTGTTGGTATTGCGTTTGTCGCTTGGTCTTCGTTCGGGTGCTCCACCTCATCGCCACTCGAGTCACCTACTCTCTCCTCCAAAGAACCCATCGCCAGGATAAACCTATTCCGGAGAGACCTCGCTCCCTTCTTTTGCTCGATGGTCGCTGCCTGCATGTTTGCCAAACGCCGGAATTCAAACTCGACCTTAACCTTCGCTTTGACATAGTCCGATGCCGCTCTATCCCCTGACACCCTAGCTACAAGCTCCTCGACCTCTGACGCTTTTGCCGTAAGCTCCGCATAATCCGTCGCATAATCGAACGGGTACTCCGTTTCGACGTGTGATGTATCCAACGCTGCTTCTGATTTTAGCGTCGCCCTCAGGGTCTTTCGCATATTATCGACTGTATCCGCCGGGAAACCTCGGATCGCAAGCTCATACGTGAGCTCATCCTTGCTAAGTCGATCCACTATAATTTTCATTACTCACGATAACCACTGCGACGCACTTAACTCGAACTTCACTCGGCTCACTATTTAATTTTAACAAACAAAATCTACCCAGCCTATCCCAACAACAATACCCAACAGTAACCTATGGTCAACTATACAAAAGTACTGCTCCTCCTGAAAATATGCTCCCTAGAAAAATACACAGTCCACCTGAAAATGTTGCCTCTTAGCTTAAAAACCAATCACTCTTCCACACGCACATGAAAACCAATTCAATTCACTGAAAAACTCACACACTCCAGTCACTCAATTCAATCCAAAATTCAAACTGTTGTATCTTAAATAATTAGTAATTATACAAAATTCAAAAAATCTTCCATATACCATGCATAAAAATCTGCTTCACAATGCCTTATCGAGCAACGGATCTCGAGAAATGAACTCTAAAATTTTCCGGGTCCTGTTAACCGCGAAAGGACCGCTAATACCGACAAAGCCTTAACAAACCGATAATACCGTTATTTCCGTTATTTTAGGCCCCACGTTGGGCGCCAATTTGTTACGTTATGGCCGTTTGAACCCGGAAAATCAGTCATAATCTATCGTCCACGATTAGGACTCAAAAGACAGAAGCCCCGGGTGACCGTCACTCAGAGGGAGAAAGGGGTGGATCGATCTTTATTCAAACAAATCCGTAATTATTTTTGGGCGCCACTCGCTTCGCATTGAAAAAAAACTCCCGAACAAATGTTGCCCCGAAGCGAGAAGAAAGCAACTCTTCGGTTTGAGCCCACTGAGATTCGGACTTCTGCACTTAGTCTATTTCATCGACACTCTTACAAGGAAAAGAAACAAATCGAACTATACGAATGGAAAGTAAAGGTTTAAAAACTGGACTCAACTACTATCATTATTTCTATTTTGCTAATATCGACTTACAAGTTCACTCGCGTGTTAGCAGGATACCAAAATTTTGGTAAAATCTCTTAACTGGCCGTTGTGACCGAAATAAAACAGTTTAAATGTCATACAATGAGAATTCAACAAAATAAAAATAAATGAATTATGGCTACAGCACCTGTAAACAATCCCGCGCTGGGGCCCTTTTCAACGTCGTGCGCCGCCTTCGTGTCGAATTTCGCCGTCGTTTTTAAAAAAAAATGCAATCGCACTCGGATGCTGTTGTAAGATGTTTCCGGGTTGCTCCGTCGAAATTCTACTCCACGGTCGTTTCACCACTAGCCGCAATGAAGTCGTTCTTCGCTCGTTCAGCACTAGACCTGCTTGTTCTGCGCTCGATAACTGCTTTTCTCGTTCGATTCAACTCAATCGTACGCTTCCTTGATTCCACAAAATTCCTCCGAATAGAGCAAACCAGAAGAAAAATTCATCAATTTAACTTTTATCTGCAACCACTTCTAAAAACGTCCGGCTGCTTACCCTGTCGATTCAAAAGAGAGCGATTCGTTTCTTTCTTTGATCGCAGGAAAATTTTTCCACGTACCGGGACTTTCCCGAAACCGCTTGAACCACTCTAACTGGTCCCCTTTGACTCAAAATGTCATTTAACTCAAATTCCCTACTTTGGGACAGATGACTTTCCCCTGAGCCGAAATCATCTGACATTTCGTACGTCAACTTGTGTATCCATCAACATCGAGTAAAGTTCCTGGTTTTGTGATGCTATTTCGCGGAGCTGGCGGCCCGGCCATTTGGCGTGGACATTTACACCCTGAGGGCAGTCGACGGGTACGCTCGAGGCGGATATTTGGGTCCAAGGTTTGTAGCTATCTGTTCAGTGTTATTAATCCGAATTCCATCGGGTGGCAAATTGCCCGCGGCCCGTGGCCTCATCCGTTCGTGCAAGTGTCGGCAACGAAGTATCAATATGCTAATATCGCACCCCCGTTAATATTGTCCTTTGGGGGCTCCCGCGTTCCTCCGATTTCCATACATGACTCGCGATGATTTCCCATATGACCCCGTACCATATCAGTCATTCGAGTGCTCGCTTGACAGCTGAATGTGGGTCAAACGTTGACTTAGGGCAGTTATTGTCCATAGGAATATCTTGAACAATGCGCTGCCCTGAAGTACGTGGACGTGCGTCGGAATCTGAACATTCCGATCCTCCCTCCTCGGTCGTTCTTAGCATTGGCGATAATTTCGGTGTTTTCGGTCAGGTATTTGCAGATCGCTTGTTTTGTTTTACTTCCTATAATTGCCGAACATCGCGATTCAAGAATGTTGTAGTTTGTAAGCGGTAGCGTTCAATCGTCGTTTGTCTCAGTATGTTGCTGTGTATTGGTGTAATGCCTATTTCGGCGAACTTAAGTCTATTTGCTATTTACAACGTTTCCATTACTTATGTCTAACTTATGTAAGCTACGCGACAATCTCCATCTTTCTCCCTATTGGAGAAAGGTGGAGATCTTTTTTTTTTTTTTTTTAACTATTATTGCTCCCGGAACTCAAATTGCCGGGACACCCCCCTCTTCTCAGAGAATTACGTAAAAATTCTCGACTTTACTTCTCTACCGGATTTAACGCCGCACTAAGTTTCAATTCATATATGATCCACATGCCTTTGTATCTCGGATTCACAAACGGCTTGATTCTTGTTTGAATTTTGGTTTGTTCTACAACTCAATCAACTGAAAGCCAAACATCGTCACTCGCACGCCACTCATCCACGCGATCACTATGGTGCGTTGCCTACTTTCTAAGCATAACAAAAATGACAACTATATTACTTCCTAATGTATGATTGTATGTGTCGTCTAGTAGCTAGTATGGTGCTGGTGTCTCTGTCCTTACTCTATGGGAAACTAATGCAAACTGAACCCGTTTTTAGGACACTATGGGCACATGATGGAGAAGAAAGACAAGGAGGAAAAGAAATAAATGACCTAAAAAAACTGAAAAGATTAAGCTATGAGCCAAAAAAAACAAAAGGGAAAGGAAAAGAAAAAGCAAAATCAGACAGCCCCCAAACGGAAACACCACCCAGCTATCGGTATTTCTTTCATTTTTATTAAAATAAACTTTCATTATCATTAAAACTAACCCTAAAATATATAATGAAATATGACCCTAACCCTCGACTCATCATATACAATATAACCCACCACCAAAAACTTGCTAACCATTCAACTCATTATATGTAGCTTATGTACCTTTCTCTGCCTAACTTAGATATTACATCCCACCACCACCGAAACATATCCCGCCACCATTGATACTTGTTACTATGCTTACGATGACTAAATCTCTGAAAATTAATTCCTTCACGGACGTCAGAGCTAAAGGTTTATCAAGACATAACTCACTTTTCCCCGCATCATGTGTTAGGTTCCCCACCATTCTCCCTGTTATATCCGCGTTAATCACCCGAATGATTTTCAGTCCCTATGTACCGCTTGAGATCTTTCGCGTTCCAAATTCCTGCGCCTTTACCCTTCATATCAACTAGCTCATAAGTCCACGACGACACCTTTTTTTGTATCGCGAAAGGCCCAACGAACGCCGGGGCAAGTTTTGCTGTAAAGTTCTTACTAGCATCAGACAGAGCATAGTTCTTCCGCCATACCCAGTCGCCCACGTTTAAGGTTTCCGGCCTTCGACGCATATCATACCTTTTTTTGTTAGACACCGAGGCTTCTTTCATCTTCTCGACCACTTCCTCACGGATTCTCTCTAGATCCTTCACATTTCTCATCGGGGAGAAGTCTGCCTGACTATTGCCCGGTGGTTCCACACTTTCCCGGAAACTAACCATTTCCCGACCGAAATTCAGGAAGTACGGAGAAAACCCTGTAACCTCATGTCTATAAGTACGCAGGGCACATGCGATTTTGGGTAGATATTGGTCCCACGTCCGATGATTACTAGAAGCGTAGCATCGCAGCATACACTTTATATCCTGATTCCTCCTTTCCGCTGGGTTAGCCTGTGGATGATATAAAGCGGTATAACCCACTCGTGCCCCGTACTCTTCTACTTCACTCCGAAATTGCTTGCCGACAAATTGCACCCCGTTATCGCATACGACGATTTTCGGAACCCCATAGACTAAAAACACATTCTCCTCGAGTAAACGGAAAACAGCAGAAGCCGTCGCTGTTCGTACTGGCAATATCACAGTATACTTGGTCACGTAGTCTAAGATTGTCAGTATATATGAGTACCCTCGCGACGAGCGTGGTAGCGGTCCTATCAGGTCTACACAGATCATCTCCCACGGGACTTTCGCTTCACCCGCTCGAGTTGACATTAAACCAATAGGGGCTTTTCGTTCCACTTTGCATGTCTGGCACACGTTACACCTTCTTACATAGTCCCGGATATCCATATTCATCCGCGGCCAGTAGTAGCTCTGCGTAATACGAGCTATCGTTCGTGTCGTTCCCATATGGCCTGCTTTTGGGTCATCGTGATAGCGCTCCAGTATTGCTGGTCTCTCACCTTTGCTGACAACTCGTTTCCAGACTTGAGCAGTCCCACCGCCTGTCGCTCGAACTGTGAGCCGTTTCCACAATGTATCTCCGATCACCTTCCAGTCCGAAAACCTATCTGGGTTTTTTCCAACCTTGTCCAACATGCTTTTATACCAACGCTCCGTGACCTGGGGCGTGGATACGCAGCCTACGTCAATCATTGCCCGCGAAAGCGCGTCCGGAACCAGATTTTCTTTTCCCTTTCTATGAACCACCTCGAAATCGAATTGTTGCAACCGTACTGCCCATCTAGCTGATCTACCCGTCGGGTCTTTCAATCTGTTCAGCCAGACGAGCGAATGATGGTCAGTGATTACAACAAAATGAATCCCTTCGATGTAGGGTCGGAGCTTTTCGATGGCCCATAGAACTCCCAAACACTCTTTCTCCGTTGTAGAATACTTCCTTTCTTGTTGAGACAACGCTCGGCTGAGATAGCACACGACCTTCTCTCCGGCCGGGTGTGCCTGACTCAGCACAGCCCCTATACCAACATCGGAGGCATCAGTCTGCACCTTAAACGGAAGTTCGAAGTTCGGACAAGATAGTACGGGTGCAGTTGTAAGTTTTTGTTTGCAGAACACAAACGCGCGATCACATTCCTCAGTCCATACAAACTTACGGCCCTTCTTGATTAAGTCGGTCAACGGCGCCACCATTGTTGCGTGATCTGGTATGAAGCGTCCGTACCAGGACACCATGCCCAAGAGCTGCCTCACTTGCTTGACCGAGGTAGGATGGGGAAACTCGCTTACCGCCCTCACCTTCTCGGGATCTACGTGCAGTCCCTCCACATCAACCAAGTAGCCCAGATACTTCAGTTGTGCTCTACAAAATTGGCATTTCTCCCTTAAAACCCGTAAACCAGCTTCCCTTAACCGAACGAAAACTTCACGCAATACCTCAAGATGCCGGTCAAAAGTTTCGGTCACAACTATCACGTCATCGAGATACGTAAACACAAAAGGCTCTAGTGCAGGTCCAAGCACCTTGTCTACCAGCCGTTGCCATGTGGCCCCCGCATTGTGAAGCCCGAAAGGCATCCTACGGAACTGATACGAACCTCTTCCTGGCACGGTGAATGCGGTGTACTGCTTAGATTCTTCTGCCATCGGTACTTGCCAGTACGCAGATTTGACGTCCAGCGTCGACAAGTACTTCGCATTTCTTAACTTGTCTAAGGTAGCTGAAATGTACGGCAAGGGATAGGCGTCTTTTTCTGACACCGCATTTACCTTCCGAAAGTCCACGCAGAACCGGAATGACCCATCTTTCTTCCGAACTAGTAGTATCGGCGAAGACCACGGACTAGAAGACGGCTCGACTACACCCATCCGAAGCATCTCGTCTAACTCCGCGTTGATCTGTTTTTGCACCGCAGGTGAGACTGGGTAATACCTCTGCTTGATCGGGGAAGCCGTGGTTTTGATTACGTGCTCCACGGAATTCGCACACCCTAGTCCGTCACCCATTAACCCGAATTCCTCTCCCAATAAGCTTGCTAAAGTATCTGCTTCCTTTGTCTATAAATGAGATCGACTTCGCAGCGCCTTACCCGTCTCCACCTCAACTGAAGCGATTGATGTCCACTGCCGGCCCTTCATATCCAACACGACGCCGAAATGCTGCCAGGAGTCTATACCTAAAATCACTTCTTGCGGAATCGATGAAATCACCAGTGTTTCGATAGTATGCTTTCGTCCATTCAAAGCAAACTTCAGTTCAACAACTCCATTTACCGCACACGTTACACCGTTTGCGAGCCGTACTTCTTCGATTCCGTCCTGTCTCAGTGTCAAACCTCTACCTGCCAACCGAGACCACCCTTTCCATCCCAGAATCGTACGACTCGCCCCTGAATCTAATAATCCCTCCACAATCGTACCTTCAATCTCCACTTGTAAGTGCGGTCGACTGTCGGGATTATCTTCCACCAACGCATAGTCTACGATCGGCTGATGACTACTCCGTTCCGGCCTTGATATCGTGTTCGCTCGGCCGCTTAACGAGCACGACGATCGTTTCCCGATCCCTGCGTATCTTATCGAGCCCGATTTTCCGTCCCACTAGCTCTCCCTTGGCATGATGGGCATGAAGCACGCATGACCCCCTGACGACCACATCCAAAACATCGCCTGGGCTCAGAGCACTCCCTGGATACGTGACCTTCTTTGCGGCAATTCCAACACCGCACGCGACTGCCCCCGGACATCACCGCCACCCGCGCTGTAGTCTCCGCACTCACATATGCCAAATCTGGCTCTAAACACCTCCTCGATCGTGTAGTCGGGGGTACGAACGCCGCTACTGAAGCCCTCGTTGCATCCAATGTGCGCCTCATTCTTACCAATTCGGATATTGACTCGACTGGCTTCAGACATACCTGCTGCTGATAGAAGGGCGCGATATTTCTCCTCAAGGTCCGAAGTTTTTCTTCCTCAGTGCAACTCCTCTTTAGCCGACTAAAAAGGCGCTCCATTATCGCCACATAAACCCCCATCGACTCGTTTTCCCCTTGAGTCCGTCTTCGGATTTCCTCCCAGAGGCGATCTTCATAGTCGGAGGGCAAGAATTCTGCCCTCAGCTCTTCTACTAACGCGTCCCAGCCTTCCACAAGGTTGCGGTTGGCCCTAAACGAAGAGATCGACTGCTGCCCGGAAGAGTTGAGATTTGGTAAGCCCTCGTGCCTGGCGTAGCTCTTCGACCCGCTCTAAAAAGGCATTGATAGAGCCTGACGAGTCGCCACTAAACTTAAGGCCCCATTTCGCCACTTCCGCAAGACTTGTGCTCCGTGCTGTTGGTATTGCGTTTGTCGCTTGGTCTTCGTTCGGGTGCTCCGCCTCATCGCCACTCGAGTCACCTACTCTCTCCTCCAAAGAACCCATCGCCAGGATAAACCTATTCCGGAGAGACCTCGCTCCCTTCTTTTGCTCGATGGTCGCTGCCTGCATGTTTGCCAAACGCCGGAATTCAAACTCGACCTTAACCTTCGCTTTGACATAGTCCGATGCCGCTCTATCCCCTGACACCCTAGCTACAAGCTCCTCGACCTCTGACGCTTTTGCCGTAAGCTCCGCATAATCCGTCGCATAATCGAACGGGTACTCCGTTTCGACGTGTGATGTATCCAACGCTGCTTCTGATTTTAGCGTCGCCCTCAGGGTCTTTCGCATATTATCGACTGTATCCGCCGGGAAACCTCGGATCGCAAGCTCATACGTGAGCTCATCCTTGCTAAGTCGATCCACTATAATTTTCATTACTCACGATAACCACTGCGACGCACTTAACTCGAACTTCACTCGGCTCACTATTTAATTTTAACAAACAAAATCTACCCAGCCTATCCCAACAACAATACCCAACAGTAACCTATGGTCAACTATACAAAAGTACTGCTCCTCCTGAAAATATGCTCCCTAGAAAAATACACAGTCCACCTGAAAATGTTGCCTCTTAGCTTAAAAACCAATCACTCTTCCACACGCACATGAAAACCAATTCAATTCACTGAAAAACTCACACACTCCAGTCACTCAATTCAATCCAAAATTCAAACTGTTGTATCTTAAATAATTAGTAATTATACAAAATTCAAAAAATCTTCAATATACCATGCATAAAAATCTGCTTCACAATGCCTTATCGAGCAACGGATCTCGAGAAATGAACTCTAAAATTTTCCGGGTCCTGTTAACCGCGAAAGGACCGCTAATACCGACAAAGCCTTAACAAACCGATAATACCGTTATTTCCGTTATTTTAGGCCCCACGTTGGGCGCCAATTTGTTACGTTATGGCCGTTTGAACCCGGAAAATCAGTCATAATCTATCGTCCACGATTAGGACTCAAAAGACAGAAGCCCCGGGTGACCGTCACTCAGAGGGAGAAAGGGGTGGATCGATCTTTATTCAAACAAATCCGTAATTATTTTTGGGCGCCACTCGCTTCGCATTGAAAAAAAACTCCCGAACAAATGTTGCCCCGAAGCGAGAAGAAAGCAACTCTTCGGTTTGAGCCCACTGAGATTCGGACTTCTGCACTTAGTCTATTTCATCGACACTCTTACAAGGAAAAGAAACAAATCGAACTATACGAATGGAAAGTAAAGGTTTAAAAACTGGACTCAACTACTATCATTATTTCTATTTTGCTAATATCGACTTACAAGTTCACTCGCGTGTTAGCAGGATACCAAAATTTTGGTAAAATCTCTTAACTGGCCGTTGTGACCGAAATAAAACAGTTTAAATGTCATACAATGAGAATTCAACAAAATAAAAATAAATGAATTATGGCTACAGCACCTGTAAACAATCCCGCGCTGGGGCCCTTTTCAACGTCGTGCGCCGCCTTCGTGTCGAATTTCGCCGTCGTTTTTAAAAAAAAATGCAATCGCACTCGGATGCTGTTGTAAGATGTT
This sequence comes from Nemotelus nigrinus, assembly GCA_947369275.1. Classification (NCBI taxonomy): domain Eukaryota; kingdom Metazoa; phylum Arthropoda; class Insecta; order Diptera; family Stratiomyidae; genus Nemotelus; species Nemotelus nigrinus. The sequence continues at coordinate 14,422 of CANBKX010000017.1, read as the reverse complement.
TCCGGGTTGCTCCGTCGAAATTCTACTCCACGGTCGTTTCACCACTAGCCGCAATGAAGTCGTTCTTCGCTCGTTCAGCACTAGACCTGCTTGTTCTGCGCTCGATAACTGCTTTTCTCGTTCGATTCAACTCAATCGTACGCTTCCTTGATTCCACAAAATTCCTCCGAATAGAGCAAACCAGAAGAAAAATTCATCAATTTAACTTTTATCTGCAACCACTTCTAAAAACGTCCGGCTGCTTACCCTGTCGATTCAAAAGAGAGCGATTCGTTTCTTTCTTTGATCGCAGGAAAATTTTTCCACGTACCGGGACTTTCCCGAAACCGCTTGAACCACTCTAACTGGTCCCCTTTGACTCAAAATGTCATTTAACTCAAATTCCCTACTTTGGGACAGATGACTTTCCCCTGAGCCGAAATCATCTGACATTTCGTACGTCAACTTGTGTATCCATCAACATCGAGTAAAGTTCCTGGTTTTGTGATGCTATTTCGCGGAGCTGGCGGCCCGGCCATTTGGCGTGGACATTTACACCCTGAGGGCAGTCGACGGGTACGCTCGAGGCGGATATTTGGGTCCAAGGTTTGTAGCTATCTGTTCAGTGTTATTAATCCGAATTCCATCGGGTGGCAAATTGCCCGCGGCCCGTGGCCTCATCCGTTCGTGCAAGTGTCGGCAACGAAGTATCAATATGCTAATATCGCACCCCCGTTAATATTGTCCTTTGGGGGCTCCCGCGTTCCTCCGATTTCCATACATGACTCGCGATGATTTCCCATATGACCCCGTACCATATCAGTCATTCGAGTGCTCGCTTGACAGCTGAATGTGGGTCAAACGTTGACTTAGGGCAGTTATTGTCCATAGGAATATCTTGAACAATGCGCTGCCCTGAAGTACGTGGACGTGCGTCGGAATCTGAACATTCCGATCCTCCCTCCTCGGTCGTTCTTAGCATTGGCGATAATTTCGGTGTTTTCGGTCAGGTATTTGCAGATCGCTTGTTTTGTTTTACTTCCTATAATTGCCGAACATCGCGCGTCAAGAATGTTGTAGTTTGTAAGCGGTAGCGTTCAATCGTCGTTTGTCTCAGTATGTTGCTGTGTATTGGTGTAATGCCTATTTCGGCGAACTTAAGTCTATTTGCTATTTACAACGTTTCCATTACTTATGTCTAACTTATGTAAGCTACGCGACAATCTCCATCTTTCTCCCTATTGGAGAAAGGTGGAGATCTTTTTTTTTTTTTAACTATTATTGCTCCCGGAACTCAAATTGCCGTGACAATTGTCAAAACGTAAACTCAATGCATTTATTGCGATTCACGTTTGGATATTCACGTCCAATGTGAAATTGTGGTATATACATATATTTATATACTATTTTTTGCGGAAACTGCAAAAACTTCAAAATCTCCTCCAGTTGTGTTTGAATTTTTGTAGCTGTAAGTACATTTGGTGAAAGTTGAATTGAAGAGTAATCCCTCATTTTAAGGATAAAAAAGCGTTGATAAAGCGACGATAGTGCAACAGTGCAACATTGACCTATATATCCTCACTGATCCCATTTTCAATACTTCTTAAATACGTTTCAAATAGATATAAAGGTTTTGAATCCGTTAAATGTGCACCTTGCTGCCTAAATCTGGAACTTTTATTCCGCCAAATACAGTACTTGTCTTTAATTATTTTAATATTCATAGCCATTTTCTATACAAAAGCCATTGTGTAATTTTCTCAACAGCCATTTGGCAATAGCTATTTTTGGTAAATTCTAGAAGTCATATCCTATGAAACAGAATATAGTGTTCGAAACTCAATTTTTTATCTTATTTTTTCTCTTTTATCACCTAGCTATGATCATTATACAGAAATGTTGGTTATTGACAGACGTCATCATTTTATAATTTTCTCGTCAAAATTACGGTTTCACTTCCACCGTTTGAAAGATTTCCTATTGAACTTCATTATGACCAGCTAATTAGTGATTCGATAAAAGGATGTGGATGTAAAAAGAAGTTGCGTAACGAACGAGCAAATGAGCTGAAGAAAGAAAAGTCACGAATTTTGAGTTGCTCGTTTTAAAGTCAATCGTAGAAGAAAAGAAACTTTCATCTTTGCCAAACTGAAGCTAAACGTGGCATCCTAAAGTCAGCAAAAGAAAGAACGCTTACTTTATATAATGATTCGTTTTTATTTACTTATCAAAAATCATTCTTTTTCCTGCGATTACTAAGTCTCCGTTGAGTAAACAGCCTGACTATCGAAATGATTGCCAATTAATTCGTTCGTGACTTGGCTCTCCGATGTATCATTTTCGTTTTCGATGGGCAAGAATCTTCCAAAAAGAGCTATTTCATCACGAAGGATAAGTATTTCCGCACGTTATTAGCAAAAAAGGAAACATATATAATGGTTTTTATATCCATTCATTCCGGCTGTTAGCCAAATCTCTTCCTGATTACTTCCACTGCCTTTGCGTTTCATTGGATATTTTATCTCTTTTTTGGTCGATGCTTTCTTTCGTTCGTCTATTGGGTTGACTGATGAATCAAATTATATCCAGTGTGAATAAATTATTCTCGGACACCGTTAAACGATAACTGCAGCTCACGGAAAATTAGAGTGATGAATGAACTTTGAATTGCATGTTTTTCTATTTCTTCATTCAATCTCAATATTTTTTGTTGAACCGAACTACTTTTGTTTCTTTTATTTGTTGTGAACTTTTAGCGATGACAACTTTGCAATTTTCTGCGAAAGCTCTAAGGGTCTGTTTAAAGTCAGAAAAGATTTCAAGGGCAAGGCTTGTGAAAAAATTAGGCGGTTAAAATTTCACACATCGTTTAGTTTCAAATGAAAGGTTTGTAGCTTATTTGGTATTCAACGAGTTTCATAACGATTTCAAAAATAGCATTAAAGTTAGTTTCTCAAACAAGAAAATTTACAAAAAAAAAAACATTCAAATTTCAATTCAGCTTAAAGCACCTCCTAAACGGTCAATATTATTGATCAATATGCATGCATTGATCAATAATATTGAAGGTTGCATCAATACGGTTCAATATATGTAGCTTCAATACCGGAGCCATCTATACGATGTCTGAACATTCTTTGGTTGTACGTTGTTGGTTGTTTTTTTTATTTTATTATTTTTATAAGCTGTTTTTCTCAATATCAAGCAATGGTTTCACTCATGGTTTCTATAACCTTGACTTTGTGTCCCATAGAGATTTGGCTTTTCTTGCCTTGACTTTGGCTGTGTGTAAAATCAAAAAAAAAAACCAAATAAAATCTAGCGTACCTGAACCGCTAGCAGCACTAATGTCCGAAGAACAGTAGAAGAATCTTGCAGATTTTGAGTGCAAATTCAACCACACGAGGTGTTTATTACAGCCAAACTGTTTCAAACGCCACGTTTTACTTTGGTCTTATAACTCATATGGTGGAAAGGTTTCAGATATTACCAGTGGCATGAGTTTCAAAGTTTATGAGAGCAACACTTCTTAATTATATTCGCTATCAGTTGCTTATTTCACAACAATTTTCAAAGCAGCATCTCATGCAACATCAATAGAGAAAATGCTCAGTGCCTGCAGCACTGTAACTGAAGTTGGCGTTTGGGGCCGCGATCCGAAAAAATTGCAGAACTTTGGGTATCGAAACATTGGTTATTTATTTTCATTGTAAATATTTCTGGTGTGAATACCAACTGTAAGCATTTATTGATACAAAAGTAGAACAACCGACTCGTGCTGGCAAACTTTTGCCAGTATCAAAGCCAAGAATATACCACATCTGATTCACGTTGTTATATTACATTCGAAGTTATAGGAGTATATAGAAATTTAGGGTTACCTGCAGCGAGTTTTTTCAAATAATCGAAAACTTAATATTTGGTGCTTATTGTCACTACAATATAATTATCATTTGAAAATTCTACGATTAAATCGCTTAATAATGATATTGCAATTAAACACAAAACCAACAATAGCTGGCAACCCTATCGTAGCTTTTCAACCAAATTTGGCCTGAATAATGTTTATAATAGATTCCGTTAATTATATGAAATTCGTATTGATTTCATGACTGCACTGGAAGTTATAGGGCAAAAAGTTTTATTTTCCTGAGCGAATTTTCAAAACCAAAAACACAAAAATTACGATAGCTGGCAGCACCAATCGAATTTTTCAAACAAATTTCTATCAAACAGAGTTTTGAGTGAGGTTCAGCTACTGTATCAATTTCATGAAAATTTGGTTCCCAATTCACATTTCATAGGGCAAAAAGCATTTTTTTTTCTTTGTAATTTTTCAAGATGGCACCACTGGCAAAGAGTCGCTCACAATTCAAAATCGCTTCTATCAGACCTGGCCCTACTTAAGTACAATGCATTCTGTAAATTTCAGTTGTATCTGATTATTGATTCGTGAGTTCCCGTGAACAGAAGTTTTTGATGCTAAAAATATAGGTTAACTGGGAAAGGGTTACCGTTCTTGTCCGACATGAAATTTCCAAATATTTACTTTGAACGTTTAGATAAAGCATAAGATTTGTATACAGATTGGTTTTATTGTAAGAAACGGACATTTTTTAGGATATTCGATGGTTTGAATGTTTCACTTCCAAATATTTACTTTTTCAAATTTAAGACACCAAAATTATCATAGCTGGCAGCTCCAACCGAACTTTTCAACCAAATTTCTACCAAACGTGGCTTAAAAAAAGGTCCAGCTTTTGTGTGAATTTCGTCAAAATCGAACGATTGAATCAGAATTTATAGGGCTAAAAGCAGTTATCTTTTTTAGTGATTTTTCAAGACCAATACATTCTGTAAGTTTCAGTTAATTCTGCTTATTGGATCGTGAGTTTCCGTGAACAGAAGTTTTTGATGCTAAAAATATAGGTAAATTGGGCAAGGGTTACCAGGCGTGCCCGTTATACCATATACATTTTTTTTTTCGCCTATGCAAACAAAGCACAAGATTGACATATGAGTGGCTTTTTTTTTTGAAGAAGCGGCATTTTTTCAAGAGAGACGATGATTTGGAGGTTTTCACTTTCAGTGCCTGCTCTAGCTACAGAATTGCGAGTATGCTCATTAAAAGCTACGCAAATAATATTCAAATTTTCACGTTTTCTTTTTAGGCACCCAGCGCACACATGTGGCTAAAAACTTCCAAAACATTATCCGATTCACATGTAAAACACGTTCAAAATTTATTTCGTCAACTGTATTTTTGTAAAAATTATTTGTGTACGGAATAATAGGTATATTAAAAATAACACTAAAATAGCCGCCGGCGCCAAAGTGTTAAAGATAATTGACATTTAGTGAAACCTGGACCTATTCTGCATATACAGCATTGTATCCTGAAAGTTTCAGCTGAATCGGATGGCGCGTTCCCGAGATTACCTCAATGAAATTTTTTGAATATATATATATATATATATATATATATATATATATATATATATATATATATATATATATATATATATATATATATATATATATATATATATATATATATATAATCGTCATTTGAAAATTTTATTATAACATCACTTACTAAGGAAACTACAAAAAATTACAACAATTACCATAACTGGCAGTGCCAGTTTAGTTTTTCAACCCAATTCTTACAGAATTTGACTTGCCGTAAGGTCTATTTACTGTCCAAATTTTATTCTGATTTTATTTCTGTGCCGAAAGCTACTGAGCAAAAAGCGTTTAGTTTCCTGAACGGCTTTACAAGATTCAATAGACATAAAAGACGATAGCTAGCAACTTTAAGCTAATTTTTCAAACAAAATCCCATTAAACTTGGCCTTTAGTAGATACCATCTACTGCGTGAATTTCGTTCAAATCTGGTGACAAGATCAACATTTATGGGGCTTAGTGATTTTTAGAAATAGCGCGACTACCAAAAATTTACCTACGTTTCAAAATTGCTTCCATCAGACTTAATCTTACTTAAGGCTCATACATCCTCCCAATTTCATATGGATCTTGAATTCTCGCAAACAAAGATTTGAGGTAATAGAAGTAGTGGCAATTTGGTACAAGATTACCGATGCTATGCAAATAGGAATTTCGAAAAATTTTATTTGGTTATGCAGGCAAAGCATACAATTTACCAAATATTTGGATTTTAGATGATTTACATATGAGTGGCTATTTTTTTGAAGAAGCGGTATTTTTTCAAGAGAGACGATGATTTGGAGGCTTTCACTTTCAGTGCCTGCTCTAGCTACAGAATTGCGAGTACGCTCATTAAAAGCTACGCAAATCTACAACTAATTAATATCAATATGTCCTGAAAATTTCGTAATAATTGAATAGCTCTGTCGAAAGTTATCGCAATTTAAACATTTTCAAATTTTCCCGTTCTCTTTTTAGGCACCCAGCGCACACATGGGGCTAAAAACTTCCAAAACATTATCCGATTCACATGTAAAACACGTTCGAAATTTATTTCGTCAACTGTATTTTTGTGAAAATTATTTGTGTACGGAATAATAGGTATATTAAAAATATCACTAAAATAGCCGCCGGCGCCAAAGTGTTAAAGATAATTGACATTCAGTGAAACCTGGACCTATTCTGCATATACACCAATGTATCCTGAATGTTTCAGCTGAAACGGATGGCGCGTTCCCGAGATAATCTCACTGAAATTTTTTTATATTATATTATATATATATATATATATATATATATATATATATATATATATATATATATATATATATATATATATATATATATGTATGTATTTATATATATATATATATATATATATATATATATATATATAAAGATATATATATATATATGTATATATATATATATATATATATATATATATCTATATATATATATATATATATATATATATATATATATATATATATATATTTATATATATATATATATATATATATATATATATATATATATATATATATATATATATATATATATATATATAGATATGGAAATATGAATTTTTGGCCGAATCGATTTGAATACTAATGTTCTTCGAACATTAGTAAAAAAGAAAGACTCTGGCCAAAAGAATGGTACAAGTTGAGCAAACGCTTTACATACGAACATTTGCTGAACTATCTTCAAGTCACAGAACTAGAGGATTATAAAAATTTCCTCCAAATTGACGAAACGAAAATCACGATCGCACTGCGGCATTTCGCTTGCGTCGGCCATCACGTAAATAGGTGTTTATACTACGATATATAACACAAGAGTGATCCCAATATTGATCAATATGCCTCATAAACGTCAATATGAGCATCAATATAACTTTTATCAATACGCTTCAATATACTATCAATATGTTTGAAGCTCTACCAAGCGGTCAATATAGCCCTTCAATAAGTTTTGATCAATGCATAATGATCAATAATATTGACCATCTAGTCAATCCTTTCTCACAATGATTAAACAAAGGAAAATACTCAAAAAAAATTAAGAAGGCACAAACAAAATCGTTGCTAACGAAAATTGACTACATGAATCACTGGAAGTTTTTCTCAGTAGTGATATTTCAGATCATCTTCGTCTTTCGAAAATGTGAATATTTTCCTAAAATTTGAAAGTTAAAATTTGATACCATTTTTATCAAGATACTCATTTATTTCAAGATATAGGTATCTAAACAACCTTATTAAAGATTTAAAAAAGATTATTTTCTCTGGAATCTCGTCCATTAATCTGATAAAAAAGCCACTATAACCATATCAGCAAATTTCCAAATATTCATTTTCTGTACAAAAATAATTTTCCAAATCCCTAATGACCATTTTCATGGCATCAATATAAATCCCAAGCTTTTCTCCGCTGATCCATTGTAATGTTTATTTCAGCCAATTGCCTCACTGACATTTCTGCCGAATGAGATATTTTCTAATTGCGAATAGATTAGAGTTAATACCAAGCTGCTAGCGTTTCGATAATAAGAAGTTTAACTTGCTGTTGCTGGATTAATAGCGGTTCATTGTTACCGAAATTGCCATCATTCACAATGTTATTATTTGCTCTTGGCCAAATGCAAATTAAAATGGAATTATTCGAAATTATCGTATTTTCTAATAAATTTTTTTAAATGAATTAAGTTAAATTGTTAGGCCGCGTCATCCAATCGGATAAAATTTCGTGAGTAAAGCCATCTCTTAGCTTGTACAATTTTTTTGATCAGTCCCTTTCTCCTTCTTATTTCGTTTTTATTTTCATTTCACACACAGCCAAAGTCAAGACAAGAAAAGCTAAATGTCTATGGGATACCATTGCTTGATATGGAGAAAAACAGGTAATGAAAATAAAAACATGCACAGCAGATTCCGAGTTTTCGAAGCACAACCAACAACGTACAGCCAAAGAATTTCCACGCATCTTATTGATATACATATGTAGTTCGCATATTGTAACTATATTGAAGCGTATTGCTGCTACCTTCAATATTATTCATCAATGCATATTGATCAATAATATTGTCCGTCTAGGAGGTGCTTAATGCTTCAATTTTTTTTTAAATAGAATAATGTAAGAAATACACACATGCCAAATAGAAAATTACCATATCTCAATTACTGTCGATTGAGAAAAGGCTGTTGAGTAAAGTCAATTGCCTTCGCTCAATTTTCCTGGCAAATTAAAAGAAAAAATCTTTTAACTAAACAGTTAGTCTAATTGAGATTTCCTTATAGTTGTTTACTTTCTCGTGACGGAAATAAGTTTTTTCTCCCTCTCTTTTGTTCCATTTTTGTTTTAAGGATAAGCACAATATGTTGAGAAGGGTAAAAATAACAGCCGGAACCTACAATCGCTACTCCAATGGCTTGATAGCTGCAAATGTTGAAAACGGAGGACGCGTCTTTAACAAGTGATGTTAGACAGCTTGCCGGAAAACTTTAACTTGTGACTGATTTATGCGCAGACGAAAGTTTTTTGTTCGTTCGTTCTGTTCTGTTTTGTTATTTATGGGCTGTCAGAACAGTTGTACAAGGAAAGTATATTGCGATTAGCCATGATTCTTATTCTCGATTCTGAGTGGACTTAAGCATTTCGTAGAAGATATATGGACTATTTAACGTTATTAGGCAATTGATTTTATGGTTGATGGAGTTTATGTGGGTAGTATAGCTGAAAGGTGGTCCTTGAACTTATTCTGGGTCAATATGCAAAGTTTTGAGAATTGAGCGGAATAATGCTATATTAGGGTAGTTCGTATAATAAATATTTCTTATAGTTCCTAATAATATATAGTTCCTAATAACTATTAAGGTAGCTATTAGGTTAAAAAGAAAAATGGATGCTTATAATAATTGCATAGTTATAATAATTGTTTTGAGCATTTTTGTTCAGTCAAGCATATTTGTACTGTTTGAAATTTTTTCAAACATTGCATTGAAATTTCAAATAAATAGCTTTTCTTTTGAGCTCGAGTTTTCGATACGTATGTCAATCAAACGCGTGAATCATATTAATTAATAAATAAATATTTATCTTAAAGCATGACTTCGTTTGAGGAGCCAAAAATAAGTTAGTGAATAAAGTGATTCTCTTTCCCGTGTACTAGGACGATTTCCACAATGAGTTTCGTTTATTAGCCTTGTAAATCGAATCTAATGATATTTTTTAGGGAATATGAAAACAAGCGAAGATTCATAATAATTATAATTCAATTATAGATACATTAAAATCTAAAATATACTTTCGATGTAGAAAGTTATTGTGGTTTCAGGCCAGGCTTTTAAGTTTTTTTTATGTTATCCTGGTTTCAGGTAGTTCATAGTTGGCTGAACTTCAGTTTTGGCATCTAGAGGACTTGTGCCTACAATTGAGAAAAAAATCCACAAGAGACTTCTATGAGGGCTAAAACCAACGTTGCAAACACGAAAAATGGGAAATTAAGCTGTAAGTTGTAAATAGGCTAGGATATCTTCATCAATTCACAGTTTTTCGTTAGCCTTAAGATCCTGCTCAAAAGATACAGTTGTCTCATTTGTCGCAATTCAAAACGTATCAAACTATGAAAAAGTTTTCTATAGTACGATTATTTTTGAGAGAGAAGCTACTCTTTTCAGTGATAAAAACAGATTTTTGAAACATTGTCAGCCACTACCAGACAAGTAAACTCCAATGAAATATAAAATAACTTAGAAAAAATAAGAACCCCGCTCAACCATGATATTGATTTGAAATCGAATGTTCTTGGAGTAAAAATGAAAGTCTGAAAGATTTTTCAAAGCATGTCCTCTTCAGTAAATAAGCTCAGACTAGCCAATTCAGCTGCTTTTTTTGCATCCAGAGTAGAGTATGATAGCGGCAATGCACGGGAAATAGCAACAATACCAGTAGTATGAATTCTTGTACAATCACTGGATTTCGTATTTTTGCTCTTTTTGGAACGTAAGAATTTGTGATAAATTCGCTACAAATTCTCTGTGAAACTGGCAGTCGAGCAAACTCAAATCCGATGAGTAGGATTAAAAAATCAATGCTGTCAGCAGATTTCCCATCTTGTGAGTCAAAATATTCTTAGATTATGTTTTAAAAAGAAATTTTCCTGATTCTAATTTTATATAAAAACACACTGTTACACAAACCACACTATAAACACACTGCTGCCAATTGAATAAGAATACGATAAATTTGCATGCTACTCCGGATCGTTTTTTCATGCATGCAACTACCTACTACATTTCTGGATGAAAAAAACGCAGCTTTTCTCAGCTGAATCTACCGTACGTATTGACAAATCAAATAATTCTATGCACTTTGTACACAAGCCAACCGTCTTAAATCCAAGATTGAGATAACAAAACTAAATCCTTTAATTATCATCTTTGTATGAAAAAATGTTAGCTTCTAGGAAAATACGATAATTTCGAATAATTCCATTTTAATTTGCATTTGGCCAAGAGCAATAATAACATTGTGATTGATGGCAATTTCGGTAACAATGAACCGTTATTAATCCAGCAACAGCAAGTTGAACTTCTTATTATCGAAACGCTAGCAGCTTGGTATTAGCTCTAATCTCTTCGCAATTAGAAAATATCTCATTCGGCAGAAATGTCAGTGAGGCAATTGGCTGCAATCAACATTACAAAGGATCAGCGGAGAAAAGCTTGGGATTTATATTGATGCCATGAAAATGGTCATTAGGGATTTGGAAAATTATTTTTGTACAGAAAATGAATATTTGGAAATTTGCTGATTTGATTATAGTGGCTTTTTTTTATCGGATTAATGGACAAGATTCCAGAGAAAAGAATCTTTTTGAAATCTTTAATAAGGTTGCTTTGATACCAATATCTTGAAATAAATGAGTATCTTGATAAGAATGGTACCAAATTTGAACTTTCAAATTTTAGGAAAATATTCACATTTTCGAAAGACGAAGAAGATCTGAAATTTCACTACTGAGAAAAACTACCAGTGGTACATGCAGTCAATTTTCGTTAGCAACGATTTTGTCTGTGGTATCTTTTTTTTTTTGAAATTTTTCCATTGTTTAATCATTGTGAAAAAGGATTGACTAGAAGCCAAAATCTGCAGGTTATCTAGAGCATTTTGATTAAATATATCATGTCTCAATAGATCTTTAAAAAGTTCAGATGCTATTAATAAAAAACTAACCTTAATTTTCGGGGCATTAATACACCCTTTGTCACAAATAAAATGTTCTTAGACTATTTTCTTGGAAATATTTCTTTGCAAGTAAAATTTATTGTCATTATTATCTTTCGATTCCATTAACATTTCGTTTCTTTTCAAGAAAATTGAAACTGCTGCAACTTTCTTCAATATTTCACAATAAGCATCAATATCGAACCACAGAATTGGTTTAGTAACCTAAAAATCTTCTGAAGTGTGTGTTCAACTATGTTGTTGTTTGTTTTCTACTCTAATAGCTCACTTACTGTTCATAGTATACATTAGTCCCTTTGATTATAGTTTGGCTTTTTTTAGTAATGGATATGCCTGGAATGAAGTAAATATACAATAATAACGAGCACGGTAAAGCTTTCTGACTATAAATGTGCACTACACGCTGTTATCATGAAGATGTTACCTGAAGCTATCAAGGCTTCCTCAGTTTTTGTATTTTGTTCACATAGCAGTCAGGTTCCACATCGTATTAATGAAGTGCATATATGAGCAAAGTAAAATGATTATATTACACAGACTGAGTGTAAGATATTTCCTAACGTTGCATGTAGTTGCTTGCATTATACAAGCCTTTTTATTATCTTGGATGATTTTTTCTTCTAACCAACAAAGTTTTTGAATACTTTTCTGCAAAAATATAAAAAAAAAAATATGTTTAAATGCTCTTCGATCCATACAAAGGAGTATACAATGTACATGAAATAAAGTTGAAGCAAAAACTGCATTACTGACCATACTTCAACCTCCACAATGCACGATTGTGAAACTTGCAAAGTTTAAGCTATTGAGGCTCAAAACGAAATACACATTTTAAGAACCATCTAGTTATTTTTAAGTCACCGTCCGGTTTCATAAAATATGAAACCACGAAGAAACACGATCCTGCCTTAAAAAACGTGAGAAACTTCGTGGCACATTTTCAGAAATGTGAAAAGGACGCGCTGACTTTGCATAACGGACACGCACCTCTAACAATTGTTAGTAGACGTAAGTGGAATTCCATTTGATTCGTCCACGTGTGCAGACGCATTGTCTGATTCCAAACTAAGGCCAAAATAAGTGAACTACAAATGCGATCGGTGCGAAAGGAGGAAGAATTTGCACAATTAATGGCAGCTGTGCAACAGCTCATAGCGCCACAAAATACACAAAACCAAATTGGTCAGCAAGCGGCGGCAATTCAGAATATGCCCCTGCGGAACGAAGCAAATCCTAGGGAAAATATTTTCAAGGAACTCCGGCACATGAGCACCTTCACATGTGCAGGCAATTTGTCTGTAAACGGCTTCATCACCAGTTTAGAACATTTTTTGGGCAGGATAGACAACGACCAAACAGGGGAGGGAGCAACGAAAATAGTATTCCTGGAAAAGGTATAAGGTGAAGCGAAAGAAGTAGTTACCAACATTCCGTACCCGAGCAACTGAGAGACGCTGAAAACACCCCTTAAATTAAGGTATAAACTGGACCTCGAACCAGCGGAAATATATCGGTGCATTACATCTTTGAAAGTCGACACAGTAAGTTAATTAGCTATTGAATTACAAAAAATTAAATTTAAAGCAGATGAATTGATTATCTGCTCTAAGAATAATTTGTGCATACATCTAAGTAATATAGATTCGCTTCTCGCTAATGTTGCAGTAGATAAAATTTACAATTTACATGCCATTCCTGATATCATCCATGTAATGCAAGAGAGGCGTTTTGAAGACGCATGTATTCGTGAAGAGTTTAAAAAGACAAAATTTGTGAAGCATAATAAACATTCGGGAAATTTCAAAAATAAAAATTGTAATTCTCATTTCCAAAGAGAATCAAATTCAAGAAACTTCAGACAAGAGACACAACATACAGAACAGACAGCACCAACTCGACAGACAAGAAGACACACAAACGAATATCAAAACAATCACTTGAGAAATTTTCGCTCTCGAGATGCTGATTAAAATCAAACCTGAAAAACTAATTTCAACAATCGATATAATGACAACAATAATTATGGGCAAGTTTGAAATATTTCAGGATGAAAAAACTTCAGACGAAGTTCGTCTTTTTGTAAACAAACTGTAACTTCCATAGAAGTAGAAAATGTACAAACAAATAATCATGTTCAACAAGACCAATCAAATATTTAGACAATTAAGAAACCTAAAACAACCAGATTAGAAAGGAATGCTGAAATCGCTGAATCTAATCAGGTTGAGAGCTCTGAAGAAGGTGATTTTTTTTTTATAAATTAGCCTCGGATGAACTGCCATTAGCTGAAATTACGATAGAAAAGATGAAATTGAAAGCGTTCATGGATACAGGCTTATCATGTAACATTATTGACGAAAAATTTGTAACTTTAATAAAGTGAGAATCACTCATTTGAAATTTGCAACAATTACCGGTAATGATTCCATTGATTTTGAAGCTTACACACCAGCTCCGGTGGAGATAAATGCCCCATCATGATCACAAATTTTGTTGGAAAGTGAAACATTTCATAAATTGAAAATATAATAAAGGTAATTGAATTTGATCACGGTTCCCTTCTTGTCTATAAATCAGCATAGACAACGTATATCATTTCTACAGCTTATTGAAGCCGAGCATATTGAAACGGGAAACTCGATCGTTTTTGCGGAATCAGCCTCCGAAAGCAGAATCAAATTGGAATTGTTTTTGCGGTATGATTAAAATTGAACAACTTTTTATTAACATTAAAAATTTTAA
>CANBKX010000016.1:0-32662 GCA_947369275.1 Nemotelus nigrinus | reverse complement strand
TACATGAAGTATGCGGCGAAGAGAGGTGAGATTTTAAAATTCATTATTGATACCAGTTTGAATAAAAACTACATTCACCCCCGATTTATTCGAAACCCTATAAAGAACGAAAAACCCTTTAATATTAACTCCGTTGGCGGATCAGTCAATATCCCACACCACTCTTTCATCATCTTATTTGAACCTTATTGCGAAAAACTTAAGTTTTACCTCCTTCCTTCAATAAAGTCTTTTGCAGGAATAATTGGGAATGATAGTTTGAAGGAACTTCAAGCAATCATTCATACTGACAACAATTTTATGACCATCAAAGGAAAAATCCAAATTTCGCTTAAACAGCTCATAACTTAGACTGTAAATCATTTAACCCTAAGAACTAATCACACGACGGACTCTCAAATTAAAACCCTCAAACAGATCTTAGATAGATTCTCAAACTTAGTTTCAGAAGCAAATAGAAGTTTAACCTACATTACCACCGTCCAGGGTGAAATTCGTACAACAACGAATGACCCAGTTTACTCAAAGTCCTACGGATACCTAATGGCACTAAAAGACGAAGTGGAAAAAGAAATCGAACAACTATTAAAAGACAATATCATACATCCTTCAAAGTCACCCTACAATGCACCTGTGTGGATTGTCCAGAAGAAGCAGGATGCATCAGGAGAAAAAAAGTATCGAGCAGTTGTAGATTATCGAAAACAAAACTCTGTTACCGTAACAGATGCATATCCCATTCCTGATATTAATGATGTCCTTTCAAATCTTGGGGAAAATCAATACTTCTCGATTATTGACCTAAAAAGCGGGTCCCATCAGATCCCTTTACGGGAACGCGACATAGAGAAAACAGCCTTCGCCATTAACAACGGCAAATACGAGTTTTTTCGCCTCACCTTTGGCTTGAAAAACAGTCCAGCTATTTTAGCTAGTCCAGTCCAGCTGTTTTAGCTAGTCCTAGCGTTGTCGAATTTACATAGACGACATAATCATTTTTGGTAAAAATTAAGAAGAACATTTCAAGAATTTGGATGTTGTCTTAGGGACTCTGAAGAACGCTAACATGAAAACAAATCTAGACAAATGCGAATTCCTGAAAAAAGAAGTGGAGTTTCTAGGATTTGTCGTCAGCGTAGACGGCATTAGAACGAGTCCTAAAAAGGTCAAAGCAATCGCTTCATTTCCACTCCCTCAAACGCTTAAAGATCTACGTTCTTTCCTGGGTATGTCAGGTTATCATCACAGGTTTATAAAGAACTATGCGAAAATCGCAAAGCCCCTGACATCATGAGGGCGGTCGAGTATCGAAAAACTCGTCCAAGAACAAAAAAATTTTACTCAACAGAGAAGCAATAGCCGCATACAAGAAACTAAAAAATGTCCTTATATCCCAAGACGTAGTCCTTTCACATCCAGACTTCGGAAAACCATTCGCACTAACTACCGACGCATCCAATTATGCAATTGGTGCCGTGCTATCTCAAGATAATAAACCTATCTCAATCCTGTCTGGGACGCTCAGTAAAACTGAAGAGAACTATGCAGCGAATGAGAAAGAAATGCTGGCGATTATCTGGTCGATTAATTCTCTTAGATGTTACCTATATCTCACTCAGTTCCAAGAGCATCAACGACAAATTAAAACGTTGGAAATGCATTCTTGAGGAATAAAACGACGAATTACGATATAAACCGGGTAAGGCAAACGTTCCCGATTCCCTTTCCAGGCCCCCTCAAACAACTAACATCCTCACAGCTGATTCCCTCGCGAAACACTCCCAAACAGAAAAACTACTGACCACTGAGACACACAACATAAACGAGGATAACTCTATGACCCCGACAGGGCACAACGACGACAGTTCAGGACAAAACTAAATACCAACTGTGGAAACCCCTATAAATGCCTTCAGAAACCAACTCCTCCTAAAAACAGGTGACGAAAATAGCTACCAAATTCAAAATCGTTTCGACAACTTTACTCGACATATAATTATTCGACCAAACTATACTGCACAAGATATAATCGACATCTTCAAAAGATATTTGAACCCCCATACAATCAATGGATTGCTCACCAATACTGGGAATCATCCAATCGGTATACTCTCACCATTTTAGAGACTATATGATCCGGTTTGCTCAAAAACTGGTTGAAGATGTTCCTAATGAAGTAGGGGAAGAAGAAAAAATCCTCCGGACGCATAAACGAGCCCACCGGAATGCGAAGGAAAATCGCCTACAAATATTAGAAAATTTTTTATATCCCAAATTGGCTTCGAAAGTCAAACGATTAGTTAAACTCTGCACTGTTTGCAAACAAAACAAATACGACGGATATCCAAACAAACCTCATATAGTACACATAGATATTTCTATGACTGAAAAGACACGCGTACTTACTGCTATAGACAAATTTACAAAATTCGTGCAGGCAAAAATAATACCATCAAAATCTTTTGAAGACATTAGACAACCATTACGAGACATACTATTCTTCTTCTGCATCCCTGAAATGGTCGTGACCGAAAACGAAGGAGCCCTCAGATCTGTGGCTCTGGAGTCCATGATCGAAGACGAACTGAAAATTAAACTTTTCAGAACACCACCCTATAAGAATGAAGTCAACGGGCAAATACCACGTTGGCACTCTACTCTCATAGAAATGTTGAGATGTCTAAAACAAGAAAGACCTCCTCGACCCTTTGAGGAACTTCTTGAACGCGCGGTGAATGAGTACAATTTCACTATTCATTCAACTACGGGTAAGAAGCCGGTAGAATTGTATCTTGGCCGGATACCCAACTTTTTTTCTCAAAGAACTAGAGAATGCGTGCCTAAATAACATACATAGAAAGAATAAAACGAAAACAAACGAATGACATGGAAAATCACAACAAAAAAAGACAGACTATAAAAACCTACGACACCGGACAAATTGTTTACGTTCGACAAAACAAACGAACAGGATCAAAATTAACCCCAAGGTATCGACAAGAGACTGTTATAGAAAATAGAAACACGACCATACTAACCGAATCTGGAAAGATTGTACATAAAGATAAAATTTGAAATTAACTTCTCTTCCAGGTTCATCATTCACATAACTTACGCAAACATACAGATACTGGACTACACGAACTCACAAATTGTTTCCTTCTACCTCGGACAGACGAAAATCAAGAACGGAAACTTAAAGATAATACACGTTATAGACCTGGACCAATACGAACGATTCATCGTAGACATTCAGCCTATTCTTAACCTTTCAATAGTCTATTTCCATCCACTTTCACGCTACCGTACACACGAATTACACCAAATTGAAACCATGATCCAAAATCTGAGACCCCGCAAGGTAAAATGATCACTCGATTTTCTCGGCTCCAGATGGAAATGGATAGCCGGAAGTCTTGACCATGAAGACTTGATAACAATTCAAGAAAAGATTACCAATGTTTTGAACAACAACAATAAACAAGTATTTATAAACGAACAAATAAATACAATAACAAAAATAACGAATGAAATTCAAAAATTATTATTAAATTATTAATTTTAGAAGTACAAAGCAAAATTAATATCATAAAAGAGGAGCTCAAAAGCATCAACTATGCCATACATTGGGCAAAACTAGGAATAATTAACTATCAAATCCTTTCAAAGAAAGAAATCAAACATGCAACTGAAACACTTAACAAAGAATTGTTACCTTTTCCAACAATAGAGAAAGCACTTGAACTTGCAGATTTGAAAATTATAACTAATCACGAATCAATACTTTATATAATTAATATTCCCATAATTAGAGAGCAAAATAACGAAACAATATTAATTAAGCCAATCAAAAAAAGAAATGTAATTCCTCAAATACTATTTGAAAAAATTTGAAAAAAATAACTGTGGACAATTTTACGCAATTCAAAATAGCTGCAAGCAATACAACAACATGTTTATATGTAAAGAATCTGACATTATAGAAATTAGCAAATCAAATTGTGTTCCAAAATTGCTACTAAGTTCAAATGCTACATGCAACAAAGTCAGCGGATCGCACATCCCCAGCATCGAGGAAATCTCAGATGGAAACCTATTATTGAACGAATCCTACGGCCAATTGGAAACCGAAAACTTGACGCACCACCTGAACGGGACCCACTTAATTAAATTCAACAACTATTCAGTAATGGTTAATTGACAAAATTATGAGTCACACGAAATGCCATACACCAACATGCACCAGAAGGCGAAATCCATGGACAACAGCTACCATCCGAGATGCTGGATGAACTACGGATCAACAATACAGAAACAATCGAAATGCTAAAAACCGAAAACAACATTCACCAGTAGACCACCTGTGGTCTCATTATGCTACTAACAATAACAGCATCAGCCTATCTCATCTGGAGATCCTACATTCGACAAAACTATGCAAGAACATCAATCGACAATACTCTAAATAATAAAACAACGACTACAGCAATTATACCATCAATCGTTATACACCCAGCAACACCGAATCGAGCCCAGTTCAGATTTAATAATCTGCCTTACTTATACACGAAAGTAAACTATCGTTCTTAAAGGGGGAAGAGTAAACACCACGTTCCCCAAAACGTGAAAAAAACAACACGCGCCGAACAATCAACGCATCGAACAACAATTTCAATGCGGACAGGTAGACGCTGCATCAGCAGAATAATCGAATAAATTTAGGTATCGATACTAGAATTAAGTTCAGCTGTAGTTTGTACTTTAGCGGACTAATCAAATAAAGCCCAAAGAGCATTTGTTTTGCATTTTTTTTATATTGAAGTAAAACTCGTGTTTTAACTTACATATATATATATATATATATATATATATATATATATATATATATATATATATATATATATATATATATATATATATATATATATATATATATATATATATATATATATATATATATATATATATATATATATATATATATATATATATATATATATATATATATATATATATATATATATATATATATATATATATATATATATATATATATATATATATATATATATATATATATATATATTAGAGCACTGCACGAGTAAGTAAAAAGTAATCGGAAAAATAATCGCCGAGTACACGACTGAACGATGCGAGTACATACTCGGTATCGTTTCGCCAATGCATCGCCGATTATATTTGCTTCATGATTACGAACCGCATCGTAGCATCGTGCAGTGTTGCGAGTAGGCATCGTGAATAGTCGTCGAGCTTTTTTAGTAAGTCGGAACAGGACCTTTAGGTATCGAAATCAACAGTACATATGTAATTCAAAGAAAAAATGCTCAATGTCATAAATGAAATAAAACCAATAAACTTATATTTTTTTTGACACATTTGTAGTTTTTCTTTTTCGGTATTTTCATTTTATGAGGGATAGTTGAGAGTTGCTTATCATTTTCTTATGGAATAAATAGTTTGATCATTCCTGTAAATTTGAAATTTAAAACTATCGTAACAATGTCGATATTAGAAAAAAAACTCTAGCGCACCTGAACCGCTAGAAAACTAATTTTCGAAGAAATTGTCTTTGAGTGACATAAAAATGTGTAAAAACATAATACAGTTTTGTGTACAACCATTCCTTATCCAAAGCAACAAAACTCAACTATAACACACATGATGAAAATGTTCAGTGCTGGCAACACTTTCCCAATGAAGCAGCAATAAGTTTAGCTTAACAAGCTCATACTTAAATCTACTTTTCCTTTGAATTTCGTTCTCGTCGCAGGATTTCATCGAAAGTTTCAGCGGTTAAACGTTGTTTGAGGCTGCCATCCGAAAAATGTTCAAAACTCGGAAAATTTAAAAATTGGTTTCTTATTTTTATCGCAAATGCTTTGCATATGAGTACGTAATTTGAAGCATCTGTTGGTGCAATATTTACGAAAATGGTTAATGCTGGTTAGCCTGTGTCAGCAGCAAGACATAAAATATACCAAATCTGCCTCACGTTAAGTTTAACCCAACCAGTAAATTTCGTTTCGATTGAATCACTGCGCTGGAAGTTATACGGGTGAAAAGAATTTAAGGGCTACCACCCTCAAAAATTTTCAAATTTTTAAAACGTTAATATTTGTTGTTGATTTTCATTGCAAGATCATTCTCAATTGCAAATCTAATGACATAATCGCAAGGTAAAGAAATTCCACAAAACTACAAAAATTGTCATAGCTGGCAGCCCTTTCATGATTTTTGTACGAAATTCGTACGACATTTACTTCACATTAAGGTCAATTTACTGCATGAACTTCGTTTCGATTTCTACACTGGACTGAAAGTAATAGGGAAAAAAGCTTTATTTTGCTGAGCAAATTTGCAAGATTTGGGAGACAAAAATCACCACAGCTGCCAGCCCTATACTAATTTTTCAACCAAATTTTCACCAAATGTTATATAGAGTAACACCCAAGTACTGTGTACATTTAATTAAAATCTGATTTCTGAATCGGAAGCTATAGGCCAAAAAGATGTTTTTTTTCTCAGTGATTTTTCAAAATGGTACCACTGCCAAAGGGGTGCCCGCATTTCAAAATCACTTCTATCAGACCTGGTCTTAGCTAATACCAACATGTCCTGTAAATTTCATTATGATCGGATTATCCGGTCGTCAGTTCTCGTGAACAGAACTTTCGAGTGTTGAAAATAGAGGTAATTTGGTGATGGGTTGCCGTTCTTGTGCAAATCGGAATTTTGAAAATTTTATCTTGAGATGAAGGACAAAAGATAAAATTTATCAAAGATTTGAAATTTTTTTGAAAATCAAAAATTTTTCAGGAAGGTCAATGATTTGAAGGATTTTTTCAGCAGCCTTCCACAGCTACAGTGTTACCCGCTTTATGCTGAAAATTTATATGTGGAAAAAACTTTAGTCAACATCAACACGCTCTGTAATTTTTACGATGATCCATTGTTTTTCTTACAAGTAATGACAAATCAAATTTTGAAAAAATTCCTTGCTTACTTTTGGGCACCCTGCACCCACACACGGCTAAAAATTTCCAATTCTTTATCATAGACAAGCTTAAAACATAATTAGTTTTCATTCCTAATACTTTTCTTTAACAAAAATTTACACTGCTTGGAAATATAGGAGTTCCTCAAAATTCACTAAAACGCTCGGCGCCGCCAAAGAGTTTGAGATATCTGAGTTTGAGAAAGTCATGGACCGACCTACTATATACATCTACGTTCTCCGAAAATTTCAGCTTAATCGGATCGGCCACTCTAGAGATTATCTCCCTTAATCATTTTGCTGATACATATATATATATATATATATATATATATATATATATATATATATATATATATATATATATATATATATATATATATATATATATATATATATATATATATATATATATATATATATATTACAAAATCCGTGAGACTGTCAACATCGTGTATTTTTATTCCGATTTTCATTTCGCTTTGAATTCATCATACTATCATTTTCCTTCGCGCTTAACTCAATTGTTTTTGTAAAAGTTGTTTCTGCGTGAATACACCGTTTCCCTGAGTGCCGGTTCAGTGCCTCCCTCACAATCTTATTCTTAAGATTTGTTTATAAATTACTCTGCTAATTTACCGTTTTCTCTACTGTTACTGCTTTATATCTTCTATTTATTCGCGCTTTACATCGAAAGATTGTGTTCCTTTAAATACTTTTTGCGACATTACGATATCTTTCTTAGTGCCAGTTCAGTGCCTTCGTTAGAATCTTATTCTTAGACTTATTCGTGGATAACTCTGCTAATTTACCGCTTCGAATCGTCAGTGCTAGTGACATTAATTGGTTTGCGTTTTAGGTTAACTTGCCTATTTACCGATTTGAATCTTTGCTTTAATAGCGATAGTGGTTTGTGTATAAAAGTAAAGCTCGGTCACTTAGTGCTTTGTGGTATAACTTCGTGTATAACAGTTTGGTGTGTTATTGTGACATTCAAGGTTCAAACCTAACACCTGCCATCTGGCCGCCGATTTCCTATCTATTCGATATCTTATTTATTCTCAGCCATCTTTGCGCTGTGTATAATCTTCGTTTGAAAGATATCTTCTGTTGCTTCTACAATGTCCCAGTGTAGTGCTACTCCTTGCACCACCAAATCTGACAGTGCGCCTTACGTTATATGTTCGGGATTCTGCGGCAAAACGTTCCATGTCGGTTGCGTAGGCCTCTCAGGACGGATCGGGGATGCGCTTAATGATACTGCAGGTCTGTATTGGTTCTGTAGCTGCTGCCGCTCGTCTTCCATGGTACATTACGTAACTAAATTACTTGCCGCTAAACAGTGTCTTGCGGATGTGACGAATGTACTTGTTGCCGCAGAAGAGAAGGTCAAGCTAACTTTGAAAGGCCTACAACCATTGCTTGACACAATTGCACCTGTTAATTCAGTCAATTCAGTCAATTCTACTATTGCTGTTCATTCTCGTGCAATCATTGACACTACCGAAGCTGCTAAGTCTCCTGCTGGAGTCATGACTCGGAATAAGTGCAAACCTCGTGCCCAAACTTCGCAACCTTTTGCACTTCAATTGCCGCCGACTACTCTTAATGATCAACAGCCACTGCATCAGCCTCACGTGCGACCTCCTACTTCACCGTTATTACTTTTAGATATTCCTTCTACTTCCGGATCTCGTACCGATGTCATAGCAACGCATGGTCCTCCTCTTAGTCGACCCAGTACGCATGATATTCCTTCTACTTCCGGATCTCGTACCGATGTCATAGCAACGCATGGTCCTCCTCTTAGCCAACCCAGTGCGCATGGTGGGCTTAATAGCGCACTTCCACACTTCAAAGTGGTGAACCCGCCGTTGCAGGTCTTCATTTCCCGTATCGACTACAACACTTCAGCCGAGACGATCAAGAATTTTGCGGCTACTAAGCTTGGTTACATGCCACCACTTCTTCTCTGCAAAAAACTGACACCGGATAGCTTGCAGAACCAAGAAGTGGCATCGTTTCGTATCACAGTATCTGCGGTTAGTTAAGGAATTCACCAGATTTAGTTAAGGAATTCACCAGAATTCCTCGAAGGAATTTTCGTCCGAGAGGAGCAGGGAGTTCCAGAACTTAGGATTAAGGATATATTATCAAAATGTCCGAGGTTTGAGGACCAAAACTAATGAGTTCAGGCTTTCTGCCACTTTAGCTGCGGACGATATAATATGCCTTACAGAAACCTGGCTCACTGATGATATCTTTAGTTCAGAAATCTTACCCGACTATACAGTTTTCCGCAAGGACCGGGATCGTTTAATTAGTGGTAAATCCAGTGGTGGAGGCGTCCTCATCGGTATAAATAAAGCACTCAACGGAACACTCTGTCGTGATTTCCCTTTCTGTCCTCCTATTGAATGTATTTTTGTGCGTATCTCCTTACCTTCTGCCTTACCTTCTGTCGCTTCGATATATATCCCCTGTAACCTTCCTCTGTCGATTTATGAACAATTCCTGGCGGAACTCTCTTCTTACCTCAACAGCCATTTTCCCACCGCTTACGTTCTGCTATGTGGTGACTTTAATCTCCCTACTCTAGATTGGGATGTTGACTATTCGGTTATCATCTCGACTAGTAGTGTTTCTTTAATAACGTCTTCATTTCTCTCACTTTGTTACCTCTCTCAGCTCAACAATATACCGAATGCCAGCAATAGAATTCTGGATCTTGCTTTGTCCAATCTCCCCAAATCATCACTTTCGTTAAGCGCTGCTCTCTTTCCTTATGTTCCTCCTGATTCTCATCACCCCCCTCTTGTTCTGGAAATTTCTAATATTCGTTCTATGAGGAACAAAATCCCATCCTTAATACGTTACAACTTTCACAGGGCTGATTTCACCGGCATGGCGATTGAAATAAATAAAATTAACTGGTTTTCTTTTTTTCGTGGCCTTGACGTGGATGATGCTTTGTGCAAGTTGTATAATTTCCTATCAAACCTTATTCCACAATTCACACCAACTAACCGTCCTAATAAACCGAGCAATGCTCCATGGTTCAGCAGTGAAGTTGCAGTCGCACTTGAAGCCAGAAATGCAGCTCGTAACTTGTATAAAAGATCAGGTTCACCTGTTGACTTTCTTTTGTATAAGGATCTTCGCTCTAAAGCGAAAGAAGTTGTCAGACAGGCGATGCGCTCCTACATTGATGGCGTTGAAGCATCAATTAGAACCAATCACCCGAAATCCTTTTGGTCATTCATCCGTTCTTTGAAAAAGTGTCCTAGTATCCCTAATGGTATGCACTTGGGTGATACAGCTGCCTCCACTCCACAAGAAGTGTGTGAGCTTTTTGCTTCTTACTTTTCCTCTTTTTTCTCACAACAATCCTCTTCTAATTCTTTAAATCTTCCCTCCACATCCTCTCCTGAATTGCACTCATTTCGAACGAACCCTCTTGAAATCGAACTTCTATTGAATGATATCGATGCCAATACCGGTAGTGGTTTCGACGGTATTCCAAATATCCTGGCTAAATCTCTTTCATCGTCTCTGTGCGTCCCTCTTTCTATCTTGTTCAACTTAAGTATGTCTTCTGGCTCTTTTCCTTCTCGCTGGAAAATTGCCAACATATTTCCTATACATAAAGCCGGTGATCGTACTTGCATCACAAACTACCGTCCTATTTCTCTTCTTCCTTGCTTTAGCAAGATCCTTGAAAAAGTGGTTTACAAGCGAGTCTACTCCTTTATCGAGCCTACTCTCGCGCATGAGCAGCATGGTTTTGTCAAAGGTAAATCTACCTTAACCAACCTTCTTTCCTTCACACACACGGTCGCATCCGCTCTTGACCATCAAAAGCAGATTGATGTACTTTATACCGACTTTTCCAAAGCTTTTGACTCCGTCAACCATAACCTCCTTCTTCAAAAGTTAAAGTTCGATGGCATTGCTGGTCCTCTTCTCTCCTGGTTTAACTCTTACATCCTCGACCGTACCTGTATTGTAACTGTTAATTCCTCCTCTTCAATTCCTTTTTATCCTGCATCAGGTGTTCCGCAAGGGTCTATCCTTGGTCCTCTTCTCTTTCTTTTGTTCATAAACGATCTCCCTCCTTTAATCCAATCTTCTTGTCTTTTGTATGCCGATGATTTCAAGATGTTTCGAGTGATTGAGTCACAAGACGACTGTATGATTTTACAAAACGATGTCAACAGCCTACAGACTTGGTGTACTTCCAATGCTCTCACTTTGAACATCGTGAAATGTCACAAAATGTCATTCTCTTTGAAAATTTCAACTTTGATGTTCTCCTACTCTGTTTGTGGCTATCCTCTTAATGTCGTTGATAACTTTAGAGATCTTGGCGTAATGTTTGATTCGAAGCTCAAATTTGATAAGCATATTTCTTACATTACTGCCAAGGCCTCTAAATTATCCGGTTTTATTATTAGATCCTCTAAAGCTTTCGTTAACATTTCCACCTGTGTACACCTTTTCCTCTCCTTTGTACGTAGTATCCTTGAATATTGCTGTCAAGTTTGGTGTCCTCGTTTTGTCTACTTAAATACTGCGTTGGAGTCGGTTCAACGCAGATTTACTCGCACCCTATTTTATAAATTTCAGCTTCCTTACCGTCCTTACAGTGATCGTCTGTCGTTCCTTCATCTTCCTTCCCTCGAATCACGGAGACTTTTCCTGGATGAGTGCCTACTCTTCAAATTGTTCCATATGTTGGTAGATTCCGACATCAGCCGCCACGTTTCTGTCCGTGTTGCAGTGCATGGCACCCGCTCTACTTTTGAGTTTAGTGTGCCATTTGCGCGCACTGATATCTTTTTTCATTCTCCGCTGTTGCGATTACTAAGGCAACATAATGATTTACGGTTTGGTCCTCTTCCGCCGACATTATATGCCTTTAAAACTTTTTTAAAAAATAATGTTTTGCTTACTACTAATTCATTGTAGTTTTTTCAATGTAGTTTTTTTAGTTTTTCCTTTTCTTCTTTTTTTCTCTATTTTTCTTATTTTGAATTTGTACTTTTTCACTTTGATTTTGTTTATTATTGTTCTCTATTTTGTATCATTATCATCTCATTATTATTTTGTTCATTTTTTCATTCTTTCGTTAGTGAATTATTTGTATTTAAATTTTCTATATTCAGTAATTGGACTTGATCTGTTGAATAATAGCAAATAAATAAATAAATAAATAAATAAATATATATATATATATATATATATATATATATATATATATATATATATATATATATATATATATATATATGTATGTATATATATATATTATATATATATATATATATATATATATATATATATATATATATATATATATATATATATATATATATATATATATATATATATACATATATATATATATATATATATATATATATATATATATATATATATATATATATATATTTATATATATATAAAGAAATATGTATTTTCGACGAAACGAGGTTTATACTATTGTTCTTCGAACATTAGTTAAAATTAAAAGTGGTGAATATAAAACAAAAGAAGCATGTGGTAAGAATGACGTGTGGGCCTGTTTTAAAAAAATTGTGAAGGAAACAAACGGTAGTGAAGAAGTTCAACCTTTTCTTATGTGTGCTAAGTGTGATCACATTATTTAATACACCAAAGGTTGCAGTCCATCCAATTTGAAGAAACACCGTGGTTTCAAAAACGCATTCAAACCGGAAAATTGTGCATCTACATCTACTACAGACGCTTATGTGAGCAACAGAAAAAGAGCGCGCATCACTGTGAGTGACGAATTAAAGAACGTAGTTACGGACAAATGTGTACAATTTGTGAGCCAGGATCTCCACTCGTTTTCAGCAGTAAGTGGTACTGGTTTTAAAGCCGTAGCACGATCCTTGGTAGAAGCAAAGGTTAAACTGGGGTCCAAAAATTTCGATATCGATGACATTCTACCGCATCCCACTACTGTTAGCCGTACGCTCCACAAAATTTACAAGAGAGAATTAGAGCGCTTTGTTTCTGAGCTACAACCACTGCTCAAAAAAGGTAAGGTATTGTTCTCTACAAGTGCATGTTCAAAAGAATAACAGAACATGGAGTGATGTTATATTACTATATTATATAAGCAATTACGTTATACAAGATGGTGTGCAGCAACAACAGATATGTGGACGGAAAACCAAATGCAGTGGAATATTATGGCCTTAACAGTTCATTATCTTGATGCGGTTTGGCGACTGCATAGGTAAGCTCAGCGACATAGCCATATCGTATATTAAAAACAGTAGAACCTCGATTATTCGTTTCAATGAAAGTCTAATACATTTTATTTCAATGCTGTATACATTACAAATACTATAAAAAATTCATGATATTATTGCACAGAAATGCGGCAGGCAGATATAAATACTGCGTGTAGGGATTGCAGATTCGTTCCAAGTTTGTTCCACGTTTTCTTCCACTTTCACATGGTCTTGAATTGTATTTGTTTGTTTTGCATATGACATGTTGGCAATCGCAGTCAATCAAAGTAGCCAAACAAAACGACAATAAAAGAAGAAACCATGAAAAGAATCTGACTGTCAGATTGCATTGAGTTTTGAATTTATTTGGCTTTGATGTGATTAGTCTTTATTAAACCATGAAACAAAATAGTCATTATTCATGTTATTAAACAGTTGTTACAAGTTATTCAAGTCTTTTCTATATTTTCAAATTAAAATGAACACTTAGAAACAAAACATTGGTCCTTCGAACCGGATTTTTCCGATTATAATTTCAAATTATCTCGGCAAGTTATAGATATCAAATTATTACTATATTTTTAGTAGTAATAATCAGTTCTAAATGGTGGAAAATCAGTAGGAAACGCGCGCCAAGCGAATGTGTTATTTCAGTTTTGTGTTAATTATATACTAGCGTGGAAAACTCTATGTAAGTGGCACAGTAATGTAAGGTTAATGGTAAACGCACAAGTGTCAATCCTGTTGAACAACGCCATCATTCAAAAGGATTCCGCTTCCACCATAAGAAACTTACTTGATGCAACAAATGAAAGCGTTTCTGCGTTGAAGTCATTGAAGGTTAAAGTTGATGATTGGGACCTGGCGATAATTCACGTACAGAGCCAACGTCTACCACATGAGACCAGACATTTGTGGGAAACAAATTTGAGCGCTATCACGGAACCGCCTACACTTTCTCAATATCTAGAGTTCCTTGAAGCGCGATTCCGCACATTGGAAGCCATCCTTCAGACTTCGAGCCAGAAATCAACACAAGCATCTTACCGAAATTTTCAAACTCTCGTCACATCACGTTCAAATACAAAGGACGTGTGTGCATATTGTCGACTGAATCATCATCTACGGCAATGTACATCATTTCAAACACTCACACCAGATGAAATTCGTGAACAACGAATGAAATTCGTGAAAGGCAAGAATATTTGCTTTAATTGTATTGCGGCGGACCATCAAAACAAACAGTGCCCTAGCAAACGTAGTTGCTTCCACTGTGGTCGCCGTCATCATACGTCTTTACATAACCCAGCATCACCCAAATTGTCCAATTCCAACCAAAACCATAATATTCAGCCCGTTTCATCTTATGTGGTCAGTCACCTAACTGACATCGTACTTTTATCTACCGCAATCATAAAAGTGCAATCAAATGGAATGTGGCCTTACGGACACTTTTGGATACTGGGTCGCAGGCGAGTTTCATAACAACAGCCTCTATGCAACGATTATGCCTCGAACCCCTTTCGTTTGTCACAGAAACATTAATCACCGGAATTGGTAACATTAATTTAAACTATGCCAGGAACTTGTGCGTTTCCAATTGGGATCCAGATTATCGGAAAATTTCAGAATGACCGTCAAAGCGATCGTCTTACCCTCACTAACGGACCGACTCCCACACTCTGAAATTTCTATCGGATCGTTTCCCCATCTCCAGGACTTAAATCTGGCTGATCCACTATATTATCAGCCAGGCAACATCGATGTGATTTTGGGCTCTGACGTTTACCCAGCCTTAATCAGGGATGGTCTTCGGAAAGGACCTACTAAAACATCAATAGCGCAAAACACTGTGCTAGGATGGGTATTAACTGGACCAATCAGCAGCAACACCATTAAATCCGCCACAGTCCACACCTTCTTAAATCAAATGAAACTGGATGAAACATTACGGAGATTCTGGGAGATGGAGGAAGTAGACATCACTCCTCCTCCAAAGAACGACGAAGCTGAATGTGAAAATCATTTCAAGAATAACCATAACAGAACCACGGAAGGTCGATATATAGTCACTTTACCCTTTAAAACTTCTTCAAACAATTTAGGGGCATCATTGTCAGGTGCCCTTTCACAATATACGTCATTGGAACGACGACTTCTTAAGAACAAACAGCTCCACGATGATTATCAACAATGTCTAAAAGAATATTTGAATCTACATCACTTAGAGAAAGTATCAGCGCATGAGCTCAATAGTCATCCAAATTATTATCCCCCACATCATGGAGTTGTCAGGGAAACCAGCTCTACCACAAAACTATGAGTGGTGTTTAATGCTTCGCACAAAACTGATACTGACTATTCCTTGAATGACTTACTCCATGTTGGTCCACGACTACAACAAGACTTACCTAGCATTTTAATTCGCTGGAGAGCTCATTGCATAGTTTTTTCCGCAAACATGGAGAAGATGTACCGACAAGTATTGATATCAGAAAATAACCGAGATTTTCAACGAATACTCTGGCGACCAGATCCTCATGAACCAATTCAGCATTTTCGCCTCCGAACTGTCACATTCGGTGTCAGTTCCGCTCCATTTTTAGCAATGCGCGTCATTCAACAATTGGTACAAGATGATGGTCAAGATTATCCAATGGCATCAAAGACATTGTCTCCAGAATTGTATGTTGACAATATTTTG
Source organism: Nemotelus nigrinus (assembly GCA_947369275.1). Classification (NCBI taxonomy): domain Eukaryota; kingdom Metazoa; phylum Arthropoda; class Insecta; order Diptera; family Stratiomyidae; genus Nemotelus; species Nemotelus nigrinus. Next base: position 16,680 of record CANBKX010000016.1, on the reverse strand, counting down.
AGTGGCGGCGAAATCTTAAGCGAAGTACTGCAATTACAGAATGAGCTCATATCGCTTTTGAAGAAAGGAGGTTTTCATCTGCGTCAGTGGGCATCAAATGACTCGAAAGTCCTCCAGTACATACCTGATGATGATCGTTTGAAGTCAACCACTTTAAAAATCCACGATACCACTATGACGACCGTGAATACTTTGGGGATTGTGTGGTACCACCTGAATGATGAAATATCATAAAGTGCAATCTAAAACCCACTCCTGAAACCTTTACAAAAAGGAATGCACTTTCATGTATTGCAAGGCTATTCGATCCATTGGGACTGTTTGCTCCTGTAATTATCTCGGCAAAAATAAACTTGCAGAAATTATGGTTGCAAGGCTTGAGTTGGGATCAACCACTACCTAAGCAACAACAGAGTGAATGGCATCAATTTATGAAAGATGTTGTACAATTGGAACATATAAAGATACCTCGCTGGTTTCAGACGAATTGAAACTCTCGACTTGAATTTCACGGTTTCTGTGATGCATCAGAAAAAGCGTATGGAGCAGTTGTCTGTTTAAAGGCATTTGGTTTCAATACAACGAGGACAAAGATTTCCATAATCATGGCTAAAACAAAGGTTGCGCCAGTTAAAACAGTTTCTCTTCCGCGATTTGAATTATGCGGAGCCACGTTACTCGCAAAGTTAATAAAAACGAGTGACAACGATATTTTCGATACAAGGAGTACCCATGTATTGCTGGTCGGATTCCACCATCGTTCTGGCATGGCTCACTAAACATCCATGTCAATGGAAAACTTTCGTAGCAAATCGCACCAGCTTGATTCGGGAATTGATCCCATCGGCCACATGGCGACACGTAGTGTCACAAGAAAACCCAGCTGATCTTGTCACCAGAGGTGTCAAACCACATGATTTAGCAGCATCGATACAATGGTGGCAAGGCCCATGTTGGCTAAGAAACACCACATCATCTATCCTAGAAGCAAAAATATATGAAACCATACAGGAAATTCGAAAAATGACGGTACTGACAACGCAAGTAACGGTTAAAGAACGGATGCTCGATCTTACAAAATGTTCATCCTATATCCGCCTCATCCGAGTAACTGCATATTGTTTCCGATTCATTCGCAAATGTAAAAGAGAAGACTTCACTCCGACCCATGCGTTTCTTTCAACACAAGAATTAGAAACAGCAACTTCGTATTGGATCACCATAGTCCAAGAAGACTCGTTTTTTATCGAAATCGAATCCTTAAAATTAAGTGGAAGGATCAAACAAGGTAGTAAATTGAAACGGTTCACACCAATTTTGGACGATCATAATGTTTTACGAGTAGAAGGTCGACTTCGAAATGCTGAACTGCCATATGATGAGAAATATCCCATCATATTACCGTCTAAACATCATTTCACACGATTAATAATATCATCAAGTCATGTGAAAACCCTGCATGGAGGGTTGACTGCCACTATGAATTTGATTCGTATGAAATATTGGATTCCCAAGTTACGGAACATGGTAAAATCTCACATACAAAAATGTATCACGTGTTTCAGATTTTCAAAAAAAACAGCTGAACAATTGATGGGAAATTTACTTAAGGAACGCGTGACGCCAGCACCTCCTTTTACCACCACTGGACTGGACTACGCCGGTCCTTTACTCATTCGAGTATCAAAAGGCCGAAATACAAAAACATATAAAGGTTACATCGCATTGTTTGTGTGTTTTGTAACCAAAGCGATCCATTTAGAGGTCGTAAGTGATTTAACCACGGAAGCCCTTCTCGCTGCAATGCGAAGATTCATATCTCGGAGAGGCCTCTGCAGAACTGTATTCTCCGACTGTGGAACTAATTTCGTCGGAGCAAAAAGAGCATTAGACAAAACATTACAAGTGGCTCAAGAGAAAGCAACTCGTGAGGTGGAGGAAGAGTTAGCAAATGATGGGATTACCTGGAATTTTATTCCGCCTGGATCACCCCATTTTGGAGGACTCTGGGAGGCTGGGGTATGCTCCGTAAAACATCATCTGCGCAGGATTATAGGAAACGTCACGCTAACTTATGAAGAATTGACTACAGTCCTTGTGCAAATTGAAGCCTGCCTCAATTCCAGACCATTAAGTCCTTTGAGTGATTGTCCGACCGATCTTTCCCCTCTAACACCAGGGCATTTTTTGATCGGTAGAGCGTTAACCGCACCACCACAAGAAGATTTAACCAATGCAAATCAGTTTGGTCTAAGACGTTGGAAGCTATTACAAAAACTTCAACAAGATTTTTGGACACGATGGCGTATGGACTATATGCACACCCTGCAGCAAAAACCAAAATGGCTTCAGCCTAAATTAAATCCAGAGGCAACTAGTCATTCTCAAAGACGAAAGACTTCCACCAATTAAATTGCTGATGGGCCGGATCATTGCAACGCATTCGGGATCGGACGGTCTGATAAGAGTGATGGATATAAAAACGAAATATTCGATTATACGGCGTCCAATTACAAAAATCTGCATTCTACCGTTATAATCTTTAACCATAGACACTGAGTTCAAAAGTATATTTTGACATTACAACCTTAATCAATTCGAAGTGATACTTAATATTTAATCTGTAATCGTCAGCTCTCCCTTTCCATTTCCCACTTCCAAATACGCAAGTATCAGCACGAAATGGCGAGTCGGAGCGCCCTAACTCCTGGTTCGAGGATGACACATGGCTCGCAAGGAGGAAATGCCGCAAACCTTTGGGTCATTAATAATTTCTGTTAACAATCATGTACTTCTTTGGTAAAATCTTCTGCCATCTTGTTTCCTGGTACCAGGTTGCGGCGACCATTCATTACTTTACTTTTGAAACGCTCATACATTTCAAGGCCCGGGAGAATGTTGGCAATCCCAGTCAATCAAAGTAGCCAAACAAAACGTAAATAAAAGAAGGAACCATGAAAAGAATCTGACTGTCAGATTGCATTGAGTTTTGAATTTATTTGGCTTTGATGTGATTAGTCTTTAATAAACCATGAAACAAAATAGTCATTATTCATGCTATTAAACAGTTGTTACAAGTTATTCAAGTCTTTTCTATATTTTCAAATTAAAATGAACACTTAGAACAAAACAGACAAGATCATATTCTTTAAATCAAAAGTGTGCCTTTTCTTTTTCATGCACTATGCTTTCTATCTAACAACCCAGATCAACGGAACTGTATAAATAAAAGTTATTTTTCAAGACACTTACTTCTAACTTAATGATAGAATGCAAATTCTTAATGATAGAATGCAAATTACACAATTACTAAAAACTAGTGATGGGCGTTTCTGTTGTTTTCAGAAAACGAAAACGAACTGTTTTTTTCCAAAAATAACTGTTTTTTTAAACTTTTTGAAAACTTTTTTCACTCGACCAGCAGCAGATTGATACTGGGTGTTACAATTAGTGATTGGCATTTCTGTTGTTTTCAGAAAACGGAAGCTATTTGAAAAAAAGCAGTTTGAAAAAAACTGTTTTTTTCCAACTGTTTTTTTCAAACTGCTTTTTTTCAAATAGCTTCCGTTTTCTGAAAACAACACAAATGCCAATCACTAACTGTAACACCCAGTATCAATTTGCTGCTGGTCGAGTGAAAAAAGTTTTCAAAAAGTTTAAAAAAACAGATATTTTTGGAAAAAAACAGTTCGTTTTCGTTTTCTGAAAACAACAGAAATGCCCATCACTACTAAAAACACAACATTCAGAAATTGAATTTGGATACTGCCTTCCCAAGGTGCCTACCAAACTTTGTAATAAATAAAGTGTTCGTCGTGCAGACAGATTTTTTAAAATGCGGGTTCGGGAAAATGTTGTAAAAAATTTTAAATCTAAGACTGTAAATGCAAAACTATTTTCACTTTCTGAAATGACCAATTAGAGGTTTATTCTTGAATATTTACATTGTTCTATTTATTCTTTGTGTTGTAGTCGAGTGCTGTGTACCATAGAATTTTTAAACTTCGACCAGGAGCAAAACGCAGTAGAAAAAACAGCTACCAACATACTTCACGCGTTAGAAAAGAAATTGACAGCCTTACATTAACGAGACACTAGACTTCAAAAATTGACTTTTACTACTGACCAAGGCTCTAACATAAAAAACCCTAGCGCATCAGAACCGCTAGAAATACTAATGTTCGAAGAACAGTAGAGGATTTTTGCAGATTTTGAGTGAATCGTTATATATTGTTTTTATACTGTTGCTATTGTCTTATATATTATATATTGTACGTATTGTCATATATATTGTTATATATTCTATATTCGCAATGTGAATACTTAATGCAAGCATTTATTGGTACCAAAATAACAAAAACACCTCGTGCTAGCAGTCCTATCTGCCTCACGTTGAAGTCAACCTGCTCTGCGAATTTCGTGTTGATCCGATCACTGCATTAAAAGTAATAGCTATACAAAGAAATTTAGGGTTACCATTCGCAAGAGCTTTCAAATTTTCTAGATCTTAGTATTTGGTGTGTATTTTCACTAAAAGCCCATTACGATTTGAAAATTTTATGATAAAAACGCTTACTAAAGCTATTTCAAAAAATACAAAAACAATCATAGCTGGCAACCCTATCATTGTTTTTCAAAATAGATTTATACTGAATATTTGATTATATAAAAGCACTAAAAGATTATATAAAAGCAAAGCATCTAAGTTATATATCTATATGCTTTTAGAATCGTCAAAAATTGGTGCAACTGCACCAAGTTGTTTATATAATGTTATTTTATTTGAATAAAACTCTTTGGCGTATAGCCTCCAGTACAGTCATGGTATCATAACGAAATTCATATGACAAATTTAAATTATTCTAATATTTAATTCTGTGTCTAGAATAACATTTCCACTTTCACTTAAATGCCCGCCGCCACCAAAAGGTTTAAGATATTTGAATTCTAGCAAGTCATGGACCTACCTGTTATATACATCTATGTTCCCCGAAAGTTTCAGCTCAATCGGATTGGCCACTCCAGAGATTATTTCTCTAAACCGTTTTGCTGATATATATATATATATATATATATATATATATATATATATATATATATATATATATATATATATATATATATATATATATATATATATATATATATATATATATATATATATATATATATATATATATATATATATATATATATATATATATATATATATATATATATATATATATATATGACGATTTTCGGCAAAACGATTTTAATACTAATGTTCTTCGAACATTAGTAAAAACTCTAACGCACCTGAACCGCTAGAAACACTAATGTTCAAAGAACAGTAGAAGAATCGTGCAGGTTTTGAGTGCATATTCCACCACATGGGCTGCTTATTACGGCCAAACTGTTTCAAATGCCACGTTCTACTTTGGTCTCAAGAATGCATTATAGCTCATATGGTAGAAGGTTTCAGATATTGCCTCTGGCATGAATATCAACGTTTATGAGAGCAAAACACGGGTTAATTATATTCGTTATCAGTTGCTTATTTCACAAAATTTTGAAAGCAGCATCTCATATAACATCAATGAAGAAAATGCTCAGTGCCTGCAGCACTGTAACTGAAGTTGGTGTTTGGGGCTGCGATCCGAAAAATTTGCAGAACTTTGGGAATTGAAACATTGGTTATTTATTTTCATTGTAAATGTTTCCGGTATGAATACCAACTGTAAGCATTTATTGACACAAAAGTAACACAACCGACTCGTGCTGGCAACCTTTCGCCAGTATCAAAGTACAAAATATATCACATCTGCTTCACGTTGTTATATTACATTCGAAGTTATAGGAGTATAAAGAAATTAAGGATTACCTGCAGCGAGTTTTTTCAAATAATGGAAAGCTTAATATTTGCTGTTTATTGTCACAACAATATCATTACCAATTGAAAATTCTACGATAAAACCGCTTAATAAAGATATTGCAAATATCTTTTTAGGTATATTAAAAATCCACAGCAATACCACACTGGAATAGCCGGTGTTCGTCCGATCACCGAAGTTAAGCAGTGTTGGGCCGGTTAGTACTTAGACGGGGGACCACTTGGGAACAACGCGTGTCGTTGGGACGCAAAAAAAAACTTTGTGATATCTCTTATACCAACAAACCAGTTGTCTGGGAAGCACCATGAAAAAAAAAACAAAACCAACAATAGCTAGCAATCTTATCGTGGCTTTTCAACCAAACTAGACCTGAATATTGCCTATAATAGGTTCCATTAATTGTATAAAATTCGTATTGATTGCATGACTGCAATGGAAGTTATAGGGCAAAAAGTTTTATTTTCCTGAGCGAATTTTCAAAACCAAAGACACAAAAATTACCATAGCTGGCAGCACCAATCGATTTTTTCAACCAAATTTCCACCAAACAGAGCTTAGAGTAAGGTTCAGCTACTGTGTCAACTTCATGAAAATCTAGTTACTTATTCAAATTTCATAGGGCAAAAAGCATTTTTTTTTCATTATAGGTTGACTGGGAAAGGGTTACCGTTCTTGTCCGACATGAAATTTCGAAAGTTTTACTTTGAACGTGTAGATAAAGCATAACATTTGTATACAGATTGGTTTTATTGTAAGAAACGGACAGTATTTGGAAATTCGATGGTTTGAATGTTTTCACTTCCAAATTTTTATTTTTTCAAATTTAAGACACCAAAACTATCATAGCTGGCAGCTCCAACCGAATTTTTCGACCAAATTTATATCAAACGTGGTTTTAAGTAAGGTTCAGCTACAGTGTGAATTTCGTCAAAATCGAACGATTCAATCAGCTAAAAGCAGTTATCTTTTTTAGTGATTTTTCAAGATGGCACCACTGGCACAGAATCGCCTGCATTTCAAAATCACTTCTGTTAGACCTGGTTCTATTTAAGGCCAATAGATTCTGCAAATTTCAATTAATTCTGCTCATTGCATCGTGAGTTTCCGTGAACATAAATTGTTGATGCTAAAAATATAGGTAAATTGGGCAACGGTTACCAGGCATGCCCGTTATACCATATCAAATTTTTTGTTTTGTCTATGTAAACAAAGCACAAGGTTTACATATGAGTGTCTTTTTTTTGAAGAAGCGGCATTTTTTCAAGAGAGGCGATGATTTGGAGGTTTTCACTTTCAGTGCCTGCCCTAGCTACAGAGTTGCCAACACGCCCATTAAAAGCTACACAAATCTACAACTAAATAATAATTATATGTATTGAAAATTTCGTAATAATTGAATAAATGTGTCAAAAGTTATCGCAATTTAAAAATTTTCAAGTTTACCCGTTCTGTTTTTAGGCACCCACTGCACACATGGGGTTGAAAAATTCCAAAACATTATCCGATTCACATGTAAAACACGTTCGAAATTTATTTCGTCAACTTTATTTTTGCAAAACTTACTTGTGTACGGAATAATAGGTATATTAAAAATATCACTTAAATGGCCGCCGGCGCCAAAGGGTTAAAGATTGTTTACTTTTTGTGAGACCTGGCACTATTCTGCATATACACCAATGTGTCCTGAAAATTTCAGTTCAATCGGATAGCGCGAGTTAATAACCATTGTCCACTCTTATCGCAAAGAATGTATGAGTACTAGTCATAAGCAACGAATAATAAGTTAATAACCATTGTCCACTCTTATCGCAAAGAATGCATAAGTCATAAGCAACGAATAATAAGTTAATAACCATTGTTCACTCTTATCGCAAAGAATGCATAGGTCATAAGCAACGAATAATAGTTATGTAAACATGAGACCATCAGGAAATGAGTTCATGACAAATACTATTAATCATGAGAATTGTAAATATGAGATAAAACTCATATAGATAAAGTTGTCTTGATCTTGCTATAAATACTGCCTGCAAGCAGAGCAAGTTGCTTCTTATTATACGAATCGTTCATAAGTAAACGAATAGTATTTAGCCAGAAGTTTGAATTAAAAGCTAGAGTTATAGGAAATAAAGAATATATCAAATCATATTTCTTGTTTTTATATATAGCTCGGTGACACAAACTTTAATTGGGGGCTCAACCGGGATGCACAAGTCAAGTATTCCCGCAACGATATATCAACATCCAGAAGTATAAGCTAGGACTGATTACAAGGCACGCATCCTGACAATCGAATATATCAACTGCGAATCAACAACTGTGTATCCAGCCAACCTCAAGTGAATTGTAACAGCAAAGGGACCATAGTAATCCAGCGAAGTATTACAACACTCGAGAAGCCACAACTTATTCCTCAGGCTCAAAACAAGGGGAATCGGAAACTGCACGACTCCACTACGATCATCACGACAAAATAGTAGAGATCCAGTAAGAGCGCCAGCAGCTCCAGATAAATCAAGGTACGTGAAGAATTTCACATATATAAGTGAAAAGAGGATAAAGTGTAAAACAAATAAATTGAGAAGAAAATAGCGAAATACAAGCATCTTACAAAAATCATAATAGTGAACTATAATACGGAAAATCAGTGCGTGATAGAAAAATAAAATTAAGTGAATATTGAAAACCGTAAGGGTATTGTAGAAACCCGAGCAGAATTTTAAAAGAATTCGCTCCCTTCCATTATTTATATGAGAAGGACAATTAACAAGTAGACTCATTGCAGAAGAGTGACAGAATTTTACGAGAATTCGTCACCACCCGTCCTTTATACGAGGTGGAATAAATAAAGGTTGAATGAAGTAAGAAGAATTTGTAAACGCACAATATAAAATTTCCGAAAACGGAAGAATTAATAAAAACCCTCAAAGAATAGGTAAAATACCATTTAAAATGGATATCACTCGACTCGCCGCCGAATGCGAAGTATTAAAAACTCAATTGTCTCAAATGCAACTTACGATAGATGCACAAACTCTGAAATTGACGGAAATAGAGCAACAGAATCTATCTAGTCCCATGTGTGACTATGAGGATCAGCTTTGTCAATATCGGACTCATTCACAAATAAATTGTGATATATTTAAAAATCTGCACACATTCTCTGGTATCGAAACGGAATACCGGCCATGGAGGAAAATGGTGACATTATTACACGTTTCAATAAAATCTTTTCAATCTTCAAATCAATATCGGGAAGTATTATTAATAATCAGATCAAAAATTATCGGTGCAGCAGCGGAAGTGTTGATAAACAACAACACGAAACAAAACTTCGATGCAATCATTGAACGATTAGATCTTACATATTCAGATAAGAGACCACTGTATGTCTTAGAGAATGAGATGTCATCTCTAAAACAGGGTCCAGGTACTATAGAAGCATTTTATAATAAAATTAATGTCCACTTAAACCTCGTCATATCAAAAGTCAAAATGACGTACAGAAACGATGAAGCAATCAAGGCATTGACCATTGAAATGGAGTCAAAAGCTATCCGTACATTCATCACAGGATTAAATAGTATAGCTACAAGAAATATGCTATATGGACAAAACCCAAGGACACTAAGCGAAGCTTATGCAGCAGCACAAACCATGTTCCATCACACCCAAGTTCACGGACTTGATAGTCATTTCCGAACAACTTATCAACCGCGTCCAGTACCTTTTCAACAGCATCATAGATTTCCACAATTAAACAGAAGGCATGATTTCCAACAGAATAGAAATCCCTTCAATAGAAATACACCGAGACCCGAACCGATGGAAGTAGATTCTACAAATCACTTCAGGCAAAATAATAACGATATGAATGGAAATAATAGATTCCAGAATAACAACCAAAATAATTATAATCATTTTAAGCGAGAAAGAGAGTTATCTTCCCAAAGTTTTAGACATCCACAAAAAGTGCATAGATTGAATGAGGCAAATCGAAATAATACCGAATCTTTAATAAACAATATACCAGGGGAACGCGAAGAAATCGACGCCAGTAATTTTTTAGAGTTATAAACGGCTTACCACATTTAAAGCTAAAATCTAGATCGGATTGTAAGCCGTGTGAAATATTAATGTTGATAGATTCAGGTAGCACAAGAAATTATATCAGTCCAAATGTAAAAATTGGAAAAAATGTAAAATTATCTCATCCTATTGTAACAAAAACGATGCACGGCACATCAAAAATACATTTTAAACGAATATTGAACATCCTAGGGGTTGAAACCACATTTTTTGAATTAAAAGAATTAACGGAATATCAGGCGATATTAGGGTTCGATGGGCTTAAACAATTACGCGTAGATTTCAACATAGGTAACATGAGACTTAAATTATTCACTCAGGCAAATAGTGAAACTCATCAAATCAACTATACGGTTCATGATAAGACGTACGAGAAAGGAATTGAGGAGATAATGAGAAATAATTCTAACCTTAAGACTCTACCATTTACTACAACAATTGAAGCAACCATCCGAACAAAAGACAAGGAACCTATTTGGACGAAACAGTATCCATACCCGTACAGCGATAATGAGTTTGTAAACAAGGAAATCGACAAACTACTACAAAACAGAATAATAAGACCCAGTAAATCACCTTATAACTCACCAGTTTGGGTAGTACCAAAAAAGGGAACCGATGATGAAGGAAAGCCCAAGAAACGTTTGGTTATAGATTTTCAGAAATTAAACTCGAATACGATTACGGACAGATACCCTATTCCGGATGTGAATATGACGATCCAGAATTTAGGCAAAGCAACAGTCTTTTCAACGATAGACCTTGAATCAGGATTTCACCAAATTAAGATAATAAAGGAGGATATTGAGAAAACAGCATTTTCTATAAACGGAGCAAAATATGAATTTTTACGTATGCCATTCGGATTGAAGAATGCACCCTCTATATTTCAACGATGTGTGGATGACATATTGCGACCTTACATAGGCAAATTCGCATACATTTACATTGATGATGTATTAATATATTCTTCCTCACCCGAAGAACATATTCAACACATTAAGACAATAGTAAATGCATTAAGAAACGCAAATATGAAGATATCTGAAGAGAAATCTCACTTTTTCAGACCCGAAGTTGAATATTTAGGACACATAATTAGGCACAACAAGATTACAGTAGATCCGGAGAAGATAAAGACAATGAATGAGTATCCATTACCACAGAATTTAAAATCATTACGAGGATTTCTAGGATTAGCCTCATATTACAGGAAATTTATAAAGGGATTTGCACAAATAGCAAAACCACTAACAAAACACTTACAAGGAGAAAATGCGTCGATAGGAAAGAATAAAACTAAAAATGCTAAAATTGAGTTAGATGAGACGGCTATAAAAGCTTTTGAAAAAATAAAAGAAAAATTATGTGAACAGGTGGAATTGTACCAACCTGACTATTCAAAACCCTTCGAATTAACCACTGATGCTAGTAACATTGCTATAGGAGCAGTACTTAGCCAGGAACGAAAGCCAATAATATTTATATCAAGAACACTAAGTAAAACGGAACAAAATTACTCAACAAATGAGAAGGAATTATTAGCAATAATTTGGGCACTACAGAAATTGCGCAATCACCTCTACGGCATTGCGGACCTGACAATCTATACAGATCATCAGTCCTTGATATTTTCTATATCTAACAAAAACCCAAATACGAAACTTAAGCGATGGAAAAACCTCATAGAGGAATATGGAGCTAAGCTTTTGTACAAACCAGGAAACCAGAATGTAGTAGCTGATGCATTAAGCAGACAGGAAGTAAATAACTCAACGGACCATAGCATCCACTCGGAAGAGAGCTCAGAAAACGAAGAAATAAAGACTACACCAAAAATAGTGAATGAATTCAAGAACAGAATCATATTAAGGAAAGGATTGAATGAAAACGTACAACTTACACAACCATTTAAGGACTATACGAATTGGGAAATAACTTTTAACTCAGAGGAATACATAATAAGGCAATTAAAAACTATAATGAAACCCAAGATACGAACAGCATTCCATACGGATCAAGAAATTTGGTATAGAATAAAAGATGTTATACAACAACATTACATGGCATATAAAAAAGTATTCTCTCAGCAGTACGTGAAAGATGAAACTGATATTGAAAAACAAACATATTTAATAGTGAAATGTCATAATAGGGCACATAGGAATAAACACAATAATGTGAAAGAATTGAAGGAAAAATACTTTTGGCCAGAAATGAAGAAACAAGTATATACCTACGCGGATAAATGTGAAAACTGCTTGACCAATAAGTACGAACGCCATCCAAAAAAGCATACAATGGGAAAAACACCACTTCCAACTCAGCCAGGAACACATATACAAATGGATATATTTTATATGAACAATCAAATGTATATATCATGTATTGACAGATATTCAAAGTATGCATATTTCCACTACCTACCAAACAAACTAAATACAGCGGAACATTTGAATCAAATTTTCAGGACAATTTTCCCACGAATAACACATTTAACTACGGATAATGAGAGTATTTTCACGAGTAATACCACAAAAAGTATATTAAATAATCTAAAAATCGAACACTATTTGACACCAATACAGCATTCAACAACTAATGCATCCATCGAAAGATTACACTCAACTATAATCGAGATTACACGACTACTCAGTACGCAAAATAAAACAAACCCTCAAGATGAACTATATAACGCACTATACGAGTATAATAACACAACTCATTCTGTAACAAAGGAGAAACCGATAAACGTATACTTTAATCAAGACAAATACAAAGACATTTCACAACTATTGATATCAGCACAAGAAACCATGATTCAACATGAGAATAAACGTAGAATCTTTAAATCCTTTCAGCCACACGAAGTTGTATACACGAAAAATAATCAGCGAAATAAAACAAGTAAACGTTTCACCAAACATACCGTCCAAGAGGATCGCGGGGACACGATTTTGTCAACCAAGGGGAAGATTATCCATAAAGATAACATACGAAATAAAAAACAAGATGACAAAACTCCCACAAATAACGTCAGTAATAATACTAACAATATTAACAAGAACCATACAGACAATTAACACGATCAATATAACCAACGTACAAGGAAAGAATTTTTTATTAATTAAAGAGAATAATGCATATACGTATCAGAAAACAGACTTCTTATTCCATATAGTAGACTTAGCAATATATAGGACAACCTTAGAGGAAGTAAAAAGTAATAACAACCTAGAAGAGATAGACAAGCATACAATAGAGCGTATAGAGAATATCCTCGAGCAATTACAAGAGCACAGACATAAGAGAGCAATCGATTTCCTAGGGACCATAATCAAATTTATAACAGGTAATCCCGATAACAATGATTTGATAGAAATAAAAAAGGCTCTGAACCAATTAATAACAAATAATGACATACAAAAGAATATAAACAACAAGTTCAACGAACGCCTATCAAAATTACAACCGATTACAAACCACTACAGTTTCATATTAAATGAAATGTACTTAAGTTTAGAAAATGTGATGGAAGCTATAAATCTTGCTAGGAACAATATCATTCTATCCTCAATATTAAATCTGAAAGAAATCAAGAAACTAATAAAGAATGAGATAATTCGTATACCTATAATAAATGTAATAGAATATGCCGAAGTCTATGTAATGAAAGTAAAGGAAAACATTGTATTTACCTATAAATACCCAATAATAACTAAACAAATGGAATTTTATAAAATTGTGACCATAGCACATAAATTTGGAAAATATGTAATGTACCCCTATATTGGGAAATACCAAAATCAATATGTATCGTTAACAAAATGTAAAGAATACCTAAACAAAAATATATGCTATGAAAAAATACAGAAAGATAATTGTACTATACCTTTGTTAGAAAAAAAGCTAACTGAATGTAAACTCATACAGGAAAATAATGCAAATTTTGTAAGGTTAAACCCTCATGCTATATTATTGTCAGGAAAACATACAGTAAATGATAAAGAGGTAAATGGAATAAACTTAGTCGAATTTAAAATTAACGTAACGATAAATGAAGAAATATATGAAAATCATGAAGAACAAATAAAAGAAATATTGCATAAATTCAGGCACGGCGAAATTAAAATCTTAGAAATACTTGAAGCAGAATCAAATTTAAAGTTTACAAATATACAGGCATTAAATAAATTCTTAATACCTATAGAGAAAAACCCTACTACAAGTACAATAATTTTGATTGCAATCATTATAACAATAATAATAATAATCTTCTTAATAATCAAAATAATGAAAAGATACAATGAATACAAAAGGGTAAAATTTGAAAAGGAGAAAAGAAAATTATATTTGCAATTATTAAGAAATAACGGAATTGAAAGTGAGGACACTTTGTTTTAACAACGGGGGGAGTTAATAACCATTGTCCACTCTTATCGCAAAGAATGTATGAGTACTAGTCATAAGCAACGAATAATAAGTTAATAACCATTGTCCACTCTTATCGCAAAGAATGCATAAGTCATAAGCAACGAATAATAAGTTAATAACCATTGTTCACTCTTATCGCAAAGAATGCATAGGTCATAAGCAACGAATAATAGTTATGTAAACATGAGACCATCAGGAAATGAGTTCATGACAAATACTATTAATCATGAGAATTGTAAATATGAGATAAAACTCATATAGATAAAGTTGTCTTGATCTTGCTATAAATACTGCCTGCAAGCAGAGCAAGTTGCTTCTTATTATACGAATCGTTCATAAGTAAACGAATAGTATTTAGCCAGAAGTTTGAATTAAAAGCTAGAGTTATAGGAAATAAAGAATATATCAAATCATATTTCTTGTTTTTATATATAGCTCGGTGACACAAACTTTAATTCGCGTTCCTGTGATTTTTTCACTGAAATTGATTGATGATATATATATATATATATATATATATATATATATATATATATATATATATATATATATATATATATATATATATATATATATATATATAGATATATATATATATAGATATATATATATATATATATATATATATATATATATATATATATATATATATATATATATATATATATATATATATATATATATACATATAGAAATATGAATTTTTGGCCAAAGTGATTTTAATACTAATGTTCTTCTTCGAACATTAGAAAAAGCATTGGAACAGTATTTGCGCGTTAATTGTATGGCCCTTATTCTGAACTTAATTTTAACACATACTTTTGATAAAACAGTACTAGAAGAAATCGCCCCTTTTATTTTACAATTATTAACGCGTTGTAAGTCCTTAGTAGAGTACCTTAAACGAAGTGGTAACTGTCAGAAGTTGGACACGACAGTAAAGCAAGAGTGCACTTTACGATGAAATACAAAATTTGAAATGCTGCTTTCGATTCGAAAAAATGTTAATACTATTGAAGAAATATTAGAAGGCGCTAAAGAAGAATAGCATCTTCATGGAATTGAAAAATATATCTTAGATAGGTTGATTCTGTTTTTACACCCATTCAAAGTGGCAACATTACTGTTTGAGGAGGATAAGAAGCCTACCATTCATTTAGTGCTATTATTTAGTGCTATTTTGAAAGAAAAGCTTATGAAATTACAGAATGAAGATGCAAATATCGGAGTTCAAGCGATTATTCGTCATTGTTTGGATAATGTTTTTGATATGAAACTTCAACCACATCGCATTCATAAAATAGCAGCATTCTTATAGACTGAATATAAACAACTGCGGTTTTTAGAAGAAAATACACGTGAATAAATTTATAATCTTGTCAAAGATGAGCTGAATTTCATTCTCAAAAATTTTGAAAGTTCTTCTGCCACAATTTCATCTTATTGTGACAGCAATGAGATAGAAGTTCCTGGCAATACGTCGAACTGCATTGACACTGAAGATGACGTGCAGCTCTCTAAAAAATAGAGAGATGTTTACACTGCACGGAGAGAAAAGTGTAATGAAATCATACAAAATTTGCAATTAATTTTATTGCAATAGTAGTAATTTTTTGCCCCATTACCTTTGTAATCAATTGCACTACACATTTTACTACTTTGTTGTGAATTATGTATACATGAATGTTTCTACTACAGCGCAATGAACATGTGTGAGTTGTAGTATGTAGTGCAATTGACTATTATTTGCAGGAAAATAGTAAATTTTCATCAAATTTGTAATAACATTCATGTTTTCATATCGAATTTTGGAAATAGTAAATTTTATTATCGACTGTAGTAAAAATCATTGCCGAAATTTCTCTCCGTGTGACTACGACAATAATTGGCAGTCGCAAGTTAATGCTGAAATGGAGCTGTACAAAGCAAGCCGTGCCACTGACCCAAATATATTACGTTGGTGGCAAAGTCATGAAAAAGACTTTCCTTTGCTCCACCAACTAGGACGAAAAATCTTATATATTCCAGCTTCCAGTGTCTCTAGTGAACGAGCGTTCAGTTCCGCAAACAGAATGCTAAAAGATAGGAGAAGTAATCTGAAGGGAGAGAATATTGATGCCATACTGTTTCTACATTCAGCAGGAAAGGTTTAACACAAAAACCAAATAAACAGTGGAAGACAAGTTATATATAATCTTTACTTATGTTTGAAATATCAGAGACCATTTCTTTTAATTCAAAACTGTACACCTTTCTTTTAATAAGAGTTATTTTGTAAAGAATA
>CANBKX010000015.1:0-15984 GCA_947369275.1 Nemotelus nigrinus | reverse complement strand
ACCACTTATTGAATCGATAACGGATGCGTTCTCTGCACAACAATTAAAGTTTGAAGAATTGAGCGGCCAACTCGAGAGTTTGAGGGGCGCCCAGCAGACCCTGATCGATGATTATATCAAACATATTGCGTTGAACGAGCAATCACTACACCAGGAACTGCTGATGGTAGATCATAACAGTTCGTCAAGCATCTCAACAAGCTGTAAGAAGATACACACGCAGTACAAAGCTTCTTCACCTATAAAAGAGTTGATAAACAGCACTGCACCACCAGCTCCATGCTCTAGTTTACATTTATCCTCAGACCCCAAAGCCGCATCGATCTACAAATTCGGTACCTTTTGGTCCAAGCACGACTGGGCCAATCGCCTACAAAAACTTAAGACAGCTAACACGCACAATCATGTTGAGAAAGCATGCTCGAAACTGCCTATCAAAGTAAACCGAATGGCATTCTACGTAAATAAAGTTCCTCACAATGCTGATGATGGATGGCTGGGAAGACTTCTTGAAGCTGATTTCTGCATCACCGATTACAATATCGAACAACTACCCCAGCGCAAACGTAGATCACCTAAGCGGTACAAGGTTTTTATACCAACTAAATATGCCTGGCTCTTTATCGATCTCAATGGAAATAGCGGCAGGTTCGACTGGAAAGGAATCACGTTCAGCCCTTGGAAGAAAGTCAGCAACAAAATTAGCAGTAAGTAAAAAAAGAATATTGTAAAGAAAAAATGTATATATCCAAATGTCCCTACCTGCGATATCCCCTTCAATCACAAACCTTACTCCTTATCATCTCCTTAATCTCTTCTTCTCAAAGATACTGATCCTTTGCCTCCCACAACTACACGAGACCGCCTTTTTTGCGGTCCGGTCAATGTTACTACTAACCGTACCAGGATGCTGAAATCACTTGATTCTAGTATTTCCTTTTCCTCTTCTCTAAAAGCTTGTAACAGCGCGGCGAATATATGCCCATTGAGAAACCATAACAAAGGGACTGCAAATCTTGCATCCACTGCGGCAACGGGAACTTCAATATCGAATAATAACTTGGCGACTTCTGCATCTCCTCAAAGACCAGACCACTCTGTTAGAGATTTTTCCTAACAAAACACACACAAACCTTAAACTGTTTTACCACAATTGTGGTGGTATGAGAGGTAAACTATCTAAACTTTTTCTTGACGCCAAATCATGCCATTTTAATTTATTTGCCTTCACTGAAACTTGGCTTAATGACTCACATACAAGCGAAGAAATTCTTGACAGTAGCTGAACTATTTACAGAGATGATCGCGACTACTGCTCTACGGGCCAAACGCGAGGAGGTGGTGTCTTAATTGCTGTGAGCAACAAATTTTCAAGCAAACGCATCGATACCACACCAAACGTAATGTTCCAGCACTTAATTGTTCAAATCTCTTTGAATAACACATCGATTTACATTGGTGTTGTTTATATTCCACCCAGATCCGACGAATCGGTATACGACCATTTATGCGAATCTGTATCTTCCTTCGTATCATCCCTAAATGAGATTTGGGAGATTTCAATCGCCCCAATCTATACTTTATTCCCGATGAAAATGACACTTACCTGCTCCCTGTAAACCTTTCAGATCGGAACGACTTTAACCTTATGAGTACCTTCTATGGCAATGATTTGCAGCAAGTTTGTCCGGCTCCCAACCAAAACGGTAATTGGTTAGATCTTGTGTTCACTAACGCTTATGTTGAGGTAGTAGTAAGTCCAACTAATGACATAGAGCATCTTTTTTGTAATAGTTCGCACCATACAGCACTCTCAGTTGAACTTGCCACTCCTGATTCTACTTACTTAAGAACGTACAATAATTCAATTGTATATGACTTTCGTAAT
This sequence comes from Nemotelus nigrinus, assembly GCA_947369275.1. Classification (NCBI taxonomy): domain Eukaryota; kingdom Metazoa; phylum Arthropoda; class Insecta; order Diptera; family Stratiomyidae; genus Nemotelus; species Nemotelus nigrinus. The sequence goes on along the minus strand of CANBKX010000015.1, from coordinate 14,096 downwards.
GCTTATTATGAAAGCATTCACCATTTTCTTGACTCTATAGATTGGACGAATATTCTTTCAACTTAAGACTTTGAGGAAGCCATTTCTACTTTTTACAATAAAATATTTGACGCCGTTGAGAGATATGTACCAAAGATAAAGCAAAATAATAAACTCTCTGAACCATGGCTAGTTCGGCTATTCAGGAAGAATATAATGAAATTGCTAAGCAGTTTTTAACGAAGTCCCACGAGGCTTATGACAACTACATTAAGACTACCAGCGAAAATATAATCCGCGACCCGAAAATTTTTTATGATGTTGTAAATATGAAGCGGAAAACTACTGGTTTTTCATCATCAATGTTCTTTAATGATATCACTTCTTCCTCTCCTAATGTGACTTGTGATTTATTCGCAGATAATTTCCAGAATATTTTAATTGCTACTGACTCACCAAACTCACATCTCCCTTCGTCCCATTCTACTCCTACAGCTTTTATCAGTCACTTAGAAATTACACGTGACGAAAAACGTAAAGCTATTTCGCAACTCGACTGCAACAAAGGTCCAGGGCCAGATCTTCTTCCTCCAACTTTCTTGTGCAAATGTGTAGAGCAGCTTATAACTCCCTTTCATATTTTTTTCAACAGATCACTTTCGTCTGGAGTTTTCCCATCCTGTTGGAAACTTTCATATGTCACACCCATCTTCAAAAATGGCGATAGACGCTGTATCGGAAATTATAGAGGTATTGCCATCTTATCTTCTATTCCGAAACTTTTTCAAAAGATTGTGTACGATAAACTTTCTCCACTTGTTGACTCCCGACTGAACGAGCAACAACATGGTTTTAGAAAAGGTCGCTCAACTACCACAAATTTGACAGTCCTAATCTCAGACGTCCTGTGTAAAATGGAGAAAGGATATCAAATTGACGCGGTCTATACAGACTTTAGTAATGCTTTTGACACAGTTGACCACCCTACCTTAATTCTAAAGCTACTGAAATTTGGACTTGGTGGATCTTTGCTGGCTGACTTCTTATCTTGGAAATCGAACTCAGCTGGTAAAATTTCAACGACTTTTATCGAAAAGTATTTCTGCTACCTCTGGCGTACCACAAGGAAGCCATCTAGGCCCACTTCTCTTTAATATATTTATTTCTGACCTTTCTGACGTCCTATCAAATATACCTCATCTACTTTATGCCGACGATCTCAAAGTCTATCAGATCATTAAATCTAAATCCGATGCACTCTTTCTCCAGTCCAAACTTGATTCACTTGATCATTGGTGCAATGAAAACAAGTTCTCTCTCACCATTGCTAAGTGCCAAGTTATAAGTTTCACCCGAAAATGCACCGTCTCACATAACACATACTTCCTCGGGAATAAGTTGTTAGCTCGAGTTGATAACGTTGTCGACCTTGGTGTTGTCTTGGATGAGCAACTCCGCTTCACCTTGCATTATGATAAAATACTTTCCCGGGCAAACAAACAGCTAGGCTTCATCAAAAGACGTGCCAAGGAATTTCGTAACCTGTGTGTCACACGATCCTTATACATCTCACTAGTACGCCCCATTCTCGAATATGCTTCCATTTGCTGGAATCCGGCTTTTGAAACCCACAGCAGCAGACTCGAGTCCATCCAAAAGCAATTCTTACTTTTCGCATTGAGAGAACTATACAGCCCTTACGATTTTAATACCCTTCCTCCTTATGAGTTTCGACTGGGTCATCTAAACTTATTAACACTTGTATCTAGAAGAAAGATGCTTTCGGCCTGCTTCACATTCGACGTCATTAGAGGCGTCATCAAAGTTGAATTCCTGAACAGCAAACTAGTTTTGAATAACCCTGTAAGAAACACCAGGTCCTCCCGTTTATTTAAGGAATATCCACACTCCACTACTTACGCAGCTAATGAGCCGATAAATAGATGCTGCAGGATATTCAATAGCATAAGTAATCTGTATTCTCCCACAGTCTCAAAATTATCCTTCAAATCCTCCCTTTTCAAAGCCATCCGCAACCCTTTATCCTAAGCTATATGTTCAATGTTTTATTTATTTGTTATTTATTAATTTGTTATTGATTTGTCTTGTTAATTATTTTATTTAATTTTTCGTTTTATTTCTATGTACTCGTAATTTCCAATTTTGTTTTTTTACTGTTTATGTTACTTGTACCTTGCTTGGTTGAGAAATAAAAATAATATATATATATATATATATATATATATATATATATATATATATATATATATATATATATATATATATATATATATATATATATATATATATATATATATATATATATATATATATATATATATATATTTATATAGGGTGCGTGATCAAAATCCGGAAAAATAAATGACCGTCCTTTAAATTGTGTTATATATTGAAAAAACGTCAAACGTCAAACGGAATGACTGGTGCGGAAATCTCTCAGTGTGGAAATTTAATTAAAAACAAGGTTCTAAAGTGCAAATCTACATATCAAAAGTGTTCAACTTTGTGATTACTTCTCTCGGCATCGTTTGATACCATTCATCAACATCGCATCATTTAATCTACAGTTCTAAATCTTGATCAAAAACTAATCTTCGTTTTCGGGAATCCCCCAAAAGGAAGGCCGTCGTAAGCCGTGTAACGCCGTGCCCATCGTGTCGTCAGCAGAATAGCTCCGAAAGGTCGACTTGGCTGTTTTGTTGCACATCGCTTACCTTGATCACGATTTGACCTCGTTACCCACTTTGATTCTTTCTTTCCGGCTGTAAAAGTGCATCATCGAACAAAGAAATTCAAGAAGTACGGTTAGTTTTTTTTTCAGTAAACTAAGTGCGCGTCAACCTGATATTGTTATACTTTTCTGCTGTTTCAACCTTCAACAGCCACGATAGCGCAGTGGGTACGTACTCGGTTCTCTGATACAAAAGCTGTCGATGCGTCGGTTTGTCTCCCATCAGCGCCGCTTCAGTTTTTGTTAAGTGTTGTTCGGATTTTAAAAATTATAAAATACATTTCAATTACATAAATACAATTCTCAAATCAATTTCCAAAATAATACACAAATAAAATTCTAAAGTTAAAATCAAAATAATTGTATTACGTGAAATAATTGCACACAACGCCACCTAGCCGCCAAACTTGTGACATTTGTGCTTGGCTAACACATTCCACATCCGAGGCATGATCCATTCTAATTACTGTCTTTGATATGTCCACAAAAAATCAGAGACTGTACAGTAGCCTAGAACAAATTGATATCCACTCAATCCAAGAGAGCTACCTACAGAGCATCCAACAAAAAGCAAACGAAGCTACCTCGTCTCGCAAGCAGCTGGATGACATGGTTGGGAACACATCTAATGAAAATGGAGCATCTAATGCTAACGTAGATGCGAGGCCTCCAAATGCGGACAAGAAAAAAGGTTTGGACCGATACTTCAACATTGGCAAAAGACGGTGAAGTCCCCAATCGTCTCAAATTGGAAACGAGAAAAAAATTTCTAAGCCCGATGATCAGCAAGCTTCTACCAGTAGGAACTACTACCAACTACTTGCAACCGAAAACGACTCCGAAATTGCTTCGTTGCCAAAGCAAATTAAGCCACCGCCAATCTACCTCAGGGAAAAAACAAGCAATAGCTTAGTCAACATGTTGGCATCAATTGCTGGTAAAAACAACTTTCATGTCACACCGCTAAAACGTGGTCACGTCTGTGAGACCAAAATACAAGTTTGTTCTGAAGAAAACTTCAGGAAGGTGACAAAAGAATTAGATTCACAGCGTCGTCAATATTATACTTACCAACTAAAAAGTTGCAAAGGATTATCGGTGGTAATCAAGGGCATAGAACCTGATATTGATGTTGATGAGCTAAAGCATGAGCTCGAAAGCCTCGGTTTTGCAGTTAAATCCATTACAAATATTTTTAATAAATTCAAACAGCCCCAGCCACTGTTCAAAGTGGAACTAGAGCCCGAAGCCAGCCAGCCCAAAAGAGGTGAAACTCACAAAATATATAGCCTGCGATATATTATGCACCGCAGAATCACCGTCGAAGAGCCGATAAAACGCAAAGGTCCCGTGCAATGTGCCAATTGTCAAGAATATGGCCACACCAAAAGCTATTGTTCACTCTCAAGCGTGTGTGTTATATGTGGCAAGTTTCACGCTACCAAGTCCTGTGACAAGAGTAAACTAGATCCTGCAATTACAAAATGTAGCAATTGTGATAACAACCATACCGCCAACTACAGAGGTTGCCCAGTATTCCAATCTCTGAAAGTAAAGTTGTTCCCGCCTCAGAACCAAGCTCAACAGGTTCTAAATATTGCAACCAATAGACCAGTCCTCATGCCGGAGACTTTTGCACCTTCATCACTTTTAACTCCTGGTATCAAATATTCCGACGCAATCAAACAAAACGCACATTGCTCTGCTGAATCCACTGCTCAAAGCAGCTCCAACAACGAACTCTCTTCGATTTTGTCAACGCTCTCAGACAACATGAATCGATATATGACGACGATGAGTAACATGATGCAAGAATTACTTAAAAATCAAAACATGTTGCTCCAATTGCTCATTAACAGCAAATGAACTCATTTAAGATCGCCCATTGGAATGCGAATGGCATTGTCCAGCACAAAGCGGAAATAGCCTGCTTTATATTAACCCACGACATTGATGTGTTTCTCTTATCGGAAACGCACCTCACAGAAAAAAACAATAAATTCGACATCCCAGGCTACATCTTCTACGATACCACACACCCAGATGGAAAGGCTCGAGGCGGGTCTGCAATACTTATTAAAAAACATCTGCTCCTTCATCCTTTGGAAGAACTAAGCGAAAATTACATGCAAGCGACATCCATTTGCCTACGTGAGCAGTCGAGCGAGATTGTAATTTCGTCCATCTACTGTCCACCGAGGCACAACATTTCAAAGGCCATATTCGAAAGCTTCTTCTCATCGCTGGGAACCAGATTCATCGTGGCTGGCGACTTTAATGCGAAACACACGTTTTGGGGATCTCGACTCATAACAGCTAGGGGCAAAGCACTCTTCGAAACAATACAAAACTATGGTTTGAGTCATATTTCAACCGGCCAGCCAACATATTGGCCGTCAGACATCAACAAAATTCCGGACCTCATAGACTTCGCAATCTCGAAGGGAATACCTCCAAACTCCGCAAAATCAGAAGTAGTTTTTGATTTGTCCTCAGATCATTCTCCTGTCATCATTACTCTGGACATGTCACCCCACTTCGCTTGCTTCAAGCGTTAACATTCGCAAAAAACCAACTGGAGCGCATTCAGACGACACCTTATCAGCTTAACATCTCTTAGTGCACCTCTCAAATCACCGGATGATGTCAATTCCGCTGTTATCCTTTTTAACGAGCATGTCTTGGAGGCATTCGACGCCGCGACACCTAAAATGGAACTGCATCCCTCAAATCGAAAAACAACATACTCCTCATCAATAAAAATCTTAGTACAGAAAAAAAGACTGGGAAGAAGGAATTGGCAGCTGCACCGGTCTCCCCAAACTAAAACACGACTCAACAAAGCTTCTAGTGAGCTCAGACTGGCACTTGCGAAAGACAACGAGTTAAAGTTTCATTCATTCTTAGAGAGCCTCAGCCCCACTAAAAATGCCGACTATTCGTTGTGGAAAGCAGTCAAAAAAATCAACAAACCTAACATTAGGGAAGCGCCACTAAGAACTGTTAACGGGCATTGGGCCAAAAGTGTCGCAGAGAAAGCCACCGCCTTCGCAGTTCACCTAGAACAGGTTTTTACACCTTTCACCACGGCAACATGTGACTTTCCAACTAATGTCAATGCTCAAGACTCAGAGCCAATCAAGACTTCGGCTAAGGAAGTGCAAGATATCATTGTTCAGGAAACATGCTCGAAAAAATCTCCGGGAATTGATCTCATCACCAATGCTATGCTCAAACAGTTGCCACCGATTGCATTTTCTTGGCTTTCTAATCTATTCAATGCTATCTTTCGAATCGGATATTTTCCTGAAGTTTGGAAAACAGGCGAGATCATAATGATCCCTAAGCCTGGTAAGGACTCTTCTCAAGTGAAGTCATACAGACCTATTAGCCTTTTGTCATGCGTCTCCAAAGTTTTCGAGAAAGTTCTGTTGAAAAAGCTGCTACCGATACTAGAAGATGCAAAAATAATTCCAGAACAGCAATTTGGGTTTCGAAGACATCACAGCACCATTCAACAGGTCCATCGAATCGCGTCAGACATTAAAATAGCAATCGAAGACAAGAAGTACTGCTCAGCAATATTTTTAGACGTAACTCAAGCCTTCGATAAAGTCTGGCATGAAGGGTTGATCTTCAAAATTGAATCAATGCTTCCAAAAAGCTTCCACAAAATACTCTCCTCCTACCTAACCGACCGCACATTCCAGGTGAGATACAAAAGCTATTCTACCGCTAAACATCGTGTGCATGCTGGTGTACCTCAAGGAAGTGTTTTGGGACCGGTACTTTACACGATATTCACATCTGATCTCCCAATATGCGATAAAACAACGACAGCTACCTTTGCGGACGACGTTGCCATACTATGCACTGATTCAGATCCAGTTATGGCATCCCGTACATTGCAAGGCCACATCTCACTTCTTGAAGAATGGCTTGCAAAATGGAGAATCAGAATGAACGAAACCAAATGCGTCCACGTTACCTTCACATTGCGAAAACTGACTTGTCCACAAGTATATCTCAACAATGTACCTATACCTCAAAGTAACGGAGTAAAGTATCTCGGGATGCACCTTGATATGAGGCTCACCTGGAAACGGCACATTGAAGCTAAAAATCAACAACTGAAGCTCAAATTCATAAACCTCAAATGGATGCTCAATTGCACGTCAAAACTTTCTCTAGACTCTAAAGTGCTCGTCTATAAGTCTGTCCTAAAGCCAATCTGGACATATGGCTTACAGATATGGGGTGCAGCCCGCCCATCAAACATCAACATCATCCAGAGGACCCAATCAAGAATACTCCGATCTATCACCGGAGCCCCGTGGTACTTCCGCAACGCCAATCTCCATAAAGATCTGCGAATCGAGACGATTTCAGAGGAAATTAAGAACCGTAGTGGAAAATATATTGCAGCCCTCGCCCATCACCCCAACAATCTGGCAAAAAAATACTAACTCATCGTAAATTTCAGCGACTGAAAAGAACTGACCCGTTGGACCTTAGAAACGTAGAAACAACAACCGTTGGAACGTAGAAACAACAACCTGCGTAGCCACTTTCTTTGCTTTTCAAACTCTTTCAAATATTGAACATTGTAATTCTATAACACAGATCATAGCTTTGCTCTTTGCTGTCTGACTTTAAGTCAATAAAGTAACTTGGGTCCAAAATGTTCATGTCTTCAGCTGTGAGGAGTGCACATCACTTGTTTTAGCATGTAAGATTTTAAAACTAACTGAAGCTTCTTATACGAAGGAAACAGTTTAATAAAGGTATTATACAAAAAAAAAAATATATATTGAGAAATGAAGTTTAAGTACAGAAACGTTTTACATTGCATTTTGTGCATCAGCACGCCCTCAGAGGTTCTGCGTTGTCAATATTGGGGAACGCTTTCCTCAATGGCGGTTAATAATGATGTCACATTTGGATGTCGAAAGTTGTTGGTAGCCCTTTCAATAACGCTCCATACGTAACATTCCAAGGGATTTAAATCTGGACTATTCGAGGGCCAAAACTCTTCAGAAATGATCAAATTGCACCTTAGAAGGAATGATGAAAGCATTTGTCTAACCTTCAGAAAGCATTTGTCTTACCTTGATCGTGTTAGAATAATATCGAAGGTCCTCCTCAACGATTCTCCGCATGGTACGCTCGCTCACATTCACAAAAAAACTCCAGTTTTCGTCACGATAATTAGACCCGGTCTACCAGAATCAGCTCTTCAGTCCTTTTGGTGACTTCAGAGATTCTCACAGTGTGTTCATTTGAGTGCAGCTTTTTTGCCGGTGTACTTGAACTTTCACTTAACTGTTGTTGAGCTTTGTACTTAGTAACAACCTCATATACAGTTGATTTCGGATATCGGAAAAATTGAATGATCTCCCGTGCTGACCGTTTGGTGCGAAGACTTTCGATTATTGTGGCTCTTTGGTTAGACTCCTGACTCATTTTTGACAGACTGACAATTTTGAGGCAAACATCTTTTACTTATGCCGGCTTACTACTTGTACACCAACGGCGACCTCTGGCACAAACACAATGCAGCGGGAAAGTCAATTTGAAAAGCGTGCGGATCTTGGTGACGCACCCTTTATATATATATATATTTATATATATATATATATATATATATATATATATATATATATATATATATATATATATATATATATATATATATATATATATATATATATATATATATATATATATATATTTATATATATTTATATATATACATATATATATATATATATATATATATATATATATATATATATATATATATATATATATATATATATATATATATTTTATTTATTTTTATTTTATTTATTGACCAAGCAAGGTACAAGTAACATAAACAGTAAAAAATAGCAAAATAGGAAATTACAATGAGTACGTATAAATAAAACGAAAAATTATAACAATAACAAAACAAATAAATAATAATATAATAGATAACAAATAAATAAAACATTGAGATATAGCTTAGGATAAGGGGTTGCGGATGGCTTGAAAAAGGGAGGATTTGAAGGTTTACTTAGAGACTGTTGGAGAATACAGATTACGCATGCTATTAAATATCCTGCAGCATCTATTTATAGGCTCATTAGCCGCGCAAGTAGTGGAGTGTGGATATTCCTTAAGTAAACGAGAGGACCTGGTGTTTCTTACAGGGTTATTCACCACCATTTTGCTATTCAGGAATTCGACCTTGATGACGCCTCTAATGACGTCGAATGTGAAGCAAGCCGAAATCATCTTTCTTCTAGATGATAGTAATAAGAAGTTTAGGTGACCCAGTCGAAACTCATTAGGAGGAAGATTATTAAAATCGTATGGGTTGTATAGTTCTCTCAATGCGAAAAGTAAGAATTGCTTTTGTATGGACTCGAATCTGTTACTGTGGATTTCAAAAGCTGGATTCCAGCAAATGGAAGCATATTCGAGAATGGGGCGTACAAATGAAATGTAGAAAGATCTTGTTACCCATAGGTTACAAATTTCCTTCGCACATCTTTTGATGAAACCTAACTGTTTGTTTGCCCGGGAAAGTATTTTATCATAATGCAAGGTGCAGCGGAGACGCTCATCTAAGATAACACCAAGGTCAACAACGTTTTCGACTCGAGCTAACAAATTATTCCTGAGGAAGTACGTTTTATATGAGACGGTGCATTTTCGGAAGAAACTTATAGCTGGGCACTTAGCAATGTTGAGAGAGAGCTTGTTTTCATAGCACCAATGATCAAGTGAATTGAGTTTCGATTGGAGAAAGAGTGCATTGGATTTAGATTTAATGATGTGATAGACTTTGAGATCGTCGGCATAAAGTAGATGAGGTATATTTGCTAGGACGTCAGATAGGTCAGAAATAAATATATTAAAAGAAATTGGACCAAGATGGCTACCTTGTGGTACACCAGAGGTAGCAGAAATATTTTTCGATAAAATTCCTTGAAATTTTACCAACTGAGTTCGATTTCAAAGGTAAGATGTCAGCCTGTTAAGCAAAGGTCCACCAAGTCCGAATTTCAGTAGCTTTAGAATTAGAAAAGGGTGGTCAATTCTGTCAAAAGCTTTACTAAAGTCTGTATAGACTACGTCAATTTGGTATCCTTTCTCCATTTTACACAGGACGTCTGAGAGTAGGACTGTCAAATTTGTGGAAGTTGATCGACCTTTCCTAAAACCATGTTGCTGTTCGTTCAGACGAGAGTCAACAAGTGGAGAAAGTTTATCGTACATAATCTTTCCAAAAAGTTTCGGAATAGAAGATAAGATATAATCTTCTATAATTTTAGATACTGCGTCTATCACCATTTTTGAAGATGGGTGTGACATATGAAAGTTTCCAACAGGATGGGAAAACTCCACACGAAAGTGATCTGTTGAAAAAAAATATGAAAGGGAGTTATAAGCTGCTCTACACATTTGCGCAGGAAAGTTGGAGGAAGAAGATCTGGCCCTGGACCTTTGTTGCAGTCGAGTTCCGAAATAGCTTTTCGTATTTCATCAGGTGTAATTTCTATGTGGCTGTCAAACGCTGTAGGAGCAGAATGAGAGAAAGGGAGATGTGAGTTTGATGAGCCAGGTGCAATAAAAATATTCTGGAAACTATCTGCGAATAAATTACAGATCTCATTGGAAGAGGAAGAAGTGATGTCATTGAAGAACATCGACGATGGATAACCCATGGTTTTTCGCTTCACATGTACGAAATCATAAAATTTTTTAGGGTCGCGGATTATATTTTCACCTGTTGTCTTAATTTAATTGTCATAAGCCTCGTGAGACTTTGCTAAAAATTGCTTAGCGGCTTCATTATATTCATTTTGAATAGCAAAACTAACTTCGTTATTGTTTTTAATCCGCTTATAAAGTTTGCTTCTACGACTTCGCAAATGCCTAAGGTCCCTATCAAGCCATGGCAGGGACAACTTTTTCTTGTTTTTTTCTTATCTTAGGTACATATCTTTCAACGGCGTCAATTATTTTGTTATAAAAGGTGGAAATGGCTTCTTCTAGATCTAACGTTGAAAGAGTATTCGTCCAATCTAAAGAGTGAAGGTGCTGTTGAATGCTTTCATAATCAGCATTCAGAAAGTCATGTACGATTGAATTATTGTACGTTATTAAGTAAAAAGAATCACAAGTGGGAAGTTCAACTGATAGTGCAGTGCGGTGTAAACTATTTGTAAAAAGATGCTCTGCGTCATCAGTTGGACTTACCACTACTTCGTCATAGGCGTTTGTAAATACAAGATCCAACCAATAACCGTTTTGGTTGGGAGTTGGGGAGACTTGCTGCAAATCGTTGCCATAAAACGTACTCGCAAGGTTGAAGTCATTGGAATCTGAGAGATTAACAGGGAGAAGAAATGCGTCGTTTTCATCGGGGATAAAACATAAGTTTGGTCAATTGAAATCGCCTAGGAATACTATTTTGTCTTTTTCTTCAGAGACGTTGTAATGTTGTATTAATTCACAGAAATGGTTGTAAACTGATTCGTCCGATCTGGGTGGGATATAGGCCAAACTAATGTAAAGGAAATTGCTATTCAAAGAAACACGAATAACAATGGGTTGAAACGATACATTGGGGGTGATGTCAATCATTTCACTTGGAATAGTGTTGCTAACCGCCAGCAAAGCCCCACAGCCTCGTGATTGACCTGTCGAAAAACAGTCGCGATCATTTCTGTAAATTGTCCAACTGCTATCAAGGATCTCTTCATTCTTATGGGAATAATTAAGCCAAGTTTCTGTGAAGGCGAATAAATTAAAGTGGCAGGATTTTGCGCCAAGATATAATTTACTTAATTTGCCTCTCATACCACTACAATTGTGATAAAAGAGTCTTAGTCCATTTAAAGAAGGAGCTATGTTAGGACAAATACCTAACAGAGTTGACTGCTTTTCGACGAGAAGCAGTTGTCATTAAATTGTCAAGGGTGGAAGTATTCGTAGTTGCCTCTGGTAGAGGCGACATAAGTACCCAGGTGGCTTGAGGATAAAGAGGAGCTAACATTGTTTACATTTTGTTGGGAAGAAACGGAAGCATCAGAAGGACGTGGTATTAATGAGTTCCTACGAGTAAAAGCAATGTTAAAAGGACAATCCAACGATAAATTGTTTTTTACTACCGTAGAGTGGGTGGGATTTTTAGAAGGGATAGTCGAAGTTGCTGGTACCTCCGTCTAAACTCATGAAAATCCAGGCACATTTGAAGGAATCAAAACCTTATATCGCTTCTGCGAGTTGTGTTTCCGTTGTGGTAGTTTTGAAATAAAATAATCTGTGATGTAGAAACCAGATTCGAGAAATATATTCAGCCACCCTTGATCAGCAGCGGGAGGTATTCCTTTGACGAAGAACGCTAATTTGTCGGATAAATTTTGTCGGATTGTATATATATATATATATATATATATATATATATATATATATATATATATATATATATATATATATATATATATATATATATATATATATATATATATATATATATATATATATATTTATATATATACAGGGTGCGTCACCAAGATCCGCACGCTTTTCAAATTGACTTTCCCGCTGCATTGTGTTTGTGCCAGAGGTCGCCGTTGGTGTACAAGTAGTAAGCCGGCATAAGTAAAAGATGTTTGCCTCAAAATTGTCAGTCTGTCAAAAATGAGTCAGGAGTCTAACCAAAGAGCCACAATAATCGAAAGTCTTCGCACCAAACGGTCAGCACGGGAGATCATTCAATTTTTTTCGATATCCGAAGTCAACTGTATATGAGGTTGTTACTAAGTACAAAGCTCAACAACAGTTAAGTGAAAGCTCAAGTACACCGGCAAAAAAGCTGCACTCAAATGAACACACTGTGAGAATCCCTGAAGTCACCAAAAGGACTGAAGAGCTGATTCTGGTAGACCGGGTCTAATTATCGTGACGAAAACTGGAGTTTTTTTGTGAATGTGAGCGAGCGTACCATGCGGAGAATCGTTGAGGATGACCTTCGATATTATTCTAACACGATCAAGGTAAGAAAAATGCTTTCTGAAGGTTAGACAAATGCTTTCATCATTCCTTCTAAGGTGCAATTTGATCATTTCTGAAGAGTTTTGGCCCTCGAATAGTCCAGATTTAAATCCCTTGGAATGTTACGTATGGAGCGTTATTGAAAGGGCTACCAACAACTTTCGACATCCAAATGTGACATCATTATTTACCGCCGTTGAGGAAAGCGTTCCCCAATATTGACAACGCAGAACCTCTGAGGGCGTGCTGATGCACAAAGTGCAATGTAAAACGTTTCTGTACTTAAACTTCATTTTTCAATATATAACACGATTTAAAGGACGGTCATTTATTATTCCGGATTTTGATCACGCACCCTATATATATATATATATATATATATATATATATATATATATATATATATATATATATATATATATATATATATATATATATATATATATATATATATATATATATATATATATATATATATATATATATATATATATATATATATATATATATATAAATTTTTTTTTTTTTATTTTTATTTCTCAACCAAGGTACAAGTAACATAAACAGTAAAAAAACAAAATTGGCAATTACGAGTACATAGAAATAAAACGAAAAAATTAAATAAAATAATTAACAAGACAAATCAATAACAAATTAATAAATAACAAATAAATAAAACATTGAACATATAGCTTAGGATAAAGGGTTGCGGATGGCTTTGAAAAGGGAGGATTTGAAGGATAATTTTGAGACTGTGGGAGAATACAGATTACTTATGCTATTGAATATCCTGCAGCATCTATTTATCGGCTCATTAGCTGCGTAAGTAGTGGAGTGTGGATATTCCTTAAGTAAACGAGAGGACCTGGTGTTTCTTACAGGGTTATTCAAAACTAGTTTACTATTCGTCGAATGTGAAGCAGGCCGAAAGCATCTTTCTTCTAGATACAAGTGTTAATAAGTTTAGATGACCCAGTCGAAACTCATAAGGAGGAAGAGTATTAAAATCGTAAGGGCTGTATAGTTCTCTCAATGCGAAAAGTAAGAATTGCTTTTGGATGGACTCGAGTCTGCTGCTGTGGGTTTCAAAAGCCGGATTCCAGCAAATGGAAGCATATTCGAGAATGGAGCGCTCTAGTGAGATGTATAAGTATCGTGTGACACACAGGTTACGAAATTCCTTGGCACGTCTTTTGATGAAGCCTAGCTGTTTGTTTGCCCGGGAAAGTATATTATCATAATGCAAGGTGAAGCGGAGTTGCTCATCCAAGACAACACCAAGGTCGACAACGTTATCAACTCGAGCTAACAACTC
>CANBKX010000014.1:0-19444 GCA_947369275.1 Nemotelus nigrinus | reverse complement strand
CTAGTTCTTTTGGCATATTACGAAATTTTTATGGAAATTTAACAAAAGTGAGCTAGTAGACTTCCCGAATGTTTTTGAATGAAGGTGGAAGTGAAACTTTTGCATTTTATTCTTGTAGAAGGTACGGTTTTTGCGTCTCGATCAAGAGGTGGTTAGAATAGGTAGCATTGAAAATAATCAGAGCTCCGCCTTACTTGTTGTTGTTTTTCATGCTGACTATCCTAACTAACTCTTCATCGAGCCGCCAAAAAACGCACCTGAATTGATTTTTGTTCATGATTTCCTGGAGCTTTATTTATTCGCTGGCATTAAATAGCATGAAACTGAAATTTAAATTTAGCATCATGTAGCATCTGAAGCTGGACGGGAGCTAATATCAAATTCTGCTTCGAAATAATCTAGTTCAAACTATTCATAATTACTCAACAATTAATCATTGTCTCGGTAAAATATTCCCTTATGAACACCCTATCTGAGCTTTTTATGTACTTAAACAAATCGAAAAATTGGCAATCGGTTTATGACATTATGATCATATTTCTTCTGCGGGTTGTGCATTAAAACACTCGTGTATTATGTAGAAAAGATTAGATGACGACAAAAACTATCGAATTTTTACCGGATGAGAAGTCATTTGTTAATGCACTATTAGTCATTGTGTGTGATAAAACTTGCGTGCATAATTTAGTTAATTGCATTTCCATGTTTCCGAAGTGGTTTCTAACCGACTTTGCTGTTTTATGAGGTTGATGTTGTTAGCGCATGGTCTTGAAATATCGTGAAAATTCTCCACTTTGTGTCGCATTTATATTGTATATTTCAAGGGCTTTAAAGCTATATCCATATTAGATTTACACTTAAAATTTTTTGCAATTTTTCTGATTTGAATAGAGCGTCCGGCACTGCAAAATCGATTGATGATATCATTCTTTCATTTCATATGTCACACGCAGCCTCTTTGCGGCTCTTCTGTTAGTCACAAAAGTCTCTGGAGGCACTATCCCAAATCGCAGGACTGGTGTCATTGAAACGGGTGTTCTTGACAGTAATACACCGAAAACATCACAGAAAATGCATCCCACCCATGCAGCTTTTGCGAATGCAGGCCAACGGAAAGGCATTGAAATTTGGCGTATCGAGGTAAGTGAAGATTTTCAGAATTGTTTACTTCTGCTCCTGCTTATCATCATTAACTGAAGCGGAACGGCGTCACGTTGCCATTGAAAACTTAATCAACTCCCATCGTCGCCGGGCATTGCTACACATGCTGGTGTTTTGTTTATACGAAAGAGCATTTGTGTGTTGTTTACATATAACATTGTATAATTTGGCTTTTTAGCGCCGGGGGCTCCGATTAGATTAGTAGCAATTAGCAGATGGTGTAAAAATATGTACTAAATGATGTTAGGTGGCAGATTGCTTATTTTACGATTCTAATTTTAATTTGTTCGCACTGTTCATCGTTGTCGCTTTGAAATAGATAAATAATGTAGTGGTGACTGCTGCCGCCTGCAAAAATCTGTTTTTCACAGGGTGATTTCGCTCAATGTGCCTTCGGGTAAACAACCTGATTGCTCAAGTGAACTGATGAAAAAATTGGCAACATAGAGCGATTTTACAGCAGTTCCCAATTCGGGATTGGGAATATACCGTAATTCGTGAGCTTTCGCCCGATTTCCATGTATGTGTGCGCAGACTGTGTACGTGCACGGAAGCTCATCATGAGCTTGATTTGCGAATACTGGTTTTGTACGAAGCGTTTATGTGTGTGTGCCGGATAAAATTGTATGGCTACACGAAGATCGGATTAAAACCGTTTGAAATCCCGATTTCGTGTAACCATACAAATTTGAGCAGCGTTCTGGTTTACAAACACATATATTGTGATTTGTTCTCAATAGGGCGTGTCCAAAAGGGAAATTTCTAATATCGTGGCTTCTAGCGGCCGCTGTTCACTTCGTCGAACAGTTTGGTGGCCATCCACCAAACAACATGCATCGGAATGCAATATCATTCCGAAAATGCCCCTGAGCGGAAAGCACGTGCGCTGTATCTGAGCGTTGAATGCTCTTAAGGATTTATTTTAAGCGTAGGGTGAAGAATTCTGCTGTTGATGTTATTTAAATTAAATTAAGGTCTTTATTTATATTAATATATTAAATACATTGTATTACTACTTTGTGCAATGTACTTTATTAATAAATATTTTGGATTAATTTTTGATGCATATGAGTGACTCTCCATTTCATCAAAAAGTATTGTAGAGTTAGGCTTGTAAGCACTGAAGCACAATCGAATAGGTGCCGTTAAGTGGTCATTAGTCAGAGAACTCCTAAGTTGCGATTCGATTATTTTCATTTGATAAAACGTTGCTTCACATCGATAAAAATGCAAATATCCTCATTGCCACCAATCTCAATAATGGATATTTTTTATGGGAATAAAATAAAAAAATAATTTTCATTTGCGCGTGCTATGGTTAAAATTTTTAACTCTAGATTCGATGAATTCAATTGTAAAGTATGAGTTTGATTTGATGAAATATCCTCGTTATTGAATGCTCTAAAAGGAAATGAAAAAAATTCAAAAATCGGTTGAAGGTTATTGAGATTTGCAAATCGTCTCTCGAATTCTTGTTTTAAATTTTCTAGTTCAGGACAAAACATTTCAATATTACATGCACCAGTAGGTTACGTTAGGTTGTACCAGTTGGCACAATGCCACACCTGGACCTATTGGTACATAGTGCTACCAGATAAAAAACATTTCAATATTACATGCACCAGTAGGTTACGTTAGGTTGTACCAGTTGGCACAAGGCCACACATGGACCTATTGGTACATAGTGCTACCAGATAAATGGGGCAGGAAAAAAAAATCAGTCCAAGCGGCCATCGAAGGCCCCGGACTCTTTCGCGAACTGAAGAATGTCTTTCAGCTAGATTCACCAGTAAGTTTAATATGTTTTTCAAAATGTGGAAAATATTTAAAAATTTTGCCTATTTAATTGTGAAGCAAAAGGTTTTAATTTTACTTAAAAAACATTTACTGAACTCAGCAAGTCAAGAATATTTTCCTTTTCCTTGTAATTGTAAATTTAGCAAGCTGTAACGGCCGATAAAATCTGTAAGAAATGCTAATATCTTTACCCATACTGGATCTTCCAATTGTTCATGTTTTTCTCCCAATGTGTCCAAAAATGCAATAATTTCAGGCAAAAGATTTAGAAATTTTTGCAAAAATCTTCCTGAGCTAAGCCATCTAAAACTTAGTACTGTTTTCGATTTCACGTTAAATTTTCATGCAAATTTTGACGTGAAATTTATTTCGGCGAAATTTTAGTTTGAAAATAAGCAAGAGTTGTACTCACTTTTAAGCGTGAAAAAATTGCTTGGAAGATGCTTTCGCTTTGAAAATGCAAATAGCTTTGGCACATGTCTCCAATCATTTCACGCCAATTTAGTAGGTGCAGTTCATTTTTTAGGCTAGTACTGAGTTAATGGTGAAGCTAAATTTTGACATGTCTCCATTATCTGGTCATTCTTTCGAGCAAAAATTTTGAAAATGCAGAAAAGCGGGGACACTTATCATTTCTGACGGATAAGATGTCAAGAATTTCAATTTTTGAACAATTTTATTATTGAAAATACATTTACACAATTCAGTTTTAAAAATTCAAACACCAAATGTCACTATTTAGCTCGAAAGAATGAACTACACAAACTACATTGGCGTGAAAAGATTTTAATTTTATTTTATCTAAAATTGAAATTAACATTTCTTGCGCTGTATGTGACAATTTACTATCTCGGTAGCAAGGAGACGAATGCAAATGCAGGCAAGGTGTATAGAACAGAGAGATTTAAGGAAATGAAACAACCGTATACGTATACGAGATTTAGTGAAGCAGTTTTACTAAAATGATATACATCTATAAACTGCACAAATCGAGAGCATAGCTATCTCGGATTTTCCCATTGGCTTCTCCGCCACCAAGGCTCTGCGAGCTTTTGTGTGACCTGAAACTGCGTAGACTGTCCGATTGGATCTATTAAGCCAAGGCCCATTCCAAAATGTACTGAATAAATCGTCTACTAAATTTTTAGCTCACATTTTAAATTAACTAAGTAAATTATTAAAAGTGTCTGTGATCGACTGTCGAACTGTTTGTGATCGACCGTTTGCCCACCCCTGCTCTACTGCATCATTCTGCTAAATTTCAAATACTTATCTTTTGTGGAAGTATGCTAAAATCAATATTCAAAAATGACCTCTCCATATATCTGCAGTACAAATCAAAACACAAATCATCGAATATCTCGAAAGCGCTAAAATGTACACAGAACATTAATGCGATTCACGGCCGCGGTGCCGCCAAATGCCTAACCACATAACCATCATCGCAAATGGTTCATGTAACGTTCATGCATAAAGTGGCGACGTCGCTATTCACCAGACACGCACCAACTAAGTGAACAGCACTCGCCAGAAGCCTCAATAAAACAAATTTCCCTGTTTCCACACGCTTCAACGAAGTAAACGGTGAATTTTAGAAGCCACCACATTGAAATTCCCTTACATGAATACGCTTCTACGAAGTGAACTGCACTCGCCAGAAGCCGACATATTAGAAGTGTGCCCGTTTGTACACGCTCCTGCGAAATGAACAGCGTTCTTCAGAAGTCGCCATGTAAGGAATTTCCCTGTATGGAAACGCCCTTACGAAACCAACACCAATCAGGAGAAGCCGCTAGGGGAAATCTTCTTCACGAAAATGCTCGCACGGTATGAACAGGATAAGTCAGAATCTGCCATATTAGAAATCTGACTACACGGACGTGCTGACACGAAGCAAGCAGCGTTGGTCAGAAGCCGCCATATCGGAAAGCTGCGTCCATGCACATGCTCGAACGAAGTGAACAGCAGTAGTCAGATGCCGCCATAATGAAAACCTACGTGTACGTACACAGAACTATCGTGTACACACAAATACAATAACACGCAGAGAAAGCTCACGAATTACGGTATATTCCCAGTCCCGAATTGGGAACTGCTGTAAAATCGCTCATAGAAAGAGAGTTTTTGCCACCACATGGTGTCTCAAGTCTCATGTAGTTATATGGATCTACTTAACAATCATAAAAGGGGTTTTTAGACTAGCGTTCATGCGTCCATGCGATCTAGCGTGTTTTATTTACACGAGTAAACTCAATTTTGTTTACGTAGGTGGGTCGAAGGCGAAAGAGGTGGAGTATACTGATTCATGGACAATCGATTTTACAATGCATGTTTTATAATAGTTTCTTTCGCTAATTGTCATTTGTGGATGATTTGTGGATGACCATTTCAATATATGATTTGTGGATATTACGAAAAAATCTTACTACATACGAATGTATAAACACAAACATATGTATAGATAAATATATACAATTTTCTGGTATCAATTTATTTTTATGCAGACAAGAAATTGTGAAAAAAGCAAGTTTGAGGAATGAGAGTTAGTAATGTTTGATGACGAAGTTATTTTAAATTTTTTTAGCCATTTGTGGGCGCTGGCTTCCTGAATATGATTTTTGTTTAAATTTGGGTTAGTGATAACGATTGTGTGCGATTCGCATCAAAGCAAAATTCTTTAAAATATGGCTGATAAACGTTCACGCCCCGACAGAAGAAAAAGACGAGGAAACGAAAGACGCATTCTATAACCACTTGGAAAGGCTATTCGACTCATTGCCCTCAAACGACATAAAAATAATACTCGGAGATTTCAATGCTTAAGTCGGGAATGCAGACGTGCATCGGGGAACAACTGGAGGGCACAGTCTCCACGATGCATCTTACGACAACGGCCAACGCCTGATTGACTTTGCATGTAGTAGGGATATAGTCATAAGGTCGACATGTGACTCGGACCACTACTTGGTCAAATCCAAATATCGATGTCGCATGTCAAAGGCGTATATTACGAAGACCAGTCCTCTGCGTAAGTTTGACATCGAAAAGCTCCAAACGGCGTCAGTAGCAGAAAGCTTCTCAAAAACTCTTGAGACTAAGCTAACCCCCATCCTAAAAAATAACACAGTGAGGCCGGTTGACGAGGTCTGGATGGAGATGAAGACAGCAATCAAAGCCGCTGCAGAATTGGTGGTTGGGTATGAAGCCCGGCGCAAAAGAAACAACTGGTTTGACAACGAATGCCAAGATGTGTTGAACGAAAAAAATCAGGCATATAAACAGTTCCTTGAAAGGAACACCAGGACGAAGAGAGAAGAATATGAAAATCTCCGACGAGTAGCAAATAAGATCATTAGATGTCAGAAACGAAAATATTATGACGAGCGATTAAAGAGCATTGACGAAAATCTGGCGAGCAATAAAACTAGGCAAGCTTACAAAGTATTGAAATCTTTAAGACGCGTATACCAGCCCAAGACGACACTCTGTAAAGACGAAATCGGGAATATCATTGCCGAAGATAGCCAAATTAAGGAGAGGTGCGCCTGCTATTTCAAAAAACTCCTTAATCCTGCACATGGCTCAATAATATCAGAGCTGATAGACGTCTCTGACGAAGTCCCGATCGCACTTCCAACGCTGGAAGAATTCAATTCTGCCATAAAAAGCCAGAAAAACAATAGAGCGCCGGGCATTGACGAGATTCCGGTTGAGCTAATCAAATACGGTGGAAGCTGCCCTATAAAAGCCATCCACAAATTGATCCAGCACATCTGGGGTCAGGGAAAAATACCGCAGGAGTGGTGCAAATCCATCATATGCCCTATCCACAATAAAGGAGACACACTTCGGTGCGAAAACTACAGAGGCATATCGCTACTTTGTACGTCCTATAAGATACTGACGAAAATATTAACAAATAAAATAAATGTTTACGCTGAAAATGTCTTTGGGGAGTACCAAGGAGGCTTTAGGTCTGGTCGATCAACTACGGATCAGTTAGTCACAGTCAAGCAAGTGCTCGAAAACTGCTGGGAATTTAACATCGACATTCACCAGATTTTCGTGGACTTTACGCAAGCATATGACAGTATTGACCGGAACATACTGTACAAAATAATGCTATACTTCGGCATCCAGGCAAAACTAGTCCGGCTGACCAAAATTACGATGACGTCGACAGCATCACAAGTCAGAATCAACAACAGTCTGACTGACGCCTTTGACACAAATGTCGGACTAAAGCAAGGCGATGGGTTGGCCCCTCTGCTGTTCAACCTAGCACTTGAGTATGTGATAAGGAAGATTCCTGTCGACACAGGGGGTACACTTCTGTATAAGCTGAACCAATTAGTGGCCTACGCGGATGACATCAACATCTTGTCACGTTCCTTCACATCCGCCAAACAACTCCTGTTGAAATTTGACCAGGAAGCCAAAGAAGTAGGCCTGAAGATCAATCAGATAAAAACAAAAATCATGATGCAAACAAGAAAGCAGACCTCCATTAGACGAAATATAATTCTGGACAAATATAATTTAGAGAATGTGGACAAATTTATATACTTAGGCTAATGAAATTAAACGGAGAATACAGCTCGCTAATAATGCTTTCTACTCCGTTCTGGCCCTACTGAAGATCAGCTGCATACACAGGAAGACGAAGCTCCAAGTCTACAAATCAATAATCAGACCTGTGTTGTGCTACGGATGTGAAACTTGGACCCTAACCCAAGCATCCGCAAATATGTTGAACGCCTTTGAAAGACGGGTCCTCAGGCGTATAATTGGAGCTAAACAAGAGTGCGGCCAATGGCGGATAAGGTACAACCAAGAGTTGTACGAGATTTTTGACGAGCCAGAGGTTGCTACAATAGTGAAACTGCGGAAGCTGCAACGGGCTGGTCACGTGCAACGAATGGACGAGCATCGAGTACCTAAGAAGGTATTCGACGGAAGGGCCGAGGGTCGAAGACCAGTGGGAAAACCCAGAAAACGCTGGTCTGACTCTGTCGACGAAGACAGCTGCTCGGCTTTCAAAATTGTAGGACGCGCTCATTGGACCGAGACAACTGGAGGCGTCACCTGGGAGAAGCCAAGGCCCGAGAGGGGCTGTAGTGCTACGACGACGACGATATCTTGCTGTATAAACGTGATATCGTTGCGAAATTCACACGAAGCATTGACGCTTACTGGAAATGTTCGTATTTTATGACGATGCAGCTGCATTTTTACTGATTTTCGAAGAAAATTAGTATTAAACTCGTTTTGCCGAAAATTCATCATCATATATATAGATCATATATATATCATGTATAAATGGCTGGTAGTTTTGTCTGATCAAAGTCTGATCAAAGTGTATGATCAAATATTATATGAAGTTGAGTTTTGTCATGCTGTTAAGTATGTTAAAATAAAATCTGCTTTTAGATAGTGCAGTTTGAACGCATATCATGAATCCAGTATTTTCGTACTTGCGAGTATTTTATTCAAATATTCAAAAAGTTTTTAGGGCAAAAGTAGCTGAAATCGGCCAATTTTGGGTTAGAGTGGTTTCGGACATAACGGGCTTTCTAGTATTTCATATGGGATATGTATTTTGTAGTTTTTACTAATGTTCGAAGGAGAACATTAGTATTAAAATCACTTTGGCCAAAAATTCATATTTCTATATATATATATATATATATATATATATATATATATATATATATATATATATATATATATATATATATATATATATATTAATATATAAATATATATATATATTAATATATAAATATATATATATATATATATATATATATATATATATATATCATCAAAAAATTTCAGTGAAAAAATCTCAGGAACGCGCCATCCGATTGAACTGAAATTTTTAGGACACATTGGTGTATATGCAGAATAGTGCCAGGTCTCAGAAAAAGTTAAAAATCTTTAACCCTTTGGCGCCGGCGGCTATTTTAGTGATATTTTTAATATACCTATTATTCCGTACACCAATAAGTTTTGCAAAAATAAAGTTAACAAAATAAATTTCGAACGTGTTTTACATGTGAATCGGATAATGTTTTGGAATTTTTTAACCCCATGTGTAAGCTGGTTGCCTAAAAACAGAACGGGAAAAATTGAAAATTTTTAAATAGTGATTACTTTTGACAGAGCCATTCAATCATTACCAAATTTTCAGGACATATTGGTATTATTTAGTTGTAAATTCGTGTAGCTTTTGATGAGCGTGCTGGCAACCCTGAAGCTAGGGCAAGCACTGCAAGTGAAAACCTCCAAATTATCGTCTCTCTTGAAAAAATGCCGTTTCTTCAAAAAAAAGCCACTCATATGTAAATTTCGTGTTTTTTTTTACATAGATCAAAAAAAAAATTTGATATGGTATAACGGGCACGCCTGGTAACCATTGCCCAATTTACCTATATTTTTAGCATCAAAAACTTCTCTTCACGGAAACTCACGATCCGATGAGCAGAATTAATTGAAATTTGCAGACTGTATTGGTCTTAAATAGGACCAGGTCTGATATAAGTAATTTTGAAATGCGGGCGATTCTGTGCCAGTGGTGCCATCTTGAAAAATCACTAAAAAAGATAACTGCTTTTAGCCCTATAAATTCTGATTGAATCGTTCGATTTTTAAGAAATTCACACAGTAGCTGGACCTTATTTTAAACTACGTTTGATAGAAATTTGGTTGAAAAATTCGGTTGGAACTGCCAGCTATGATAATTTTGGTGTCTTAAATTTGAAAAAATAAAAATTTGGAAGTGAAAACATTCAAATCATCGAATATCCTAAAAATGTCCGTTTCTTACAATAAAACCAATCTGTATACAAATCTTATGCTTTATCTACACGTTCAAAGGAAAACTTTGGAAATTTCATGTCGGACAAGAACGGTAACCCTCTCCCAGTTAACCTATATTTTTAGTATCAAAAACTTCTGTTCACGGGAATTCACCAACCAATAATCAGATACCATTGAAATTTACAGAATGCATTGGACTTAAGTAGAACCAGGTCTGATAGAAGCGATTTTGAATTGTGGGCAACTCTGTGCCAGTGGTGCCATCTTGAAAAATTACAAAGAAAAAAAAACTGCTTTTTACCCTATGAACTGTGAATTAGTAACCAGATTTTCATGAAATTGACACAGTAGCTGCACCTAACTTTAAACTCTGTTTGGTAGAAATTTGGTTGAAAAATTCGATTGGTGCTGCCAGGTATAGTAATTTTTGTGTCTTTGGTTTTGAAAATTTGCTCAGGAAAATAAAACTTTTTGCCCTATAACTTCCAGTGCAGTCATGAAATCAATACGAATTTCATACAATTGATGGAACCTATTATAAGCATTATTCAGGCCAAATTTGGTTGAAAAGCCTCGATAGAGTTGCCAGCTATTGTTGGTTTTATGTTTGTTTGCAATATCTTTGTTAAGCGGTTTTATCGTAGAATTTTCAATTGGTAATGATATTGTAGTGACAATAAACAGCAAATATTAAGCTTTCGATTATTTGAAAAAAACTCGCTGCAGGTTACCCTAAATTTCTTTATACTCCTATAACTTCGAATGTAATATAACAACGTGAAGCAGATGTGATATATTCTTGGCTTTGATACTGGCGAAAGGTTGCCAGCACGAGTCGGTTGTGCTACTTTTGTATCAATAAATGCTTACAGTTAGTATATATACCGGAAACATTTACAATGAAAATAAATAACCGATGTTACAATTCGCAAAGTTCTGCAAATTTCTCGGATCACAGGCCCAAACACCAACTTCAGTTACAGTGCTCCAGGCACTGAGTATTTTCTTCATTGATGTTATATGAGATGCTGCTTTCAAAGTTTGGTGAAATAAGCAACTGATAACGAATATAATTAACAAGTGTTTTTCTTTCATAAACTTTGAAACCCATGCCAGTGGTAATATCTGAAACCTTCTACCATATGAGTTATAACCAAAGTAAAATGTGGCATTTGAAACAGTTTGGCCGTAATAAGCAGCTCATGTGGTGGAATATGCACTCAAAACCTGAACGATTCTTCTACTGTTCTTCGAACATTGGTGTTTCTAGCGGTTCAGGTGCGCTAGAGTTTTTTCTATTAATATTTTTCACTAAAACTAAGTCTCCTACTGCAAAGTTTGCCGGGTTTGTGTTATTGTCTAATCTATTTTTCCTTTTCATTTTTACTTTTTCTATTAAGTTTCGAGCCAAATTTATGCTATTTTTCAGCCTAATTTTCAGTTCATTAGCGAAATTGTCTAAATTGTTTATTGGTTCGTTTTGCTCTATAATATCGTCAGGCAATTGGGGTAATCTGCCATAGACTAGTTCGTATGGAGAATTTTGTGTATCTATATGTGGACTAGTATTATATGCGAAAGTGTAATACGGTATCCATTTGTCTCATTCATAATCGTTAGCAAAATTAAGTAAATATTCATTTAACACTCTGTGGTTACGTTCCACTGAGCTGAGTGTTTCGTGATGATATGGTGCTGAGAAAACTTGTTGAATTTTTAATAAAGTACAAATGTTTTCCATAAGCTCATTGGTGAATTCAGTTCCATTATCTGATTTTAGAATTTTGAAAATACCATGCTTTAATATTAGTTGTTCCACTAGTGTTTTGGCGATAGTTTTAGCGTCTTTTGTTTCAATAGGGTATGCAATAACGTATTTTGACAATTCGCATTGCATTGTGAGAATGTATCTGTAACCGTTGGATATTCTGAGTGGTCCTACCGTATCTATAGCAATTATTTCGAATGTGTTTTTCGGTGTGACAGTTATTATTTGCTTTTCTTTTATATGTTTTGTTTGTTTATTTTTCATACAGGTTTCACAGTTTTTAATAAATGTCTTTATCATCTTGTTCATATCTTTCCATATATATTTTTGTTTTAGTTTTAGTAATGTTTTTCTTACACCCAAGTGTCCTCCTATCGGTGTTGTGTGGTAATTATTTATTAGTTTGAATTGTATTATTTTATCGGTTATTCGTTTTGGTGGTTTGTATATTATTATTTTTAGGGGCTCTTTATTGTTTGTTCGAATACTATTCTGTAGTTGATTGAATTTGTTTTTAAATTCTTCTTTATTTATCATGTTATATATCTCATCTTTTTCTTCTATGTAGGAATATTTTCGTAATATTTCTTCTAGTTGCTTGTAATGTCAGTTTCTGCAATGTTGGAACTAATTCCGATGGATTATCGCTGCATCTAACTAGGATCTGATTGTTCTCAATCATGATTTTTGGAATGCTCTCTATTTCGAATTTTAATTTTACTAGATTTTTTATATCAGCAGGGGATTCACTGTCCCATATGTAGATTTCATTATGTCTTGGTTTGCTTATTATTCTTGTTTGCACTTTTTTAGTGTTTTCGAGGTTTTTTAACATATTTCTGGTAAAAGGTAATACCTTCTTTTCTTCGGTAATATTTCTCTGCTTGGGTATCATGTCTTTTAACGTGTCTGAATTTAATTTGATGCGTGATAATGCATCAGCATTAACATTCATTTTGCCCTTTCGATATATTATATCGAATTCGTAGTCGCATAAATCTAGTCTTATGCGTGTCATCTTTGATGATGGGTTTTTATGTGTAAATAATGATATTAGTGGCCTGTGGTCTGTAATGACTGTAAATTTTCTTCCAAATAAATAGGGTCTGAAAAAATTTATCGCCCAATGGATTGCCAATAATTCCTTTTCGATTATCGGTTTGTTTAATTCATGTTTTGTTGAGGATCTACTTGCATAAGAAATGGGTAGGTCGTGCCCTATTTCGCCTTGTGAGAGTACTGCACCTAATGCATAATCTGATGCATCAGTTGTGACAATAAATGGTTTATTGAAATCTGGGTACTGTAATATTGGTGCATTCATCAGTTTATTCTTCAGTATTTCAAATGCTGATTGGCATTTTTCAGTCCATAAGAATTTCGTATTCTTTTTTAACAAATCATTCAGGCATTTTGTGATTTTGGCGAAGTCTGGAATAAATCGGCGATAGTGATTCGCGAATGCAACGAATCTTCGGACTTCGTCTGCGTTTAAAGGTATTGGATAGTTTCTAATGGTGTTAAATTTTGCAGGGTCTGTGCGGACTCCTTCTTTTGTGATGAGGTGTCCCAAATACACTACTTCACTTCTCAAAAAATTGCATTTCTCAGGGTTGAGCTTGAGATTGTATTTTTGTAACCTATCAAATACTTTTACTAAATTGCTATTATGGTGTGCGAGGCTGCAACCAAAGACAATTATGTCATCGACATATAAGAATGCTGCTAAGTCTAATCCACTTAAGGCGACTGTTAGCATACGTTGGAAGCTGTTTGATGAAATTGTTAGACCAAAAGGTAATCGTTTGAATTGGTAATGTCCTTTATTTGTCGAAAAGGCTGTTAATGGTCTTGACTCCTTTGTCAATTCGATCTGGTGAAAGGAGCTTGTCATGTCCAGGGTGGAGAAGTATTTCGCTCTTCCCAGCCTGTCTAAAACATCTTCTTGTCTTGTGAGTGGAAACTTGTCATTAACGATTTTTTTGTTAAGTGCCCTGAAATCTACTACTAGTCTCCATTTAGCTGGGCCTGACTCACTTTTCTTCGGTGTTAAGAGTAGTGGTGAGTTATATGGACTCCTAGAGTTTTCGATTATATTATCATGTAGCAATTGGTTAACTTGTCTATTTATTTCTTCAATATGTGTATGGGGCAGTCTATAGTTTTTGATATACGTCGGTGTATTATCCGTGACGTGTATATTTTGTTTGTAAAAGTTATTTGCAGTAAGAGTATCATTTTCTAGGGGAAAAATATGCTGGTAATTTTTGATAATTTCTAATACTGATTTTTGATCTTTTGAGTTCAAGTGGTTTAGTTTAATATATTTTAATAACTCTTGATATCTTTGTTTTCCTCTGTTGTTTTTATTTGTTGAAATGTTATTTCTATTCATTTTGTATTTAGTTAATGGTTCTGTTTCTACTTTAAATTTTTGAATTATCACGTCCTCTTCGTTAGTGTTTAGTAGCTTTATATGTTTGATGCCTTCCGTTGGCATTATTGTGCTACCTATATATACTCCTGGTGTGATTTCTTTGTTAATCACTACGCTATCTTCTTCGATGGTAAAGTCGACTGGGCATATGTATTCACACCGTGCGGGTATCGTTAACTTATGTATTTCGCAATTTGTACTGATTGGCATAGTATATTCTTCATCGTCGACATTAATCGTTATTGTATAGGTTTCATAGTCAATTTTTGCCAGTTTTTGTACAAAAAAGTCTCTTCCTAGTATTCCGTCCGTAAGGATGGGAAAGTTAGGTTCTACAATTTGGAAGGGGAAACGTATGTGTTTTTCGCCAATGCTTAAGTCTAGATTGGCAGTACATATTGAATATATTTCCTGGTTTGTTATTCCAGAGAACTTGCATCGTTTATCTTTTTCTATATTTTCGTTTTCTGAAATTGCATTTATTTTGCATATTGATATATCAGCTCCTGTATCTATCAGTAGCTTCAAATTTTTTTTTGACTTCTCGCAATATAACGTTACGTAGTTTTTTAATTGTGTGTTTAGTAGGTAAATTTTTTCTTCCTGTATCCCGGGGTCAACTTTTATTATTCGTTGCTGCTGGCCTGCGGGCCGATTGCGTTTCCCTGCACTATGTTTATTCTGTTCTGTCTGTTACTTCCGTAGTTCCTATTTGTTCCCCTGTTGTTTCTATTATTTTTGTTGGGGGGTTGATATGTACTTCTGTTTACTTCATGATACCTGTTATTGTAATTATTTCTATGGTTTATTTCTTCATATTTGGGATTGTAACCATATCTATAGTTATTTCTGTAATTGTTGCTTTGGTTGTTGTTATGGCTTAGTACATTATTTCTTGTGCTAAAATTATTCCTATTATTCCGATTGCTATCTCTGTTATAACCGATATGGTTTTGATTAAAATTGTTATTTCTCTAATTGTTGTTGTAATTATTTGGTCTATTCCTAACGTTATAATTCAACCGCTGACCTATATTGTTTCTTTGGTTTACGTACATAATGTTTTCTGTAACATTGCTGCTTGACTCAAATTCAGTTGCAATTTGAATTGCTTCTATAAACGTATTAGGCTGTGCGGCAAAAATTGTGGGTTTAAGTGTTTCGATTAACCCATTCTTAAAGATGGTTAGTGCATATGAGTCGTTTGACTTCTGTATCGCACTTTTCTCTGCTTGAGATGGATTTTTGCCTAAACTACTTATTTGAATCTCACTTAGTTCGTGAATGAGCTCAGATATTTTTTCACCAAATTTTTCAACTGTTCCGCGTTGACTTAATTGTGCTAACTGAGTATGAAGTTGCTGTGGACTTTTTTTGTTTTTAAATTTATTTCTGAGAATGTTTTCTAATTCTTCATATGTTTTTATATCTAATGTTAAGATCTGAGTTTTAACTGCTGTTCCTAATTTCACATTTCTCGTAAAATTCAACAAATTGTTTTTTCCATCTTCATTAAGACTTTCGTTAATAAGACTAACTATTGTTAGAAATGCTTCTAGTTCTTTGGGGTTTCCCGTAAAGGTTGGTATGGATTTCAACGCTAATTCAATATTGAAATTACTCATTTTGCTGTCTACTGAACTTTCTAATTTTTCAAATAGTAGTTCTTTTGCCTCTTTATATTTTTTTATCAAAGTTTCTAGTAATTCTTGACTACTGTCTGTGTTAACTTCTTTTTGGATTTCTTCTATTATTTCTAATTTTTCCTGAATATAATCTCTTCTGTAAGTTCTATTCGGGGTTTTCTTTAAGTTGACTATTATTTTCGTAAGAATGTAAATATTTTCTTCCATTTATAAGGACCATATGAAATCTTCCTACTTCCTATTTGTATTCTTGCAATTGTACATATTTGTAAATATTCAAATTAATGCCAATAATTGTACACCTGTACACATTTAAATTGTAATTTTAAAATTTGTTTCACTACTAGGTCATAGTTGTCGCTTGTGACGCCTAGTGCAACCAAGTGCAACTGTCAAAATTGAAAGTACTTAGTGTTTTTATGTATATGTCAAAAGTTTTCTAAGCAGGAAAACATGTGTTTTGTGTTTTTTATTTTGAAATTGTATATTAAATTCATGTTATAATTTTGAATTGTATATTGAATTCATGTTAAGTTCTAATTCATTTTCTTAATACATTGAAATTGCGTTCGCAGCTGTTCGATTCTATCATCCATTTGCTGTTGGACTTCCCGAGGTGGTGGATTGTCTTCGTCTAAAGCTAATCGTTTGAGCGCTGCGATTTCTTCTTGTAATTTCTTTATTTGTCTGTTGTCGTGTGTTTTTTGTGTCGTGCTCGATCTTGATGTGTGTGGTTGGTGATCTTCTGCTGTTGTCGGCTCGTTTTTTGTTTCTGTGTCGCGGTGCTTTATTTGCTGCTTCAGATCATCAATTTGCTGGTACATCTGGGTTTGCTTTTCCCATGTTGGAGGGTTTTCGACGTCGGTCGCAATGCGTTTTAGGGCTGCAATTTTTTTTCTAAGATAGACAAGGCTGCCGCCGCGTTTTTTTTTTGTGTCTACTTTAGGTATTGCTGTCCTCAGCGCTTCTACTTTTCTGGCCTGTAGGATTCTTGGATGGATCCTTGGTTGTGGTCCACCAACCTTCGGTAGACCAAATTCTTTTGGAGGCAGGATCGCCATGAAAAGTAACGGTACCGGATGATTCGCTTCTTGTTCCTTGGTCAGATCAAGGACTGAACAACCTAATTTATTTAATTCTTCAATTCTTCAATCCTTCAACTTCAACTTCAACTTCAATTTTACAATTTCAAATTCACTCGTCGCTTTTGCGTGGCGAATT
Organism: Nemotelus nigrinus; assembly: GCA_947369275.1. Classification (NCBI taxonomy): domain Eukaryota; kingdom Metazoa; phylum Arthropoda; class Insecta; order Diptera; family Stratiomyidae; genus Nemotelus; species Nemotelus nigrinus. The sequence continues at coordinate 2,592 of CANBKX010000014.1, read as the reverse complement.
CAGCCGCCCCTTTAGCATTAGCTCAGAGTGATTTGATGCAAGGAAAATAAAATGAAAAATATATTTTAGTATCTCTGTGTCTTTATGGTCGCCTATTCAAGCATGGCCTACCAAGTCAGACTCTGTTTTATTGCATAATTCTTCTCCTATATATATCATACATAAAACACGTAAATCGCTTTAGTGTATGGATCGGTTTTGAATTCAAAAAATAATTAATCATTTAATTGTTGTTCGTCTTGACCGCTTGGTGGTCAGTTGTCGCTGCTATCAATGGTGAGCAAAAAAAAGATGGCTGACAGTGTTTGTTTTGACATTTGTCAGTTTGACTTTTCGGTTTTAGGTTGTACACAACACCAGCCATTTATACATGATAAATGCTAGCCATTCAAATTTCCATGCATATCTGATCATTACATTCCATATGTATGCACACTTAAAAAAATCTACTAAATAGTATATCCAATCCATTCAAATCTATTCTTCACAAGCGGTTCTACAAGCGTACTGTGTATACTGGTGTGCTTATACACTAACATGCCCACCGCCACCAAAGAGTTCAAGATATCTTAATTTTAACTTAAGATAAACATATCCTTGTATACATCAATATTTCCCAAAAAATTGCAGTTTGATCAAATAATAACACTTAATATTTTTGCTGAAATATTTGAACATTTTTTTATTGGCTGCGCCAACGAAACGTGCTTTATGGCTCACTCAATTGCCGTCAACCGATTGTCGATGACTTGACCGACCGAATGATCGACTGCGAGATGTTCGATTGTCTCGATTGCCTCGATTGTCTCGATTGTCTCGAATCGCTCGATTATCTCGAATCGCTCGATTATCTCGAATCGCTCGATTATCTCGATTATCTCGAATCGCTCGATTGTCTCGATTATCTCGATTGTCTCGATTATCTCGATTGCAACAATCGAGTCCAACTTAAATAATCGAGATGTTTCGAGATATTTGAACAATCGAGGCAATCGAGTTTAATATCTCGCAATCGCGCATCACTAGCTAGGACCAGGTCTAATAAAAGTGATTTTGAAAAAGGGTAATATGGTGGCAGTGGTGCCATTTTGAAAAAGCACTGAGAAAAAAACTGGCCGATTTATCCACTAAATTTTAACAAAATTCACGCAGTAGGTGAACCTTACTCTAAGACAGATAACGTAGAAATTTGGTTAAAAAATTAGTATAGGGATGCCAACTATGGCAATTTTTGTCTCCTAAATATTGTAAATTTGCTCCCAAAAATAATGTTTTTTACCCTAGAACTTCCGATCCAGTAGCGAAATCAAAACGAAATTCATGTGATAAGTGGATCTTGCTGCATTTCTAATTCTGTAAGAATTTCGTTGAAAATTATGAAAGGGCTGCCAGCTATGATGAATTTCGTAATTTATTGACATTTCTTTGTCGAGCGATGTTGTCATTCAACTTTTAAATAGGGATGATTCTGCAATGACAATTAACAACAAATATTGAGGTTTCGAAAATTTCAAGTTTTGAGGATGGTAACCCTAAAATTTTATTCACTCCTATAACTTTCAGCGCAGCCATTCAATCGAAACGAAATTCACAGGGTGCATTGAACTCAACGCATGATTGCCAGCACCAGACAATTTCGTAAATATTGCACCAACACATGCTTTCATTTTGTATTCATAAGCAAAGCATTCACAATAAAATAAGCAACCGATATTTAAATTTTCCGAGTTTTGGAAATTTTTCGGATGGCAACCCCAGACATAGTTTAATCGCTGAAACTTTGGATGATATCCTTGGATGAAAACGAAATTCAAAGGATAGGTTGATTAAGCACGACCATGTTATGCTAGACTTATTGCTGCTGTGTTGAACAAATGCTGCCAGCATTGAAGATTTTCATCATTTGTGATGCAAGAAATGCTGTCAGAAAATGACATTCGATCCTTTGAGTAATAACTACAAAGAAGTGTATTACGTCTTCACATATTTTTAAGTCACACAAAGATAATTTCTTCGAAAATTAGTTTTCTAGCGGTTCTGAAGCGCTAGACTTTTTTATCCTTTATTATCAGTGTTATAAAAAAAAAAATTTCGCGTGATGCATGCGGTTTCAATCGCGCATTGTTGTTGAAGGAATTTGGGAAACATATCAACGAGTAGTAACTTCAAAATATTGAAAAATTAAATAGTTGGTGCTTATTTTAATTATCGCATGTTTAAAATAAGAACAATTGACGGCATAATCTTCTAGTACAGAAAAGCTGGAATTTAGTGTTAGCAACACTTAACCATTACTGCAAGCAATATCGTTACAACTGTTGCACGTAAATATATCAATCAACCTATCATACAAATTAACTTTTGATTTAATGACTCAGTTCGAAATTATCGGAATATGAAGAGTAAGCATTACACCTGGTGTGAATTTATTAATGATAACGTTTATATAACAAGATATCATAAATCGAAAATTAAGAGAATAAAATCATTTTAAGGCTGTCAGTGCCCACAAACGCCTAAAAAAATTTGAAATATCGTCGTCACCAAGCTTAAAACATTACTCATTCTTATTCCTCATACTCGTTTTTCCAT
>CANBKX010000013.1:0-34255 GCA_947369275.1 Nemotelus nigrinus | reverse complement strand
ATATATATATATATATATATATATATATATATATATATATATATATATATATATATATATATACAGCCTTGCCCAAAAGTATTAGGCACCCCATAAAACATCACGCTGCATGTTTACTAATTGAGTATTGAATAAATCCTTTTCTTAGGATGACAGGTAGGAGTCATAAATCATTACCTGGAATAGTAGACGGCATATTGTTTGGGTCATAAAACATCTGGTGCCCGAAAACAAAGGATTGGGTGTTTTTGGTCGTATCGGTCAACGTTTCGTCACTTGTGTTTGGGACTCTAAATACTAAACAAGTTATTATTTTTGGTGAAGTGATATTATTTTTTTTGAAGTGAAGTGTACATTGATCCCTAATTTGTTCAAAAATGCCGAAAGCAAGTGAAATTAGTTTGGATAGTCGGGTAAAAATACAACTTCTACATGAACAAGGTAGATCACAAAAAGAAATTGCTAAGTTGGTGAAGTGTTCGCGTTGTGCCGTGCAATCTGCCATCAAACGATTCATCCAGACTGCCACTCACACCAACAAACCAAGATCAGGCAGAAAACGAATAACCACGAAGCGCGAGGACAGAAAGTTAATACGAGAGTCCATGAGAAATCGAAAAAAAAACGTCATCGGAGCTTTCTGCTGCCTTGTTCCAAGAGACTGGAAAGCCCATAAGTGCTCAGACAGCCAGAAGAAGACTTACAGAAGCGGGTCTTAAAGGATGCAAAGCCAGGAAGAAGCCGTGGCTTTCAGAGGCCAACAAAAGAAAACGGCTAGAGTGGGCTCTCCGGCACCAACATTTTACTGAGGAAGATTGGTCCAATGTGGTGTGGTCTGCCGAATCTAACTTTGAGGTTAGTCAATTTTATTGGTTTTTGGAGTTAATAAGAATGATCACCTATTCAATTCACTTAAGCCTTAAAAGTTATGGGTATTTTAAAAGGGGACTTTTTTTCTCTCTTCTATAGGTATTTGGAACACCAGGTGTGACCTTCGTGAGGCGACGTGTGGGCGAAGAATACCACCCAGATTGCATCGTACCAACGGTCAAGCACGGAGGAGGCAGTATTATGATCTGGGGATGCATGACTGTTGATGGGGTTGGCGAAATGTCTATTTGCGAAGGTCGCATGAACAGTGAAAAGTACATAGAAGTACTTGAAACTGCACTTGCGCCTTCGGTAATCAACATTTTCGGTGAAACTAATCTCGACGGAGTCATATTCCAGCAAGACAATGCACCTTGTCATAAGTCAGCGACTACGATGCGCTGGTTTACTGACAACAGTATTGACTTGTTGGATTGGCCTGCACAGTCCCCAGATCTAAACCCAATTGAGCATCTTTGGGCCATTTTGAAGCGGAGGATCAAAGAGCACTCTATTACAACCAAAACAGCATTAAAAAATGCGTTGGTGCAAGAATGGCATGCCATTACAAGCGAGGCCAGACAGAATTCGTGCTGTCATTAAATCCAAAGGTGGACCGACTAGATTTTAAGTTCATTTAATTCATTTTTGTCTCTATTAATAATAATAAATCAATTTAGAAAGAAGAAGTTTTTTTTTCCGAAGATTTTAAGTAAATTTTAGGGTGCCTAATACTTTTGGGCAAGGCTGTATATATGTATATATATATATATATATATATATATATATATATATATATATATATATATATATATATATATATATATATATATATATATATATAGATATATATATATATATATATATATATATATATATATATATATATATATATATATATATATATATATATATATATATATATATATATATATATATATATATATACCGCTATTGGAATATACCGCTATTGGAATAAATGGACGACCATACCTTTCGTGAGAAGTGTCAACCAGAAAAACTGGACTTGATGCCCCACACAGCTGTTACATGAATTTCGCCGATAGATGTCGGGCTAATATGTTTGTGTTTTTGTTGTTGTGCGTAGGGACACGATATCGAAAGAAAGTATGGATACTTTTAATTTAAAGTAGTATCAGAACCAAGTATTGATATAAGTCCCGTACTCATTGCGACAGTACTGATATGAGTAAATATAAAATGATACTTACTATAGTCAGTCAGTTTAGACTTCCAACGAAGCCAGAGATTTGAATTATAATGATAGGGCCGGGAACTGGTCTGGTGCCGTTCCGCGACTTTGTTCTCGGGATCAAGCACACAAAATTTACGTCACACATTCAGATCTAATTCGGAAGGTTATTTATTGGTGAGAACACATGGGCGGGTACGTTTGCTTCACTTGATTATCCCTTTCCATTACTCATTAATCCCGTTCTCACAGCGACGCCAAAAATATGAAAATCGATGTAAGAATTATTCTGCTCCAAGTCAGCATCCAGCAAAGAAAATAAGTCAGAGGCCGAAGCACAACGGTTTATCAAGAAAATGGTGGCTCAAAAGCGCAACTCAGCCGACGTGTGGAGCTAATCGCAACTATTCCATCAGATTTCGTTTTGTTTGCTCGCTCAAGACGGGAGCAAGCAAACAGCATTCTTTGAGTCGGATTAGAAACATTAAAATAATAAATTTATTAAATTAAATTAAACTAGATAAAAGTTAATTTTGAAGAGGAGATAAGCGACGATAAAAAACATTGATACGATGAGGATGCGTACAGAAGACCAGATATTGTTCACGAGGATTGTTGCACTCTCAAGTCAAAAATGTGTCTTTTTACACATACATATATCACTTTTGAAACTAATTTAATATCATTGTTATTCGTCCATTGAGAATAGGATATGAAAGTTGATACTAATTACAGTGTACCAATAATGTCACCGTACAGCAGCTATTTGAAACTCAAGTCATAAAAAACAATAAATTGTTGCAAGAAATTTGAAAAAGTTTTAATGCAGATTTATTCATTAAACATTTTTATTTAATTTAGAAACAAAAACAGATCCATTTCAGTTATTCATTACAAAGCTATTAACTTAAAATAAAACAAAGTCATCAATATGTCTCCAATACAGTCTTCGTACACTTACGAAACAGTTTATGAAAAATCTTAAAAACTATAGATACATTTTTTGTTAATATTTATTTGGGTAGCCTTTATTTTTAATCACGGTTTTAAGACAGTGTGGCATCAATTCTACAAGTATTTTTGCATAGCTTGGCTCTATTTTCGTCCATTTCTGCTAAAGAGCCTGTTTCAACTTAGGTTTTGAGCTAATAGGATGAGGCCTAATCCTTTTTTTCCAGCATGTTCCGCATGTGCTCAACGGGATTGAGGTCAGGACTTTGTGGCGGTGTTTTAAGCAAATGTAGAATTTTGTACGCCAAGAACATTCTAGTGTTATGAGCATGCACTTAGGATTATTATCTTGTTGAAAGTAAAAATCTTTCGATTCACCCAATTTTTCAGCACTTGGCTGCAAATTTCCCTTGAGAATTGCAATATATGCCCGATGATCCATGTTTCCTTAAATTATTTCTAAGTTTCCAACGCCGCTGGCAGCCATACAGCCCCATACCATAATGCCGCCGCCACAGTGCTTTACAGTTTTCATGGTGTTTTTTTTTTTTGGGTTGTAAGACACCCCTAGCTATTTCCACACTTTAAAAGGATGTTTTTGGCGTACAAAATTCTACATTTGCTTAAAACATCGCCGCAAAGTCCTGACCTCAATCCCATTGAGCATGCTAGAAAAAAGGATCAGGACTCATCCTATTAGCTCAAAATCTAAGTTGAAACAGGCTCTTTAGCAGAAATGGATGAAAATAGAGCCAAGCTATGCAAAAATACTTGTAGAATTGATGCCACTCGTCCTTGAAACCGTGATTAAAAATAAAGGCTACCCAACTAAATAATACCAAAAAAAGTATCTATAGTTTTTAAAATTTTCATAAACTGTTTCGTAAGTGTACGAAGACTTTATTGCAGGCAAATTATCGACTTTGCTTTATTTTTAGTTAATAACTTTGTAATGAATAATTTAAATGGATTAGTTTTTGTTTCTAAATTAAATAAAATCTTAAATGAATAAATCTGTCTTAAAACTTTTTTAAATTTCTTGCAACAATTTAGTGTTTTTTATCACTTGAGTTTCAAATAGCTGCTGTACGAAGACATAATTCGTAGCTCAGTTTAGAAAGATGGGTCGATTTCCATATAAAAATGTTTCAGTCACATGTCGATACGATACTACCATCAAAGTATTGATATGAGTAAAATATCGAACAGTTTCGATTCAAGTATAATTTTACTTGGTATCAAACGAAAGTATCGATACCGTACTAATATCAGTACTTTCATCGTGTCCCTAGTTGTGCGTTTGCTTTTGGGGCTTCTTTTCTTTCGTTTTTTGTTTCTTTTTCTTAATTGTTTTATATTCTTTTTTATTTTTTTGTATAATTTTGTGTTTTTCTTCGTTCTTTTTGCAGCCCTTCTACCACCTTTTCGCCCTCTGATGGTGGGATTTCCCGGGTGTGGGGCATCAAGTCCAGTTTACCCGGTGAAGCCAACCGGAAATTTCTTTCATTACAAATGATGAACGAACTACAGACATTAACAAAACCGGAAAATGTGACCTGCTCAACAAGAACAGCATGTTCTATCAATTTACTTCATATGGACTGATCGCAATGTTAGCAATCCTGACCACAACAGCTCTTTTCAGGAGATTTTGCCTGAGAAAAGGTTGCTCGAAAATAATCATAAATTCGTTAATTACAGAAACTAAGCTCGCACAACCGATACAACAACAAACTATATAACTTGAGTCCTCAGCATCCGTATTAACCAACACGAAAATAAATTCAACAAGGATCAATAACTTGCCACACTTTTGTAGAACAATTGCGGTCATTGTGTCTGAATGGGGAGGAATTAACGAACAATTCCCTGGTAGCTTGCAACATTACACCAGGAAGCTGTGCAGGCATGGGCAAATGTTGAACAACGAATTTCGCTGAAAACAGTTCCATCAAGTCTCTTACGAAAATACTAGATAGAAGGTCTGTTGGCGTAATGCTGCAGCAACTACAAATTTTTGCAGATTGATTCTTTTAGTGGTACATTTTGGCTTGCACCAATAGTACAAAAACGACTTGCTGCGAATCTATTTACCTAGAGCGTTCGAATTTATTTCCGATCTAAAAATGTACGAAAAGTTCAGTTTTTAAGTAACTATTGTTCGATAACCAGGCTATGCCCGTGAACAAATTTTTTTAAACGAAACAAACTTTCGTTTGTTAATTTATTTATGTATATATAATAAATAACAAATTGATTAGACTCACATAATATATAGGTAGGATACAGCCGAAATCCGAATCATTAAGACTGGCGACGCCACAAATTTTTGGATGACGATTGGAAAGTCAATACGTACACAACACTAATTAGAATTTATCGAATTTTGGAGGATGTATCGAGACAGTGACACAAGTGCTTTGCATTAACAACATATCGCGACGAGGACGTTGTTTTCCACTTAGCAACAATCAATTGCATTTATGTTGTTGCTTGCAATTGGGAAGCGGCGACATTTTGATTTCCCGGACCGAATACGTATCTTCTCATGTCACCCATTATTTCACATGTAAATCGTATAATTTCGATAATAAACTTCAGCAAACAAACTAATTGGGAGGTTTCGCAACGATTTCCAATAATTTTCAGAAAGAATCAATGCCTGAAACAGCTCTTATTAGCGATTTTATTATCCCGGCTAGAACTTTTATGTGTTTTCACAAATGAGGTGCGGTGCAACAAATTTGACAGCCATTAGATTCCACTTCCCGCCATTTGGTGAGTGGATTGTAAAATGGATTGTCGGTGGCCAGTAGCGTAAGAAGAAATTGATTTATAGGGGCATGTAATTGGTAGCACAACTATGATGGGTAAACTGGACTTGATGCCCCACACCCGGGAAATCCCACCACCAGAGGGCGAAAAGGTGGTAGAAGGGCTGAAAAAATGAAGAAAAACAGACAAAATTATAAATAAAAATAAAAAAGAAGATAAAACAATTAAGAAGAAGAAAAAAATGAAAGAAATGAAGCCCCAAAAGCAAACGCACAACCACAAAAACACAAACATTTTAGCCCGACATCTATCGGCAAATTCATGTAACAGCTGTGTGGGGCATCAAGTCCAGTTGGGTAAACTGGACTTGATGCCCCACACCCGGGAAATCACACCACCAGAGGGCGAAAAGGTGGTAGAAGGGCTGAAAAAATGAAGAATAACAGACGAAATTATATAAAAACATAAAAAAGAAGATAAAACAATTAAGAAAAAGAAAAAAAAGAGAGAAAAGAAGCCCCAAACGCACAACCACAAAAACACAAACATATTAGCCCGACATCTATCGGCAAATTCATGTAACAGCTGTGAAGGGCATCAAGTCCAGTTTTACTGTCCAGTTTTACCCTAAGCTCTCCCACCATAATTATTAAGTACCCCCAGTAAATAATTTTCTAATTACGTCCTTGACCGTCTACCATCTACACTAAAGCTACGTTTATATTGCGGAAAACTATAGGTCTGTTCCCGTACTACGATTAATTGCAATTAATTGCAATGAAGCGTACTAAAACAGAGTTTTTTAGGCCGTTTTAGTACGCTTCATTGCAATTAATTGCAATTAATCGTAGTACGGGAACAGACCTTATATCGTGAAAAAGCTTCCAACAATGTTTCGCGAAACGATTGACTCGCCTTTGGTGTTTACGTTCCGCTCAACGTAGAAACGAAACACCTGAACCATTAGCTCGGGTTATGCCAAATATGTCATCCTTTTCGTTACTTGTCTCTTCAAGTCTAGCTTCCGCATTCACCGTAAAGGATATTATAGACATTGAAACTAAAATGAAAGAGAAATGGAAACACGAATAATTTTTCTTGTGCAAATTGATCAAGCAGATTGTTTCACGTTTCGCGCTATGTAAACGCAGCTTAAAATCCACACGCCATATTGGAAAAGTGCAATCGACTTGTCTGCCGATCAGTCCCGCTTTTACACGACAGCAAGTCGACGGTGTCACAGAATAGCTCCTGTTTGTTGAGGTTATTGACTAAGTTTGTGCAGTAGTTTTTCGTGGAAATCATTGGAGTTCCTTCAGGAACTTCACAGTCTTTTTGCTAGAAGTGACTAGTGAAACAATAGAAGTGAGAAAGTTACAAGTGAAGCGATAGATTACATGATAGGATACGTATTCGGTTCGCGAAATTAAAGTGTCGCATCTTAATCGTTTCGCGCGTTCGAATAGCGTCCGTACACACAAATTCGATTGTTGCCAAGTGAAAAAACGACGTCCGCGTCGCGATACGTCGCTCGTGCAAAGGACTAATGTCACGGTCTCAGATACATTCGAAAAATTCTAATAAGTGTCGCGTTGTATGTGCCCTACGTGTATATTCGTCCGTATTGACTTTCCTATTGTCATTTCGAAATTTTCGCCGTCACCAGCTACCAAACTAAACAATTTGGATTTCACAGCAATCTACCTGTATTATTCTAGACGGCCTTATCTCTATGTGAGTATAATCAATTTGTGATTGGTATCGTGTTGTGTTACCTGTCCTTATAAAAGTGCGTATCTTTGAAGGGGGCAGGGTAAGGGAGCCGGATCACTAAATTCATTGCTTGATAATCTTTCTCATGTTTACGTATTGAATTTTATTTACAAATTCTCTTTGGTATTAAGTTTTCCACGATATTCTTTAAAATCAACTCAATTAGAATGCATTATGTCAAAAACTATGTAGCTGTCGAGCACACAATTTGTCATGATATTTATTCAATTCTTACATTAAATAACAAATTATAAGCAGCAAAATTCAATATTATTGTCAATGACAAACATGTTATATTTTTCGTAGATATTACTTTTAAGTTATCGGTGCTTTGATTCAAAATTAGATGCGTACTTGGTTGGGATCCGACATTTGTCGTATACTACAGTGAAATCTACGAAACTTGGATCACTCGCGATTCCGGAAAATTTGAAAAACTTTTGCAGATGATTGGGGTTTACTCGAGAAAATCTTGTTTATGTTTTGGAATTACTATTCATAGACTAACATGGAACATTAACAAACCAAATATTTCGAAAAATTGTTGAGAAATAACATAAATTTCTTCACATAAGCTTTGAATATTACAATTCAGTATTTTAGCACGTTTAAAAATGATACGAAAATCAGTTTGGTATTATAGTTTCCGTAACACATATTTAGTTGTTAGGAGAAAATCATCCAAATTTGTGTTTAGTTTTTAAAACACATCTTGATATTGAAAACATTTTGGATAAATTCGGATTGGCTCATCGAATAAATGAGAAGAATTTGATTTGCATTGCTAAAAATATAGATGAAATAATTTTCTTATATTTTATTTGTTGAAAATATTGTGGGATTTCATTTGCCATATGAAAAGTATTAATCTTGGAAACGTCATGCACCAAACCTGGGTATCTACAGTCAGAGTCAAAAGTTAGTATACAGCTTCAGTTAAGTTCTTTATAGCCAAATATTTTCATTGAAAGAAGTAAAACAAAATTTATTTAGTACATAAAATGAAAAGTACAGTTCTCCTCTTTATTTGGTATAATGATGATCAAAACAAAATTTGAATTCGTGAAATATTGATGAAAAATGTATGAAGTATCTGAAAAATTCAGTCAAAAGTTAGTATACAATCAATATAGAGTCAGTCTTTTAGGTAAAACTGGACTTGATGCCCCACACAGCTGTTACATGAATTTCGCCGATAGATGTCGGGCTAATATGTCCGTGTTTTTGTGGTTGTGCGTTTGCTTTTGGGGCTTCTTTTCTTTCTTTTTTTTTGTTTTTCTTAACTGTTTTGTCTTCTTTTTTATTTTTTTTGTATAATTTTGTTTGTTTTTCCTTAATTTTTCATCCCTTCTACCACCTTTTCGCCCTCTGGTGATGGGATTTCCCGGGTGTGGGGCATCAAGTCCAGTTTACCCGTCTTTTATAATACCTTGGTCCAAAATTTATTTGATTTAATATTTTGTTGGTCCTCCTTTGGAATGAATTACTGCTTTCAATCTATTATTCATGGAATTTACTAGGTTTTGGGTAACATCGGCTGAAATATTTGCCCATTCCTCGGTCAAGGCCGTTCGCAGATCATTTTTTGATTTTATGACTCGATTCCTTAATTTTCGGTCCAAAACTTCCCATAGATGCTCTATAGGGTTCAAGTCAGGCGACTGCGGAGGTGAATGTAATTGCTTAGGAACCCTGTACAATAGCCACTCTTTGACAATCTTTGCTGTATGTTTTGGATCATTGTCTTGTTGAAAGATCCATGGTGTTACAAGACCCAATTTTTCAGCACTAGTGCATAAATTGTCTTTTAATATCTGCAAATAAGGTAAAAGACCGTAATTTCGTCATGTTAAGGAACTTTTTACAGTATATTACATTGTTTTGGGGCAACTTGTGATATTTTGAAACATCATGCTGAAAGTAGTTATGCCTGGAATGTTCACAATGCTATAGCGTTAGTAAATGGAAAAATTTTTTGGTGTGGTTATGGATTTTTGCCGATTTTAGATAAGTCTAATTTGACCCTAATTTCGTCACTTAAAACAGTCAAATTCCTAACTTCGTCAACTAGTGCTCTTAATTTCGTCTATGTAATAATATAATCTTTAGGCACTGGTTTTTTGTTGAAAACATTAACAACTTTTGGGAAAAAAAATAAATCCTTCCTGGAAGAAATAACAAAATAATTCTAACAAATTATTGATTGCATTTAAATATTGCTGACAGCGTAAATGCCTCTACTATTTAACAGCAACGGAGCATTGATTTTTTCACAATATCTTCCCTATTGTAGAATAAAATGTCCTCTTTATGGGGCCATCGCCAGTTTGCACCGCTCATAGTCATTGTTTTAATTTTAAATTTAGAATCTTCTATATCTATAACCATTCCCGGAAACTTTTCACCTTCGTAAAGGATAACGACAAAATCACCTTTATTTATGCTTTAAATAAATTAAAATAATTCAATATTAAATGGAGTCGGATAGCTATAAATCATTTCACGATCGCTTGACGCCATAGTTTTTTCGGGAGTCCTTGCTATCAATTGTGATGATGATTCAATTCAGTGCTGATGATGGAACGATAGAAGGTGTAGATGTAATGAGTTCGCCATTGGGTTGAACATCAAACTCGAAAATATCGGAGCCATTCAAAATGTCGCTTACCATGTTAGCATTTAAAGTCAACTCATGGTCTGTAACATTAGCCAATATACTTTCGTTTGTCATTTACGCTTTTTGCTGCACATTTTTCCATAGGGGAAAAAGGCATCAGTTGCACAATCAGTCCATACTACTCCGATGTTTCGCTTGAAATTTTCAATTTTTCCACAGCCTACAAATTTTTCCAACGTACACAAAAATTGTCGACATTCTTTACGCATTTTAGTACTTTCGAGAGCAATATTATCTTCATTGTGCTTAGGTGTATGCACTGCAGCCTCTAGTAAGTTTTCATAGGAAACTGCATCCGCATCAAAAGGATACAATCCACATTTTCTAAAGCCTTTCTGAATTGTCTCGGGTTTAGCTGCTTCTAGCAAACATGAATAAACTAATCCTGTGAAATCTTCCCGCTTTAGCTTCTCTCCATTGTTTTGAATCCTTCAGTCACCAACTTTCTTTCTCCACAGCTGTTTAACTGGATGAAAAACTGCTACATCTATTGGCTGTAAGATATGTGTTGCGTTCGGTAAAAGAGCTATTAAAATAATGCCTTTTTCTCTGCAGAAGTTGGAAAGAGGCAGAGAAATATGGGACGAATGTGCATCGAGAAATAAAATAACCGGCAACTCTATATAATTCTTCATTAAATAAAGGTGAAAGCAATTTGTAATGTATTCGTAAAATGACTCGCATGTCATCCAGCCTGATTCGGTTTTGCCTATCCCCCACGTCTTAGGCATTTTGTCCAATATATTTCTAGGAATCCGGACATATAAAAATAGGGTAAGCGGAGACATACGTTTGCCACTTGCTGAAGAGCCAACCAATACAGTAATGCATTCCTTTTCATCGTTATTGGCGCGATTATATATACACGCTGACCCTTTGCGAGCTAAAACTTTTGATTGCTTGGGACACAGAAAAAAAGCTGTGTCATCGCAGTTGAACAGTCTATCTGGATCCAATAATACCTCATCTAGTTCGGGGAAAGTTTTCATATATGAGGAAACTTTTGTGAAACAGTTTCTTATAGAAGATTTCCATACAATAGCTCTTTCTGATGATAAGTTTTGGGAAACCCTTGCTGATACATCAGGATTCCGTTTCAAAAATGCCTCATACCACTTTCTTCCTGGAATCCCATCTTTGAAGCGATTGTCCCTATTAACTTCTTTGACAAGATTTGACACACTGTGTACTAATTGGGATTTCGTTACAGGAAAACCTATTTTGGCAAGGTCAAGAACCCATTTGACTAAAATTCGTTCTTCCGTGTTTTAGTCGAAATTGTCGGTGCCCCAGTACATTTTGAATGCCGACTAAACTTCTTGTCTTGTAGTGTTATTCTAGGAATTCTATATATTTTCGCGAGATGAAGAAGCCTAAAAGAAGCCCAAGATATCTGTTTATGTGATTGTTATTAAATGTAATAACTAAAACTAGCATATATTTATGTTTTATACAAACTATTTACTATGTTATATTTATATATGTCATATTTTAGAACTATTAGAATGTTGTCAAATTCTTTTACCAATATGACGAATTTAGGAAAATATTCATTTCGGAGCACCTAATTTCATCACCGCTTAAAGTTATTTAAGTGACTACTACACTGAAAAAACACATAGCGCCAGACGCCATAGTTTATAGACTTTTGGCGCCATGTACATAGTCGATTTAGGGATTGTGATAAAATATAGCGCCACACGCCATAATACATGGCGAAAAGTACATAGGAGCAGGCGCTATGCTTATAGCCCTCCACGCCATGTACTATAGTCCTCCACACCATGTACTATAGTCCTCCACGCCATCTGCATGGCGTAGAGGACTATAGTACATGGCGTGGAGGACTATAGTACATGGCGTGGAGGATTATAGTACATGGCGTGGAGAACTATAGTACATGGCGTGGAGGACTATAGTATATGGCGTAGAGGACTATAGTATATGGCGTGGAAGGCTATAAGCATAGCGTCTGCTCCTATGTAATATGGCGTGTGGCGCTATATTTTATCACAAAATCGACCGAAATCGACTATGTACATGGCGCCAGAAGTCTATAAATTATGGCGTCTGGCGCTATGTGTTCTTTCAGTGCACCAAATATAAATTCGATAAATTTGAGTCAACATATTAACTATTGAATGTTTCTGCTCCAGTGTGAAAACTCACCGGTCGAAGTACCGAAAATATCGCAGCCAGTACTTTAGTTCAAAATGAGTCGAATCAGAAGGTTAAGCTGAGAATCTATGTAAGAAAGTGAAATGATCAAAAGGCCAGGTGTGCTATGAAAATTAGCTCCAAAACATGCGTCGTTTCAAACGTGTTTGCAATGGTCATATGAACGAAATTGAATGTTATACTCAATTGTAACCTGTGTTCTATACTTAGAATAAATTTCAGTCTAATCCCTCCAATATCTGTATTATATGCAAATATAAAATTTATCATAGGGATTTGTATTATGTAGACTAAACTCTAATGCCACTTGCTGACATTTATACGTTCTCTCACACAGTATGGCTGCGAGTTATAATTGGAGTGCCATGAGCCATATTACATGGCTCATGGCACTATGTAATATAGCGTGTGGGGCCATAATTTCTGCGCCATGTAATTATGGCGCTGGGAGCCATACTGCATAGCTCAGGGCACTATGTACATAGCGTGTAGGACCATAAATGCTGCGCCATGTTACATAGGACCACGCGCTATGTAGATTCTGACATTATGGCGCTGGGAGCCATATTGCATAGCTCAGAGTACTATGTACATAGCGTATGGGGCCATAAATAATGCACTATGTTACATGGCTCTGGGCGCCATGTGAATTTTTTTCAGTGTATTAGTGAAGTTCAGTTGAAAAAACTAGTGTAGAGAGGTTTGACCTTAATATTAGGAAACAATTTATTTCGTAACAGGCAATAATCTTAATGAATATGAAAAAAAAATATTTTTAATTCAAATCGTTCATTCTAAGAAACCAATCAATTTATTTAGAAATCACCACCTCAATTTACTCTAAATGTACTTGACGAAATTATGTCACAGGCTTATTTGACACGTAATTAACGCTTCTATACATTAATTTCATTTAGTTTATTGTTAAGGACCAGATAATGAATCAAATAAATTAACGTGTCCAGTGCTTAATTTCGTCACTATGACGAAATTAGGCTCATGCCTACTTTTTATGTGATCCTAAATTCGTCAACTTAATTTTTTTAGCAATAAATGTGATATTTTCAACACTTCATTCAACAATTGATAATTAGATATGTTTAATCTAATAAAGTAGAAAAAGAAACAATTTGTTACTCACTGTAAAAATTCACTACGCTTATAACTCAATCACGTCTGCACTATACGAGGCACTACTTGACAATGAGTAATTAGAACAATTTGTTCTCTAAGACTTTTCGTAACGGAAATTTTTTGAAATTCAAGCGCGCTTTAAATAATAGTTGAGTGATTTCTATAATACATTTGTCATATTTTCATACAATCATATGCTATGTTAGTTGACATAAAGCATTTTCTTGTTTTAGACAGAAATGTTATATGTGACGAAATTACGTACAGTGACGAAAATACGGTCATTTACCTTAATCTCGGCTATTCATTGTAGATTCAATAAAAAATTAGATTTCCAGTGCCCGCAGCCGACATGCAGCCCCAAACCATCAATGAACCGCCACCATGTTTTACGGTCGAAATGAGATTTTGAGGAAGTAGTTGGCTATTCTTGGCTCTCCAGATCTTTCCACCCCTCTTTGATCCAAATATTTCAAATTTGCTTTCATCACTAAACAGAACGCTATTCCAAAAGGTCTGCGGGCTATTTAAGTGACGTTGTGCGAAATTAACGCGCTTAGTGCGATTTATAGCAGAAATGCATGGTTTCTTTCTAGGCACTCTGCCGTGCAATCCATTATTATTCAGCGCTCTACGTACAGTTGAAGCGCTGACTGGCTTACAGCGTTCTTCAGAAAGATTTCGGGCTATTTGGACTGCGGTAGATTTCGGGTTTTTTCGCACTTCTCTTACAACTTTTCGTATTTCGGTTGCTGTCATAGTACGTGGCCGACCTGAACGTTTCAAAGTTTTCACATTTCCTCGAATTTTGCTCCGTTCTATAATTATCTGAACAGTTCCACGGTTTATGTTAACAATGCCGGCTATTTCACTTAAGGTTTTCCCATTTTTTCGATGGGTCACTATCAACTCGCGAATTTCTACTGCTATTTCTTTACCACGTGCCATTTTATGTTAAGCATATAAACAATTAACACCAGAACCTAATCCATTCACGCCAAAATTCAACTGCGAACTTAGTTTTGCTTGAAAAACACACTTACAGTGCTCCAACATAGCGAAATTTATAACGACACTTGTAACAAATTGAAATTCAGGGCATTGTATACTAACTTTTGACTGCATTTTGAGGAGTTATTTTTATTGTGTAGCAAAAAACTAAGTGAATATGACTAATTTTTTCGACCACATCTTATGTTAGAAAGCATAAGACTATAAAGTCTAATTTTAGAGAAAATAATCTGTGTGTCTTACGTATTATGGAAAATATATAGCTTCAAAGATTCAAGTATGATCTGTATACAAACTTTTGACTCTGACTGTATCTCTTCAGGACCCTGGATGATGATAGCCTGGAGTGGGTCCAGAGGGAACCTAGCACTGCGACGTCCTGGGTCGATTGTGCCTCCTCTGCGTTATGTCCTATAGGATTTTCAGGCTTTTAATGAACCTGGATATGTTCCTTGACGGGACATTTGTGATGTTCCTGATAGAAGGAAGAGCAGAGCCAAGTAGCTCGAATCTTCTTCTCGCTTTTGCTGGACAGACTGTAAGCAGAAGTTCTACACACTCTGTCGTTTCCCCACAGTATCTGCAGCGGTCGTCCTGCTCCTCATCTATCCTGTGGAGGTACTTTTTGCATGGAAGGTGTCCTGTCAATGCTCCCCATAGGGCTCTTATGCCACTTTTGCAGAGAACCACTGCTTCTTTTGCTCTTTTATTATCGAAGCCAAGGTATTTTTTTGAGTGTTATAAATCCTCAATATTAAGCCAGTAGTCTTCGATTTTTTTCTTGCTCCATGTTTTAATTTCCTTTTCCGTATCTGCTTTTGTAAAACCCCAGTACGGAGAAGGACCTATAAATTTTTGCTCCTTTTTTGGCTCTGGTATCAGCTTCCTCGTTTCCTCGGTACCCCTTATGGCCGGGGATCCATATCAACTCGAGGCTGTTCTGTGCCCCCATTTCATTTAGGACCTCTCCCACCTCTAGGAGTATAGTCGAATTTATTTGATCGCGATTTATAGCCATGAGAGCCGCTTGACCTTACTTCTGACTCTTTTAGTGTTCCTAACTTTTATTGTTTGCTAGGCTCTTAGTATCGCAGATAGTTCTGCTTGATAGATCGTGACCTCCTTTGGGAGAGGTCACGATCGCTCCTACTCCACAATCCATCTTTGAACCATCCGTATACCACATTTGCGCTCCTTTGTACGAGGGAGGTGGTCCATCCTTCCATTTGTCCCTTGATGGAATTGTGACCTTGAACCTCTTCTCGAATGCTGCCTCAGTATTAATTTGGTCGCTGAGGTTTAACATTTCCATTATGGGCCTGTACGTCCTCCAGGAATTTTGGGTTTGGCTTTAAGGTCCCCTGATTTATACCTGTAGGCCTGTTGTAGGCTAACGGCTTGTTTTACTGCTTCTTCCTGAATTTTGAGGTGTAGCGGTTCAATGTTTAGAAGGGCCTTCTTTCCTTCTGTTGGGGTGGAGCTCATTGCTCCTGTAATCAGCAGACAGGCCATCCTTTGAAGCTTGTTGAGCCTATTGATAGCAGTTTTTTGTATGGTTTTTCGTCCACCACACTGCAGCTCCATATAGGAGGAAAGGTCTCACCATTTGTTTGTATGCCCATAGGTTCTGCCTTGGAGATAATCCCCAATTGCGTCCAAGCATTTGTTTTGTTGCCCAGAGTGCCTTAGTGGCCTTCATTGTCGTTTTGTTTAGATGGTTGTCCCAAGTGAGTTTCCTATCTAGGTGTATTTCTAGATATTTTACCTCTTCCTGCAGACATACGACTGTGCCCCTAATATTTACGGCTCCTATTGCGATTTTTCGTTTTCTGGTGAATGGTATTATGCTAGTTTTCTTAGCATTAATGCATATACCCTCTTTGTCGCACCATTGAGTTGTTTCATTTAAGGCTTTTTGCATTCTGGACCTCACGGTATCCATGTGTGAGCCTCTTATTATTACCGTGAAGTCATCCGCGTAGTCGAGAGCAGTTAGGCCCTTACTATTGAGGGTCACGAGAAGGTCATCAACTTGTAGGGACCATAGCAGGGGGGATAGTACTCCTCCCTGCATGGTTGAAAAATATGGTGTTATTTTGATAAAAAATATACAGTGGCTCAATAAAGAAGTCGGACACATACCTACTTATATTTCAAAAGGGAATAAACTGCCCAAGAATGCACTTCAGACAAAAACTAAATATATTTTTTGTAACTGCGTATCATTTATTTATGAAAAATAATAACATTGAAAACTTAACTCACTTTCATGATTTTATAAAAATTAAAAAGCAAAAATGTGCGTAAAATTCATGCCAAAAAAGAACTCGGACAGGTGGCAGTACTCTTTTTGCTTGTGGGTTTAAAAAGGGCATTCCCGGATTTTATGTACTTGACAGCTTTGCACATTCAACTGAATCAAGTTAAAGGCCTGAATTTGTTATTTGTGTGAAATTGTGAACTTAAAATTGAAAATGGGAAGGCAACGTGGCCAAAGTTCTTTAGAAGCAAGACAACTTGTTATAAAATATTATAAAGAAGGGAAATCGGTCCGTGATATTGCGAAAATCGTAAAAAGGGCACATTCTACAGTTCATGACATTATAAAACGTTTTAAATCTTCAAAATCAGTGGAAAATAAACAAAAAAGTGGTAGACCTAGAGTACTTTCAAAGTCAGATGAACGATTGATTGTACAAAATATTTATAAAAACTCGAAATTAAGTGCTCCTAAACTAGCCAAACAAGTATCGGAATAGCTTTTTCAAAGGTCACTTTTGGTGACCTTTGACCCCGTATAAAAAGTGACGCAGCACTCGGATCGATGGAGACTTTTGACATTTTGTTCAACACGCCAGTACCAAGGTTCACACCAAAATTCAGCTTTCCCCTAATTTTTCCGAAGTTTCGCCTTTTTTATGTAGGATTTCACTGGGCTATCATATCGTTCCAAAATATTCGAATACGAAAATAACGTATCGTTCCAAAATACTTGCAACCGGAATACTTGCAAGTATTTTGGAACAGGTATTTTTGGAACAGGAATTTTTAAATACTTGCAAGTATTTTGGAACTATACGAGTATATACTCGTATCGAGTATTTTGGAACTTGCAAGTATTTTCGATATCGCATATTTTTGTATAGAGTATTTTCGTGCTTGCGAGTATTTTGGGACTTTAGGTTTAGGTTTTTAGGGCAAAAGTAGCTGAAATCGGACAAAATCGGCCAAGTTTGAGTTAGAGTTGTTTGGGACATAACGGGCCAAGACCTATTGCTGTGTTACAAAAATTTACGTTTTGTACGGGAGTAAGGGTTTTTTTGGCCATAGTTTGGCAAAAACTGCCTTTACAGCGCTTTCGATGATTGAAAGTGGTCGGGATTAGAGATGGGCAAAATGCCTCATGACACACCACTGATCGCTCTTTTTTAGAGTATTTTACAGTATTGCGCCGTACTCTCAGTACACTGTTCGCTTCGCATTTCATTAAGTTTATTCAAACGAAAGCTTTCGCTCACAGACTATGCAGTGCTTTTTTCAGGCGCTGCACTGTAAGAAAGAGCTATGCCTCACGTGTCGTGAGGCATTTTGCCCATCTCTAGTCGGGATGTACATTAGTGATATTTTAAGGACGAAAAAATTTTTGATAGGAGAAATTGGGAATGTATTTTATTCAATTATTCAAAATGGTTTTAGGGCAAAAGTAGCTGAAATCGGGCAAAATCGGCCAATTTTGGGTTAGAGTGGTTTGGGACATAACCGGCCAAGACCTATTGATGTGATACAAAAATTTCGGTTTTATATGGGAGTAAGGGATTTTTGGGCCATAGTTTGGCAAAAACTGCCTTGACAAAGCTTTCGATGATTGAAAGTGGTCGTTGAATATAATAGTGCTATATTAAGGGCGAACAATTTATTGATAGATAAATTTGGGCAAAAACGTCCATTTTTTCCAAAAAAATTTTTTTGGTTTAGCATGAATTCGGGGACTTTCCTGAGTTGTTTCGGGCGTGATTTCCATACAAATCTGGGAAAAAGCGGCCTAGTTTCTCAGATACGGCAAAATGAAATCCGCCAGAAAACCGTCCGCAAAAACTGAAAGTAACTGTTGTGATCCTTTTTGGCTTTCCAGTTGGCTTCTCCAGCTCTACTGAAGCCCTCCTCGTGACTGTACTCCAACCCTACCGGGGTTGTGACTCATATCCAGCCTTACCGAAGAGGTTGGCCCCCTATTGGGTGCATGTTTAATATACGAAACATTTTTTTTATCATCTCGTAATAAAATTTTCGACAAACTTCATGCTTCAGTGAGGCAAAGTGGAAAACCGACAATTTTAGATTAGTCAGGAAAAGTTTGGTATCAGAAATCGATCGATGGAAAGTCATGTAGATGGCAACAGGATTAGTTGGTCCTATCTTAATAAATTTTTCAACATTTTTAATTTGAACGAATACAGGAGGTTTTTTATGCATATATTAAAATGAAAATAAAATCAAATCGATTGTATTTGATTGATTTCCCTTAGATGGCTCCTAGATTGGAGAAAGGCTTGCCAAATAAATGACCGACCATTGGAAAGTTACGGACAAGCTGCACAGACTAATGACTCAGTATCCTTTCACGGTCATCTGCACCATCACCATTTTAGCCTGGGAACTTTGTGTCTGGTGGGTGGGGGAGGGCATATCATACCGTTTCATTACATCACTGTAAATCGCATGTACAAAAAATACTAGCTAGTATTTTTGGAACAGGTATTTGGAACAGGTATTTTTTTGTACTCGTACTAGGAATACCTAGTATGTGAAAATGCGAGTACGACCCAACTCTACTACTAACGTTCCCTTCAAATTGTTTCCCCTAACACAAACACCGTCATTTTCTAAAATACGAAGATCATTCAGAATAGGATTTAGAATCTGATTAAGGCTTGTATTATCATGTTTTAGGTCATTTACATTAAACAGTGCTACTAAGTGGATCATGTTTACTTGCGACAAATAGGATGTAGGAATATTTCTGATTGTAAAGTAAATTGCTCCAATTTTATGAACAGTTTTTCGACTCCCAATCGGGTTGGTACATTCAAAATCATCATAATATAATTGAATTTGAATAGCATCTGGATTATTCATAAAAAAAAACTCGAGTTTTTAAAGACTGATCCACAACAAAAGCCAACTAATTTAGTATTGGAACAGGTATGATCTTTCATCATAAATAAGTCGAAAAAGCTTGAATTTTTAAAAAGTGATTGAATTGTTTTCAGAATTGGTATATACTGAAATGTGTTTTGAATTATAACATGCTGGTAAGATTTACTTCTCCTGCAGTATCTTTTGTCAGGCCTAGTGTTAATAAGTATTTCTTTGGGTTTAACAAAATAATCAGAATCATGAGCTAATTTAGTTCTTTTATATTTGGTTTTGTACCGCATCAAAATGTTTTTAATTTCCAAATTAAACCCATCAGCTACTTTATATAATTCGCTGTTGGTCTCCTCATTGTTTGACTTAATTAAATTCATGTATAAGTCAGAAACAGATGATATCAAATCATTTGTATGAAAATAAATTTTGTCTATAGTAGATTCTGGTAGTCCCAATGAGGTTATAGCTTTTGTGAAATTATCAAGCCTCGCCACGATTGATTCCAAATTTTGAGTGGCAATATAAGTTTTATTCAAAACATTATGTTCTTGCTCTTTCACCGTGTTTGGGGTACTTTCATTGTCATTTCCCAAATTTATATTATTATTGCAGGTTAGAATAACTCTAGTTTTAAGATGACATTTTAATGAATGTTTTCTTAAACCGCTGTAAGTATTCAATTCTGAGTTGCACGTTGCGTTAGAAACACATTTCAATGTCAAAAACTTCGAATCTAACAGTAAAAAAGAATCATAAATGCAATTTGGAAACTATTTGGTTGGAAATTTATCCATGTAACACTACGTTATCTTATATGTATATTGATATAGTGAATAAGGGGAGCTTTTTTAAACCAAAACTTAACAGGTATTCGCTTGAATCATATAAATGTGTAGATACTGTCTACTGTCAAATCGCGCAAATTGATTTGGTATTTTAGTATAAATTCATATTTTGAGTATTATTTTCTTAAATATTGTTATGGCTTGTTCAACTATGTGTTAAAAGCAATGTTCTTTCCACAAAATTAGAAATTTGTTAAATTCTCTGCTAGAAATTACTTTTGGTGATAATATTAAGAGAATCATTTAATTATTATGAACATTTTAGATGATTTGCTTCTGATATTCAAGGACAGAATGCTTACTAGAGATGCGGAGAAGCTATTAATTAGATTTTTTTAAATCTTTAATCTCAGTGCAAAATTTCGAATGGAGATCTTTTATTATGCTTGTCATCCTTCGTGCTGTTATCTTATATATGTAGCTTTGTATATACAGCCAAAACGATCTAACATTTGAATCGTACTCAATGTTGCAAAGAAAATGTAGTTTAAATACTAAATCCAGGGCGTGCAGAAAATCAAAAGATGACTTCAAGGGTATTATTTGGCTATCAGCCCCAATAAAATATTGTTGAATATTACTTTTGTCGTCACCTACTGCAATAATATAAGGAGACCTTCCAGTAGAGCCTTGTAAGTAAGTTTCATTCGTCGATTCTCTCTGAATGTCACATATAATACAAAAGAGAACGATTAAAAAGGGCTATTTGGATTTAAAGTAAATGATAACTTACTCTCTTAAACTGAATAATTCTTTCAACAGCATTTTCGTCAGACAATCTATTTTGCTCCTTTTTACCACAAGGAGCGGGAGGCAAAAGCCGCAGGAGATTCAATATTGTAATTGTTTGACCATTCCAATCTATGCAATAATTATTATTTAATTTAGTTATGTTTTATTTTTGCGTTTTGATTATTTAAACCTTTTCCTCTCTCAGCTTCTGTGTATTATTTTATTATATTAAATTTTAGTGTCTCATATAATACCTAAACTTACCAATTCTGGGCATGCAAAGTAGACTTTAGAGATTTCGAAATTATTATTTTGTTTTTCACGTCGATAGTTCAGTGTTGTCTCTAGCTTAGCTTTGACAATTTCAATTTCTAATAATTTCCACTTCTTTTAACACAGACGAACTAACTTATTCAGTTACTGTTTTAGCTTCAACACCTCTTAGTTCATTTTCAATATATTTTTTTCGTTTTCTATCATTTTTCAATTTTATTTGCAAAAATCCATTATTGCTTTCATTATGCAATACGTCCAAGGTAAAACAAGGAAATATTTTAACACATGAGTTTGCTACGGCTAATTGTTCTTCTTTACTTGGCTTAAAACCGAATGTTTCTTGCACATAAGATGCTATTAACTTTATTGCGATTCGTCGTTCTTTTTCTGTTAGAAAGCCCTTATCACTATAAATATTGAAAACGTCAACACCGAATTTTTTTGTTTTTAAATAGGATTTAAGAGAGTCAGATGTTTTGCTATTAAGGCAGTATTCTGGTCTAGAGGCTTGATTTTGAGGTGATTTTACGGACGCCATGAAAAAAAAACCATTAACATTTTTGGGATATATTTATTTACCAGTCTTTTATTAACATTTCGAAAGTACGAAAATGTATTCACAAAATAAAAGAAAAATTAAATTGATGTAGAGACAGGCCGGCGAAGTGAAGACTCAAAAAAAAAACTTGTCTCATGGTTGACATGATTCCAACCTGCCTGGTGGTCCGAAACTTACATTTTAGGTGAATTCTGTAATAAAAAGAATGTGAAATTCGTCTGACGTAGGCGATTTGAAAAAACTTTTTTTTTACAAAATGGCGTCCATGTGAAAAAAAAAGTCGCATTTTTGCCCCATTTTTTCAACTTTGGGGATTTTTAATAAAGAGTAGAAAAAAAATTTTTGAAAAACCCCTACGTCAGACGATAACCAATAGTGTTAAGAGGGTTTGTGCAAAATTTCACATAAATCGGTAAACTTTGTAAATATGCAAACAAAAAAAAATCGATTTGATCACATTTCTAGACCAGAATACCCCCTTAAATTTGGACCGATTTCCGCATTTGAACGTTTCACAGGCACTGCACATTCATTATCACTCTCACTTTCTACGCCTTTTTTAAAATGAACCTTAAGAATACTAGGGGGCTTCGCCCCCTGCTCGCTTCGCTCACCAACCCCCAGACTATTTACGATTTTAAATTGTACATTTTACTGGACGTATGTACTGAAAAAAAAAATAATAACACAAATCAAGGTGAAAAAGAATAAATTCAAAATTAAGAAAAATAAAAAAAAACTACATTGAGATGGTAGTAAGCAAAACATTGTTGCAATAAAAAAATTTGAGCATATATATAGAACAAATAGAATATCGAAAGCCAATTAATAAATAAAAATAAAAATGCATTTATCATAAGAGCAAGGAAAAAAGATTAAAACATATTAAATAGAAAATGTAACGACTTTGTCTTTTAAAATGGTTTTGAAACGTGGCAAGGTCGATGGCAGAGAACCTAGTCTGAGTTATTTGCATGCTGTGCCCGGTAGTCCATGTTCTGGAGTTTCAGGCAAAGATGCAGCGCTTGGGTTAGATCGGATGGTTCACGGATACTCAGGAGTCTTGGGAGCTCATCGCGTAACCCTCTGATGAAGGTGTCGAGTGCTTTATCTCTATATGCCTGGGTCATAATGTTGGCAGACTCAGTGCTTAGCTCCATTGAGGAAAGTTTATTGAGAATCAGTGAAAGATGTCGGTACACTTCCTGGTAGAACTCTTGAATAGAGTTCGTACCTTGTACCAATGTAGTCATTTGGTACTCTAGTGTACCAAGATCCCGCTTATCTGCATAGTGTAGGGCCAAACATTTCGATACTCTGGGCCAATTGAGGGGTGTGTTATAAGACTCCAATGCGATATCGGCGTGGCCAGTAATTTCATTTCTGATCACTGATAGGATGCTGTAGTACTTGGGAGTCCCCTTCAGATGGTCATATATTTTGAGGATTCGTTCCACGCTCTTCTTCCAGGAACTGAACTTCCTGGGATCCCCCGAAAAGACCCTGAGACTTTTGACCACGTCAGGAATCTTGTCCATGTCGGACAAGTTTCCGTCGTCCCCGGTTCTGATGGGAACATCAATTTCATTACTGATATCCGTTGCGGGGTTCATTAGGGAATGGAATAAATCCCTTCCTTGTTGGCGTTGGGTCTCTGCTATAAGCCGAGTAACTAATTGGGTAAGTTATCCGTTCTTTGGGATATCGGCCGGCGGAACGTTTGGAGTACCGGTCTGATCGGCAGCTATTGGGACAGAGGGGCCAGCGGCAATATTCATAATCAAATTATGTGGGCTTGACAAGCTAGCTGTAGATTTCTGTATAATATCGGCAACCGCCAGTTAAACCCGAAGAAATTCTGTCTAAGTTTCGGCGGAGTCACAGAGTCTAAGAGAATTACACAACCAAACAAAAAATCACGTCAATCTTCACGAATTGCCGCAAAATTTCACAATGAACACAATATCTCAAGTATGCATTCTCAGCACATACAGTGAGTAATAGAATTACCGCCACGTGGTTTTTGAGCTTCCACTTTGCATATCAACGGACATATATAATATTAAGGCAGTATGCCTTAATATTATATGTGTCTGTTTCTTGCCAGCGAAGTCTTGAAAGTCCGTCTCACAGTTTGAAAAAAAACCACCTGAATTGAATGAAAGCCTTGTTCTTCAAGGTCTTCCTTTATTTCGGCTGGCGTGAAGGCGTGAAGCCCGCTAATGATTCTATTTAAATTCTTTTCTTCGGGCAGAAGATAGGTGCGAAACTCTATTTTTTCTGCTGTCAGCAGCCTGGTGAGTTTTCTGTGCTCATTCGGGGTTTTTGGGATAACCTGGCTTTCCAGGTTTACTCTTTTCGATGTCTCATATCCAATATTCAGCTGTTTAATCGAGTCCATTTCTCTGGTTTTCGAATGATAATTGGTACTGTTGATTTCGTCGCAGGTGTGTCCTTTTTAGCCTGGGTCGGTGAGCTTTTCTCTTGAGTATCCGGTTTGATCGTTTGTTTGCTGCTTCGAGCGGAGGTTCGGCTTCGCTAAGACCACCGGTGTTGGGTTTTTTCGACTTTGGCAGGACGGAGAACCAGCGTTGCCAGAAAAAAATACAGAGAATCTTGGAAAATTTTTCAAAAAATCTGGAGAAATCTGGGGATTTTAGTTTCAATGAAAAACGTTACTTAGTTTCAGTAAAAACGATATCATTTTAATAAAAACCATTTATTTCAGCAAAAAAAAAATAATAATTCAT
Organism: Nemotelus nigrinus; assembly: GCA_947369275.1. Classification (NCBI taxonomy): domain Eukaryota; kingdom Metazoa; phylum Arthropoda; class Insecta; order Diptera; family Stratiomyidae; genus Nemotelus; species Nemotelus nigrinus. The sequence continues at coordinate 9,360 of CANBKX010000013.1, read as the reverse complement.
AACAGCAATTTTCTGCGTACTATGATTATGCTTTAATATATATTTACCGAAAATAATTTTGATTTAAGGATTTCATTTAATTCTATACCTGCACAAGTTTCATTTCTGGATTTTAAATATTCTTTAGACAAAAGTAGGCCACTTAGAGTATATGTTTGTAATCGACTGCTCGTTTTTTCGTTTATTGATGTTAATTTGAGAGAAAGTTCTTTCTACAGTCGCGAAATAATTGAGTGCGAATATCAGGTGAAAAATAAAATTCCTCAAAACTGGAAAAGCTGACTTGTGTTCTCATGTTTTGATTGGATTCACTTGTTTCCAAAATAACTCAGCATTGCCGGTTTCAAAACCGGTGAATTCAACATTTCTTAGACTCCATCACTGTGAATTTATATTCTGCAATTCTGATATTTCTCTTAAGTTTGGAAAACATTGACAAAGTGCGATAATTGAAGGCTGTCTTTTCAAAACAACATTTTCAGGATCCATGAAACTAATACTGATGTATTTGGTTTTTATAATTTTGATACTTATATATTTGGTCAATATAATTTTAACAGTGCGTTTCGAATACTAAAATATAATCTTTCAGTCTATTTAACTAGGCATTCACTGCAAGCTCCTAAGTAAAGGTCATCCTATGGTAAAATTTACATTTCATTTAGAAATTTATCATCCTTTCTTTTGGTTTTCTCTAAGTAATGCCTTTGAATATTATTTTCGTTAATCTTGTTATTTCCAAGTTAAGCCAAAATGTATTTGGGGGCTCACTTTGAAAGAGCTTAGTTAATTGTAGTATTTGACAAAGAGCTAGCCGCAGGCTGAGCTTTTCAAACTCTGTACCTTTTTGTTTGATATTTTGATTTGCGCTATGTGAAATTTTGAAAATTTTACTTAAACGTTTAAAATATCAAAGTTTCAGAATAAGTTTGAAAAAATCTAGAAATTTGGATAATATCTGGGTGTCTGGAAAACGTTGTGAAAGTCTGGCAAATCCAGACTTAAATCTGGATCTGGCATCACTGCGGAGAACTCTCTCGGTCTCAAAATGTTTACCCTTAGAAGTCTCTGCTTCCATTGGTGAACTTTCCCTCTCACCGGCTTTTGATACGTTTCGCGTTTTGATAGAACGGTCTACGGCGGGTAGCTATTTACTCCCAACAGTTGGTGCATTAGATCCTGGTTTTTTTTTTCGAAAAGCTCGGCGTTCTGTTTTCTCATTACCACTAATTCTTTGTGGCTCGCTTTGAGCTGTTGCAGGATCTCCTCCATCTGTTGGTTGATTTCACTTATCTTTGCCGTAAGCTCAGGTATGGTATTGTCCTTTTCTCTTAACGGTTCCTTCTCACTTGAACCGTTGTCGGAGTCTGGGTCCGATTCGCAAATCTCGTTGTCGGAAACTTGCTCCGAGCGGTCGCTTCCTTTCATCTTGGTGGATAAGGAACGCTCTCTCTCCAATTTGTTTGGGTTTTACAATTAAAACAGAAAATCAATGTCGTGTAATTAAAACAGGACAAAACGAAAACAGGTCAAAACAAGTAATTACATCCTTGCGCTGACTAAGCTGTCTTTGCATCAAAAATTATGTATCTTTGTCACTTGTATGCACTCATCTACTACTTCCTGGTATCTTTCAATTGCGATTACACATGATAACGTTAAATCCATCAAACAAGCGCAAACTGAATCACACAGATGACAAACATATCCAGTCAAGTAAAATTTCATATCCCTCTAAAACTAACTGACTAACTAACTACTCGCATAGTAACGGACTTGTGAACTGAATAGACTCGATATCTTATACGTTCTTGATGAGAAATATCATCCCGTTTTGTTTCAAATCCATCGATTTATCTAATACAATCATATCAAATGATTATCATCGCCTACGATCAAAATAGCACGTATTGTTCAAAAATGATAACATTCTTTTTAATGCCCCCAACCTCTTCCCTTCCCTGCCCTCATCCCACTCTATTTTAAGTTCCGCTAACAAGTCATTAAAAAAAAATAATCAATATAACCATTATTAATACGTTTCGCTCCCGATGACGTTGACGAAGACGACAATCAGTCAATTCAGTTCTACAAATAATTCCTTAGTATGTGATCGAAACGCGAAAAAAAAAACGTGCATGTGAAAAATACTGTTTCGGCTTGAACTTCTCGCTGTCCGAGCATACTCATAGCGTTATCTGTCAGTTCGATAAATTAGATTTAACACTGTCGTCGCAATTGTTTCAATTATAAAGCAAACAAAACAATGAAATTTATGTGGAATCAAAATGATTAACAAGATATTTGGTCTTGATGACAACAAGATAAAGAATGAAAAACGCGAGCGGTGGAAAGATTATCAGAAAAAACCATGAAAATTCGCGTCATTGTATGTAGATATTTTTCGCTCTGTTTTTTTTTTTCCTTCTTGAAGCTAATGGGCATATCTTTTGGTGGTGTTGTTGTTGTTGTTGTTGTTGCTGCTGCTGCTGCCGCCGCCTTCTGATTTTGTCCATATCTTAGTCGTCCGGGATAGATGAAGAAAAATATGACTGCAGCTACATATTGATGTCAGTATAATACTTTCGGTTCGAAGAAGCAAACTGTTCGATCCGCCAAGTGTCTCAGAATTAATTTTGCGTTTTTTTTTCGAAAAGTTGTGGTTGTTGTTGGTGTCGTGTGGTGTAACAGTATTCGATTACTATCAAATTATTGTTCGAATTTCATTTATTAGCTTTGTACGGCAAGTGAGCATAACACCTGTGTATACTGATAATGTGTAATAATTGTCTGGCGTGGTGGCTATTTCTGAATTTTTTAAGCTTTTTGACGCATCGCAAGCTGTGATACGTTAAGAACGTTGCTACATACATATCTACATATACATTATTATAGATGAAAAAAAGCAGCACGTGCTTGCGTATATGCTAGAGCTACGAAAACTATTTTTTTTTTTATTTTAATATAAGTATCTTTTGTTTTTGCCTTAAATACCTCAAAATTTCAGTATTGACCTTGTAATAACAGATAGATAAAGATAAATATAAGATAAATTTAGATATTGTGTAATGTTCATTAATAGTTTGGATTTTTTTTTGTGGTTCTTAAAGTGCGGCGACATTTTACGACGATAGAAATAGAAATTTTCAAATAGTTTGAACTATCTGAATTGGTTTAATTGAAAATATTCATGTATATATTTGCACATTCAGTGATTTTTTGGCAGTACTTTTAAATAAAAAAATTGTTCTTGTTGTCAATTGGCTTATCGAAAATATCAATGTACCGCTAATTGTGCACTCTGTGCTGCTAGTATGTAACGTTTTTGTTAGCTTCTAATATTGTATATATATATATATATATATATATATATATATATATATATATATATATATATATATATATATATATATATATATATATATATATATATATATATATATATATATATATATATATATAGATATATATATATATATATATATATAGATATATATATATATATATATATATATATATATATATATATATATATATATATATATATATATATATATATATATATATACCCAACTAACAATTTGTTGAAAATGTTGGGCATGGATCCTAAGTTTGCGCCTACAAAGAAACTAATGTTTCGAATCAGCGACTTTGTGGTTATGTCGTAGTTTCGAATTCGGAGCAACGACGTTCAGTAATGAGATCGAAACAAAGTAGTAATTGCATTGAAAGGATTACGTTGTGGTTACATCCTTGTATCGGCATTATCGCGACACCGTTTAGTAATGGTTTCGAAACATTATGCCTAACGTGCGACTAAGAATATGACACTTATAGTCGCTATTAGTGATGGGCTCAAAAACGCCAAACAGTTTGAAAAAACGTTTGGCAGCAAAAAAACGAACGAACAGTTTTTCCAAATAGCGACAAACAGTTTTTCTAAAACGAAACTTTTTTTCTAAAACGAACAGCATTTCTAAAACGAACCATTTTCTACAACAAATAGTGTTTCTAAAACCAATTATTCCAACTATTTTACAACGAATAGTTTTTCTAAAGCCAATCGTTTTTCTAAAACGAATCGCTTTTTTAAAACGAACTGTTTTTTTCAAGCGAATCTTTTTTTCGTTTTTCTCCAACGAATCGTTTTTTTCAAACGAAACGTTTGTCGTTTTTTTTAAACCAATCGTTTTTTTTTTAAAACGAACTGTTTTTTTCAAACGAAACGTTTGTCGTTTTTTTCAAACGAACTGTTTTTTTCAAACGAACCGTTTTTTTTTCAAACAAATCGTTTTTCGTTTTCCTCAAACGAATCGTTTTTTCAAAACGAACAGTTTTTTTCAAACGAATCGTTTTTCGTTTTTTTTTAAAACGAATCGTTTTTCATCGGTTTTCGTTTTTTTTAAACGAACCGTTTTTTGCTTGTTAAAACGAACTGCTTGGCAGTGGAAAACTGTTCAGCTGCGGAGAACAATATTTTCGTACTTGCGAGCATTTTCGTACTTGCAAGTATTTTATTTAATATTCAAAAAGTTTTTAGGGCAAAAGGAGCTCAAATCGGACAAAATCGGCCAATTTAGGGTTAGAGTGTTTTGGGCCATAACGGGCCAATACCTATTGCTGTGATAAAAGAATTTCGGTTTTGTAGGGGAGTAAGGGGTTTTTTTTGGCCATAGTTTGGCCAAATGAAAGTGAGTGAAAGATGATTGAAAGTGCTCGGGGAGTACAATAGTGATATTTTAAGCGCAAAAAAATTTTTTTAGGTGATCTTGGGCAAAAACGTCAATATTTTCCAAAAATTTTTTTTTGGTCTAGCATGAATTCGGGGACCTTTCTGAGTTGTTTCGGGCAAAATTTCCATACAAGTCTGGGGAAAAGCGGCCTAGTTTCGAAGATACGACAAAATGAAATCCTCCGGATAAACTAAAAGTAGCACTAAAAGTGCCAAGGAGGATAAGGTTGAGATCCTATTTGGATCAGCAGTTGGCGTCTCTGGGTGTCCTGAGGCCCTCCTCCTTACTGCAGGTCGCCACGAGGATGTCTCAATACCTACCGGGGTTGTAAAATTTACGAGACCATGGGAGGTAAGGTGCCCCTGTACTCATGCTCAACCTTACGGAAGAGGTTGGCCCCCTAGTGGGTGCATGTTTATTGAACGAAACACTGTTTTAGATTAGCCAGGAAAAGTTTGGTATCAGGGATCGCTCGATGAAAAGTTATGTAGATGACAACAGGATTAGTTAGTCCTATCTTAGTATTTTTTTTACTTTTGTCTATTGAACGAATACAGGAGCTATTTTTTGCATATAATAAAATGAAAAACAAATTGAATTGATTGAATTTGATCGTTTTTCTTTAGATGGTGAAAAACTTGCCAAATAAATGACCGACCATTGGAAAGTTACGGACAAGCTGCACGGACTAATGGCTCGTATCCTTTGAAAATCTTTTGAAAAAAAAAAACAGTTTGTTTTCGTTTTTTGAAAACAACAGAAACGCACATCACTAGTCGCTATGACGTAACAGCAACGTAGAATCACAGTCACAATTTTCAAAAAGCTTCGCAATCGCGACGTTACGTTTGAAAGTGTTTCAAATTTACCAACAATCCTCTCAATCCTCCCAATATCTTTCTCTTTCACGCTCATAGCTATCTATAAGATATACGAAGAGTTTATACAAAATGATCATGTACGTGTTAAGTATTTATATGATGAAGACAATATTGTATTTCAGCATATGTTTGATATTTATTATAGTGACTGAACATTTTGAATCCTATGCAGATAAAACACGAACGATTCAAACGTTACTGCAAACGTGGTGTTGAAACTCCCTAAAACTACTAAGCGCTTGCAATTTTATCAGGCTTTAGCTAAAATAGGTCTTATATATTTTTGATAAAATATTCAATGTTTTTTTTTGAAAAATTAAATTTCGCACTATCAAACAAGTATAGCATGTTCAAACATGAAAAATCTGTGCTTATTACATCAAGCGAAGCTACTATTATGGATATTTTTAACTTCAAAATATTTTACAATTCTTAGCCGCCATGTTTGTCCATATTTGTTCGCCATGATTGTTCTTTGAAGGAAATAATCCCAGTTGGTGCCTATAACGGCCATTTCAAGGCACTGTTGATAATTTGCGCCATTGGATGTTACCGAATGGTAATTTATTTATTTATTCATACACCAAAACAAGGTACAAAATCACATATTAAAAGAAAAGGACATCAAATTAAAATAAAATAAAAAAAATGGAAAAGTAAAGTAAAGGAAAAAGCAAAAACAAACAAGTTAAATAAGTAAAAAACAAACAAATTAAAAAAAGAGTAACAAATAAATTAATAAATAGCAATCAATAAATAAACATTGACATAAAAGCTATAGCTTAAGGTTAAGGGTACGGATGGCATGGAAAAGAAAGGACTTGAAGGATGTTTTGGAAATCGTAGGGGAATATAAATTGCTTATTCTGTTGAATACTCTGCAGCATCTATTTACTGGCTCATTAGCTCCATATGTGGTCGAATGAGAATATTCTTTTAGGAAACGATTGAACCTGGTGTTCCTCACAGGGATATTTATCAATATTTTGTTATTCAGGAATTCTACATTAATAGCGCCTCTAATGACGTCGAATGTGAAGCAGGCCGATATCACCATTCTTCTGGAGGCTAGTGTCGATAGGTTTAAATGACCCAGTCGAAACTCATAAGGGGGTAGGCTATTAAAGTCATAAGGGTTGTATAGCTCTCGCAAGGCGAAAAGTAAAAATTGCTTTTGTATTGACTCGAGTCTGTCACTGTGGATTTCAAAAGCAGGATTCCAGCTAATGCAAGCGTATTCGAGAATAGGACGTACGAGTGAAGTGTATAAAGATCTTGTGACCCACAGACTACGAAATTCTTTGGCTCGTCTTTTGATGAAGCCAAGTTGTTTGTTTGCACGAGAAAGTAGCGGAGTTTTTCATCTAAGATAACACCGAGGTCAACAATGTTATCAACTCGAGTTAGCACATTATTACCGAGGAAGTACGTATTGTGTGTGACCGTGCATTTTCTGGAAAAACTAATAACCTGGCATTTATTAATATTGAGAGAGAGAGCTTGTTTACATTGCACCAATGATCAAGGGAATCAAGTTTGGATTGGAGAAAGAGGGCATCCGATTTGGATTCAATGGTCAGATAAAGTTTGAGGTCGTCTGCATAGAGTAAATGAGGTATGCCTGCTAGGACGTCAGATAGGTCGGAAATAAATATATTGAAGAGAAGTGGACCAAGATGGCTACCTTGGGGTACACCAGAGGTAGCACTAACGTTTTTCGATAAAAATCCTTGAAATTTTACACATTGTGTTCGATCGCAAAGGTAGGAAGTCAGCCAGCTGAGTAGAGACCCGGTAATACCGAATTTCTGTAGCTTAAGAATTAAAGTTGAATGGTCAACTCTGTCAAATGCCTTACTAAAGTCTGTGTAGACTGCGTCAATTTGGTAACCTTTTTCCATTTTGCATAGGACGTCAGAGATAAGGATTGTTCAATTCATGGTAGTTGAACGATCTTTTCTAAAGCCATGTTGTTGCTCGTTCAGACGGGAATCAACTAGCGGAGACAATTTGTCGTATACTATCTTTTCGAAAAGTTTCGGAATCGAAGACAAAATGGCAATGCCCCTATAATTTTCAATACAGCGTCGATCACCATTCTTGAATATGGGTGTGACATAAGAAAGCTTCCAACTAGATGGAAAAACTCCTGCCGAAGGTGATATATTTAAAAAAATATGCAAAGGAGTTATAAGCTGCTCTACACACTTGCATAAAAAGATCGGAGGAAGAAGATCGGGCCCAGGACATTTGTTGGAGTTGAGTTCCAAAATAGTTTTACGTATTTCATCGCGGAAGATTTCTAAATGGTTGACAAAAGCCGTTGGAGTTGAATCGGAGGAAGAAAGGTGTGAGTTTGTTAGGTCTGGTGCTATATGAGTTTGTTAGGTCTGGTGTATACTGTTGCAAAAAAGATGCTCAGCGTCATTAGTTGGACTAACCACTATTTCGTCATAAGCATTCGTAAAGACTAGATCTAACCAATTTCCATTTTGGTTGAGGATGTGGGAAACCTGCTGTAAATCATTACCATAAAAGGCACTCGCAAGATTGAAATCGCTGGTGTCTACCAGGTTTACGGGGAGAAGGTAAGAGTCATTTTCATCCGGAACAAAGCAAAGATTCGGACGATTGAAATCACCCAAAACTATTCTTTTTATCTTTTTCGCTAAGTCATGTCGCTAATGAAGATATTGTGTCACAAAAATTGCTGTAGATGGGTTCGTCAGATCTAGGGGGGATGTAGACAACAGCGATGTAAATTGAGTTGTTATTAGAGGAGATCCGAACAATTATACATTGGAAAAAAGCATTTGGGGTGGTATCAACGAGCTCACTTGAAAATGTGTTGCTAACAGCAAGTAAGACACCACCTCCTCGCGACTGACCCGTAGAACAATAATCACGGTCGCTTCTGTAAATGGTCCAAGTACTATCAAGAATCTCCTCATTTTTATGAGAGGCATTAAGGCAAGTTTCCGTGATGGCGAGTAAATTAAAATGGCATGATTTGGCGTCAAGGTATAATTTACTTAGCTTGCCTCTCATACCACCACAGTTGTGGTAAAAAAGTTTGAGGCTTGTCTGAGTTTGGTTAGGAAAAAATGCCTAACAGGGTTGACTGATCTTCGAAGAGATTCAGATGTCATATCGCTACCTATACCTATGTTTGCGGCAGCCTGATTGGAATATCGCACCTTCATAGTAGTTTTAAGAGGTCGTCGTTACTACCTAGCCCGTCGTTACTACCTACCAAGCCCAAGACGAAACAGTTAGTTTAACATAAATTTGGCCAATGCTTTTTGCGTTTGTTTTGCGCCTCTGTCAAGAGCTGGTTAAGAAAGTAGCTTTGGAAACTAAAGCAAGTGGGACAAGATTGTTGTTGTTTTGATGTTACTACCTTAGTCCGCTCTCGATAGAGGCACAAAAGAATGCTACTACTGTAAAGACATTTAATTGAAAGCAAATCTGCACATTCATTTAGCAGTAGTTGGATATTATCTTCAAAAGTCTTTGAAAAATATTTGCAAAATTTAGCGATACAATGGATAAAGCAAAACTTGCAAAATATTTTCTTGTTAAACCCTCTTAATAATTTTGCCATCGCAGTCTTCTCTATCTTACTGTTCGTTTTTCAATCTTTGACTTGTTTTTAAACATATTGCAAACACTCTGACTTTTGAATGCACATATCTCAGGCGTCCGAAAGTGTAATTCACTTACTGTTGGTTTTTCACTAAGTCTCA
>CANBKX010000012.1:0-30618 GCA_947369275.1 Nemotelus nigrinus | reverse complement strand
AAAACTATTGTTATTCGAACAAAGCGAATTAGAGCAAATAAAGTTTATTTTAGAAAAAACGGGTTAGTTTAGATTAAGCTTAAATTTGGGTCTTATTAGGCTAAGCTTAAGGTAGTTATACATAAGTAAGATGTAGTAAATTAGCTAGTAAATTAATTAGTAATTAAATTATAATATAATTAAGCTAGTATTTAAGTATCATGCAGCTAAATCAACCACAGATAATGTACAAACTGGGTAATATTTTAAAAGAGTAAGCCAAAAAATAAATATACAAGATACAATTAAATAATTACTAAGCAACAGCTTAAATACTCCTTAAGTTAAGTTGAAAAATTAATAATTAAAACATTAATCTTTAAAAAAAAAACTGCAAAGCTAAGGAATAAATGAGAAAATTTTTCAAATTTTCTCTGTAAATACTAACTAATTTATTCTTTTGTTATGTATGGTAAATTAGTTTTGTTGCATTATTTTACCAAATTAAGTAGGCTATGCAAATAATCTTTCTGACAATTTATTTTCAATTCAATTTGCAATAGTGGCAAATCAGAACTACACACTGGTACCGCAAGTTACCGCCGCATAATATGTATTTTAAAATTTTTGAAAAAAAATTTAAGTTCATTAACATCTTGCGGCTATTACCTGCAAAGTTAATGATAATGAACGTGTAAGCCGTGCAACCGATGAAGCTTTAGTCGAAAAATTTGTTGTTTTCAAGCAGGTATGGAAAAAATAGTGTTCATTGTTTTGGGAATAAAAGCAAGTGAAAAATAGTTAACAAGTAATATCCACGGAATTGGAGATATTGGAAGGTACTGAAAGGAAGCCATCTTATGTTGTCGCTGTAAGCACAAAGAAGTCATTTGTTTTCTCTTTTCAAATATGCATATGCATCTTTTTATGTGAATGTAGTGAAACTAATAAGTATAATATGCTATTATATACTTTTATTCTATTTAAATTACATCATAATTAATATAAATATAATAAACTTTTCTATAAGGCACCAACTTTTCTATAAGGCACCAACAACACCAAATTGAAACTCATCAAACTATTTAGAACAATTTTATATGGTTACTTATAGTCTGCAAAACCACATTACAATCATATTCCTGGTATTGTATGATCGTTTCTATAATTTCTACCGTGGTAAAATATATCATCCAAACATATAATTGCCTATAGATAGAATATTATACCACATACATATTCTTGGATGTTTAAATTTTTATATATAAGAAATGGTTGAGATAAGGTTTCAGAAATGTTTAGCTCAATAAAGAAGCGGAGTATCTGGAGGTAGTCAAATATTCTTTTCAAATTTCGATTTCGACAAGACATATTGAAAAAAATTGCATGCGAAGCTAATTCTTTTTATGTCAGCGCTGTTTTCTTGAACTTTAGCTTTTTTGGATACGTCTACCTTTAATGCAGTGCCTAAAGATTTGCCAAAATAAGCCCGCAGCAAGAAAATCACCACTTTGAAAAATTGTTTCCTCGTTTTCCCTATTTCTAAAATCAAGTGTAAAAATTACAGATAGTTTCCATTATTTTCAAAACTCCGAAATTTGTCTAGGAATGCCGATGATTTGAAGATTTTTTCCACGGGTCTGTCGAAGCTGCAAGATTATCAGCACATTCATTAGAATCTATTCCCGATGTCACCATTGCATCGGAGAGACTTGCGGCACACGTCAGCGATTGGGGGGTGATGGAGGATTACACTGCGAGTGATCATAATTACATCACTTTCCAAATCGCTGAGAGCAGACAAAGACACCACCGCTCTCCCTGCAAGTGGCTAGGCTCGAACGCCGCTAAACTTCGAAGAGACGCAATGACCGCATCCCTCGTTTCGAGCTGGGAAGGGGAGCCTCTAACATCTGGGTCCCCAGTGACTCGTGCAGCAGCAGAGGCCGCTGCTGACAGAACCATGGGCTGGATTCGCAGTGCGTGTGAGGCTTCAATGCCCAAACGGAAACCCTTTCGTGGGAGACAACATGCGACGCATTGCTTTGGCGCACAGGCGCAGGGCACAGCGAGCCAGGAATAGGCCGGCTGTGGCTGAGCTATATGTTGCCCACATTGCGGCAAAGAGGGAGCTGACCAAGGCCATCACAAGGAGTAAACGTGCCAAATGGCTGGCTCTTTGTGAAAAGGTCAACTCAGACCCGTGAGGAGATGGCTACAAATTGGTCACTCAAAAACTTGGCTGCATGCGGCCTGGCACTCTCATGGATGCGATATCCATGGAGTGTATCGTTGGTTCGCTGTTCCTAGTGCATCCGTCAAGGACTGATGATCCCATCATCGTGAACCAGGCGGATGTGCCTCCCTTCATGAACGAGGAGCTGAACAGTACAGTGTCCAGGATGAAGAACCGGAAGGCTCCGGGTTCTGATGTGGTGCCGGTCGAGGCGCTTAAAGTCGTGGCGGAGGTCCAACTGCGTCTACTATTGGGCCTGTATAATTCATGTTTAGTCACGGGGGTCTTCCTGTCGCGGTGGAAAGTAGCCCGACTGGTACCTGTGGACAAGGGGAAGGCTAACCTGGGTGGCCCATCAGCAGACCGCCTACTGTGCATGCTGGACACTGCGGGGAAACTTCTCGAAGGGTTGCTCAAGCCACGATTGCTGTCAGCAGTGAGATCTGCTGGTGATCTTTCTTGCAGGCAGCACGGCTTCTGAAAAGGGCTTTCAACAATCGATGCCATCTCAGAGGTTGTTGGGGCTGTAGCAAGAGCAGAAGAGGCATGCCATCAAACCAGACCGGTCGTCCTGCTGGTATCACTGGACGTACAAAACGCTTTCAACTCGGCGAGGTGGACGGACATCCTCCGAGCCCTTGAGCAGACGTTCCGTATTCCAGGCTACTTGTTAGCCATTATGCGGGACTACCTCAGGGACCGCTGGTTACTTTGCAACACTGACGAAGGAAGCAAAAGGAGACCTGTTACCTTGGGTGCGGCACAGGGGTCGATCTTAGAACCAGACCTCTGGAACATCATGTACGATGATCTGCTGCGCCTGGAAATGCCTGCGGATGTGTTTCTGGGAGGTTATGCTGATGACGTCGCGGTGGTAATCACTTCCAGAGCTGCGGAATTCGCTCAACAAACCAAGACTTAACCAAGTCATGAGGAGGGTGGATCGGTGGATGACCGAACACGGCCTTCAGCTGGCAGTCTCTAAAACAGAGACTGTCATGCTGACGAAGCGGAGGATACCAACTGTCATACCCATGACAGTTGGTTCCATTGAGGTCCAGACCAGCAAGTCGGTCAAGTATCTGGGAGTGACCCTCGACACCAAGCTGACGTATTGGGATTATATCCGCAGGGCATGTGACAGGGCTCTTGTAGTCACTTCGCTGAGTAGGCTAATGGCCAATGTCGGCGGACCCAGTGAGACGCGACGGAGGCTACTGATGGTAACGACCGATTGCATCTTGCTATATGGAGCCGAAATCTGGGGAGATGCGCTACGAACTGAGAAGCTCCGGAAGCGCATTGCGGGTGCCCAGCGCAGGGGTGCCCTGCGTATCACTTGTAGCAACCGCACGGTCTCAGAAGAGGCTGTGATGGTGGTATCGGGAGTAATCCCGATCGACCTACTAGCGCGAGAACGCAAAGAAGGGTCCCTTTTTCGCTCAGAGCTGGGCAGAACTGAGGCTCTGACGCACGCTTTGCACGCACAACGTTGGAGCGAAAGTACTAAAGGACGTTGGATGGCTAAGCTGATTGGTCTCATTGAGCTTTGGCTTAACCGGAGCCACGGAGAGGTAAACTTTTACCTTTGTCAATTCTTGATAGGGCACGGTTACTTCAGGAAGTACCTGAACAGAATGGGTAAGGTGGTCACACCGTACTACACACATTCTTTATGTGCAGTCGCTTCGTAAGTTTGAGGCGCACCCCTGAGTCCACGATTGGCCTGGCAACGCCTGAAACGATCGTGGAAGCAATGCTGCGAAACGAAGAGAACTGGCGCGTGGTCTCAACATATGTTGAAAAAGTGCTGCGCATAAAGCGGGGGGAGGGTTGCCTTACCGACCCATGAGCAGTGGTAGTTTAAGAAGTCCGTGGTTACCGATGGGTGAGTCAGCACGAGCGGGTCGAAGCAGTGCTTAGGCGGGTCCCGACTCGAAACTTCGTTGGCTTGTAGATGGTCCTTTTTTTTAGTGAGTCAAACCTGACATACCCCGTGGTGATAGGTCACCCGGGGATCTGGTAAGCAGATTTTTTTTTGCCATCTGCACTAGGGGGGGGGGGGGAAAATTAGAAGTCACACATGTCTAATTTTGATCATGATTAATACGTCCCGCAAATTTGGTAATGAAGTTGTGGGAGCACCTAATACACAACATAAATACACATCCACAATCCATAAACCCTTGACACTTCAAACAAACACCAAAATTTACAAACACCCAGTAGGTTAAGATAGTTATAATTTTTTATATATGTGGCATGTAAGTTTAGAATACTTTTGATCTTCTAGAATAAACAATAAAAATATATTTATATCACTTTTTCAATTTTATTTATTATAAGAAAGAAATGAATGACTTCGTAATTTAGTGAAAACCGCTCCAATACAATATTTTTAACACACACATCACACATCCGCCATCGGTAGCAAAAGCCATCAGCCCCGAGACCTGGCTATCGACCATCTCGGCAGCGCTGCTGGTGACTGCCTCAGCCTTGAGAACACGCTAATTACGGGCCCCGAGAGCAGGCCATCGACTATCTCGGCACGTACCCGTACAGGCAGTCGCCAGAGCTAACTAACCACTGTACCTCCTGGACTTCAGCGTCATCCTGACACTCGGAGGAAGTAGTGCGGGAACACCTAATACACAACAAGAATAAGAATTCTAGAATAAAGAATAAAAATATTTTTATATCACTTATTCAATGTTATTTATTATTAGGAAGAAATCTACGAATTCCTAAAAAGTCTTGTCTGAAGTTATGACCAATCGAAATTGGGGAAAAAAGCCCTCGGTTAATTTTAAGTAATCAATGCCCACGTAGGAATAAAGCTGATGTAAATATATTTTATATTTATAAAATATATATTTATTGATGTAAAGAAATGTGACTTTTGAGGCAAAGGTATTGTTATACTAATTTTATCCGTTAATTAGCATATATGTACTTAGCAACGCAAAAATTATTATTGCAGAATAATTGTACACTACTAAGGCCATTCTTCAGCATTGACTATAATCAAGAATCAGTTTATCATTCATATATAAGAAAATGCTCGAAAAACTAACATCATGGTCGAAAAACATTTCAGTTAAACACCAAACCAAATCGAGCTGCACAATATGCTAAATGGATTATTACAACAGCTATTCAATGCGCGGAAAATCGTTACCAGTCGCCTTCCGTCTCTTGGTGAAGCGCTAAAATGGCAAACCGGACGCAATAAACACAATCATAATCAAACCATCAACTTTTTATTTGTTTACATTTCTGCACATTCACCATGCTGAGAGTGTTCGGTACACTAGGGAAAATTTTAAATTTGTGCTCCCAATGAAGGCGGGAATGTCTATGTAAGGCAACCGTAGTATATTTTGTTAGGAGGCTTAACTGGAAAATTGATGCTGAAAAAAACTGTGATGCCGGATATTGGAGGAAGGAAGGAAACTGGGAATGGTACACTACACTGTGTAGACGATAGTTTGCATAATGGAAGCTTACATTTTCATATTTTTATGGATTAGGGTCGTTTCTAAGTGGCAATGAGCAATTTTAAGGCAGAAAACTTATGAAACAACAGAATGAAATTTGCTCGAACATAAAATTTTTATGATTTTATTTGAAGAAGTTCATCAATATTTACACGAGTAGTCATCGACATTAAGTGTTTAAGAGTTACTTGATGCAACAGGGATTTGAATTTTGAATAATAAATTTGAATAACGAATCGAGAATTCATTCTTGAGTTAATCCTCCTAACAGTGATGCCATATGGTTCAGGCTAAGGTGGAAAATAGTACAAATAGTATACAATGTTTCACAGCTGTTTGAATTCTATGATTGCGTTTTTAGAAGTAAATTCTAATTTGGAAATAAATATTTCCAATGAAAATTTAATTTTAATGTTATCAACAAAAACACATCTTGACAGCTTTTTACAAAATATATTATTGACTTTTATTTTTCAATATTTTTATTTACATTTTTCTTAGCCTACTATATAAATGAATTTTGGTGTATTGTATAGTGTTGTGTGGACATGTGGTTGTGAGTTGTGTTATGTGTTCCCACACGTTGGTGTTTGATCCAAAGATTCAATCTGTGATCAAAATATCAGAAATAAAAGCTTTATTGTAAAACTATTGTAGTTTTATTTTTATTGATAGCCTTTTGTGGTATATCATTCAAAAAACTAATAAATTCTGTATTGGACATTAAGATTAGTTTTCTGTTTTTGCAGAGCTAAACGTATTCGCTTCCTCCAAACTCAGTAGCTTGCTATTAGGCAAGAAATACTCAGCTGCATTGTAACATACATTTGACGTCAGTTAAAACCAAAAACATCAACTACATTGAGAGCGACCCAAATATTGACCTACTTTGAAGGCAATAATTTAAACATGCAAATATGTCTTAATTAATTGAAATAATAATTATAATAATATTCACGTACTTGTCGAGTTCAAACAATTGGCACATTGATGTTTTCTGAATCCAAATGGCAAGTCTGATATCTAAGAGCCGTTTTAGGCGTGCTTTGCCAGCATAGAGTTTGCTGGCTAATGGTGTTTAGTTTAGACGAGCGGTGTTTTTCTGTGCCAGCAAACAGTTTTTGATGTGCGCTACAATTGGCAGTTTATTATTTTGCTGCAAAATTCGGGTTAAAAGATAGGGAGATAATAGAAATTCCAAAGTTTCTATTGGGTCCTCACAAATAAATTACAACCTCAAGATGAAGATTCAACTACAAATTGATTGAAAATGAGAGCTGAGGTTCTTGCAGCTCTTGTTTCATATGTAGAGAATGATCTACAGAAGTAGGATACTGTTATGAAAATTGCGATATCACCGAAAGAAAAACTAGTTGCAACCATACAATACTTAGCAGCTAGTGAGACATTTCAGAGCGTGTAGTTTCAAACAAGGCTTCCCAAAATGTATTTTGAGTGTGATTATATCGAAAATTTGTGAAATTTTATGGAATAATTCAAAATAAGAATACTTAAAAGTAGTTTTAAAGTAAAACATCAAAATACAAAAGAAAAAGAATTTTATTTGGTTTATTCATAAAATAAACCTTCATTTTCCAACTCTATCCCACCAAGTTGTGATATTAAATCTCTATGTGGGAAAGTTAAACTTGAAAATAGAGGAGAAGATGATGAGAGTATTGTAATCACGAATAAAATATTTTATTTTTATTTTCCCTTATCGCTGGGAATATTTCTTTTTTCACCATACAAATTTTCATGATTTGCTTCTGATGCTATGCTGGCATATGTCTCAGTACTTTTCATAAGATCTGCCTCAATTCTTCTCCTCAAAACACCATGTATGACCCAAATAATGTTGATTTCTATCGTAATATCCCTGATTTGGATAGTCGTGACATCACCACCAGCCATTACCACCATCACCTTGACTTTTATTCAATAATTGCTCGGTTAGATTTGAGTTATCGCAGATTTAGTTCTGCAATTGATATTTTTGAAAATTTAGCACTCTGAAAAATAAATAAATGATCCATTATGCTAATTTATCTTTCAATGTTATATTTCAGATTACTACTAACGTCGTAGAATGGCGGAAAATTGCGGAAAGCTATGAAATATGTATGTTGGCAGTATCCATTTTGCTTGGGATCGTTAGATGAAAAGCATATATTTTATCGTATTTTTATCGTTACCACAAATGATCGAATCCTTTCGTTTTGTTAGCTTTGGTCGATGAAGACTACAAATTCATATATAAGAACATTGGATCGAACGGCAGTGAAAACGATGCTAGAACTGCTGGAATTTGCTTTTAAACATTGCTCACTTTCCTAAAAAATATATAATAACTGTCATTATTGTTATTTGTGATTGAATTCATTAAAAATTAATTCCTATGCTTAAATTTTACTCTAATGCTTTAATGGCGCAGTGTGGATTTAAAAAATTCAGTATATCAAAGCACAATAGTTTTGGCTAGTAAATATATTCCAAACTACATCCACTTGTTTCGAAAGCTGCTACCAGACGTAATTCCTTCGTGAATTGGCTACTCAATACGTGAATTTTGCTCCGAATAGTACACAAACTAATTATCTCATTTACATTTTTCAGTTTGATGAAAGTGTCCTCTTAACTTTTTCACACAGTTAATTTTCTATTCCAATCAGTATGTTTAATATTTTTGAATATTTTTTTATCTCCATATCAACTTCCAACGAAACTTTTAATCAATTTCGTCATTTCTTCAGCAGCCCATAAGAAGCCCCAAACTAAACGACAAAGAAAAAAAATGGGATATTCACGTTTATATTCTCTAGAAATACCAGTATGCGCAATATGAACGAAATCCAGAACCACGATTTTTTTTCGTTGTCCGCTTCACGTGAAATGTCCCATTTATAAAATGAGAAAAGAGTGCGGGCGTGTTGCAAATATGAATAACTGAAATCTTTGTGAAAAATGCAAGTTTAAAAATGCAAGTATTTAATGCTAGTGTAGAGTTTATTAGGAAAATCCTTCAAAAACAAATGGAAGGCAATTTGAGAGATTTGTTCATTCAAGCAACAGTCGATCATGTGCGCGAAAACGTCATTGTATGGAGGTGTTTCTCCAGGCATGGTGTCTACCACTTAGTAGGGGCATTTCACGTGAAGCGGACGACGAAAAAAGTCTATGTTCTGCGACTCCATGCGACTTTTATGTATTGAAATTCACCTACTTCCTAAACTACTGGCCATCTCATTTTAAAACTTTTATGATAAAATAAGTATACCTTAAGCTTTGTTTTTTTTTTATAAAAATAACCAAAATTAGCCTGGTCCAAATTATTCAAATTACGACTTTAAGTGTCTACTTCCGGTCTCACACAGGAAAAAAAAATATTTTTCAAATCAAAGTTCAAAATTAAAAAGAGCAAATGATTTTCTATACCAATCAATATGTTCAATGTTTTTTAGGTTTTGTTTTGAGTCTCAGAATCCGCTTCCAAAAAAACCTTTTATCAATTTCGTCAATTATTCAGAAGGCCATAACTTGGCAACAAAACCTCATAGAAACAAAAACTTGTGCATCCAAATTTATATCTTCTAGAAGTACCATTATGCACAATATGAACGAAATCCAGAACCTCGACTTTTTTTCGTTGTCCGCTTCACGTGAAATGCCCCATGTGTGAAATGTTAGATTTGCCTACAGCATTGTGTAAATTAAAATTTTTCGACAGTCAACCTAATTTTGTCATTTCAAATCATTGAGAATTCTTAATTTTTTTAGCATATTTTTTTAATATTAATATTAAGTACATTAATTATTAATATTAAATAAACTTTTAATAAATTAATATAAGTAAATTTTGTAAACTTCCGTTTAGGGGACCCACCTCTGATCGCTTTCGGACTAAGTGCATTCGACGCGTTTTCACAGGGGGAACAACTCGCCTGGGAACAGAGATATTCAATGTTATAGATGTCAAATTGTGCCAAATTGTGTGACAATGGGTATTTGGGAATTATTGAACGGGAAATGCGAAAAATGTTTTTTTATACCTTTTCGATTCACGTATTGACGGATTTTTTGAAATTATGAGCAGCTTATATTTGTCAGATTATGAATTAAGCGCCGGACACAATGATCCATTCCATTCCAGAATAAACGTCAAAGTTGGCGACATAGTAAATGTACGAGACTGAACACATAAGGCTGGAATGGAATGGAATGGAAAGGACGAGTTGACCAACTTTCAACTTTTCTAGATCAGAAGAGTATTATTATTAATACTAAAAAAAATGTTGCTGTGATTTTTGTTTATACAAGGGTGCAAAGAATATTAGCATTCCAAATAACTTTAGAAAATTGCTATCCATCTAAAATAATCACGCAAAACTGAAATTTAATTGAAAATTTAATAAACTATAAGTAAATTGTCGCATACTAAACGGAATGGAGACGATGTGTTCAGTTTGCTGGAATGGACATGAGCTGGAGAGGGCTGGATCGGAATGGAATGGAATGTGCTGGAGCATTGTGGCCCGCGCTTTAAACTTGATTAATGTATATGTCAATGTGTGAATTCATAAATTTATGCTCACATATACATATTTGAATGCGGCTTTAGGTGATCCCCTAAACCAGCCATACTAAACCTTTCTATTTCAGGGCCACTAAGAAATGGATACTTAGCTACGTGGACGGCAGTCTAGTGATACTTGCAAAAATAAAGGCGAATAAACAAGACAAATATATCAGAGATATCATGATGAAAATTATATTTCCTAACAATATGGTATGACCCCTAACAGTGAGACAAAGTTTTGACAATTTTAGTTAAATCAGACTGAAAATTGCTACTGTGATTCTTAAGATATCGTCTTTGTCGAAATTAGTCAGCCTTTTTCAATAAACATTTTTCGCATACTTCATTTTCGAATATGATGATTCGCACAGATAAGTTGATGTGAAGAACGTCAAAAGCAATTGGCTGCAACTTTTCACTGTCGTATAATTTGCCGGTACCAGTTGCCACAATTCCACATGCTCCTTTACCTCTCTTTTTTCGTTAAATACAGGATGGAGCACAACAGACATATAGGTGACGAAATTGAATAAATAACAAACTACTGAACATTTTTCAGTTTTTTTATATTCCTCTCATTTTATAACAATGGAAATTTAAATTTACAAACTTTTAAATAGTTTTTCACTCAAATGTGCTCCTTCCCTCGTATACACTGTAACAGTCTTTTTATGAAGTTTTTATGCATTCTTTGAGGCATTCTGACAGGAATTTCTGCGATAGTGGTCTGGATTTTGTTCTTAAGGGCGTCCAGGGTCGTAGGGCAACCATTGTAGGCTTTGGATTTAAGGTATCCCACAAGAAAAATTCGCAAGGGACCAAATCAGGAGATCACGCTGGCCAGATCAAATTTCCTCTTAAAGAGGTGAGGCGTGCGGGGAACCATGCTCCCGAAAATTCCATGGCAATCCTTGTTGTGTAGGCTATGACCCCATCCTGCTGAAACCAGACTTCTTCCAGTTCAAACTCATCCGTCTCAGGCAAGAAAAAATCCTGGATCATGGTCCTTTAACAAGCTGACTTGACCCAAACGGCTCAGTTGTCTTCTTCAAAAATGAAGGCCCGATGATCCCATTTTTTGAAAGGGCACATCATACTGTAGGCCTATCAGAGTGCAGAGGCCTCTCGTGGAGCTCCATGGGGTTTTTCATACTAGAATAGCGCATGTTTTGCTTATTGACACATCCACTGAGGTGGAAATGCGCCTCGTCCGAAAAGAAAATGATGGCATCCCCCGGGAGCGTAGCAAGCATGTTTTTACAAGCAAGTTGTCTGGCTTCATAATCACGTGGCAGCAACTTTTGGATGACTACCATTTTGTGAGGATGCATATGGAATGCCTCAAAATGCCAAGAATTCTCGGCGGCCCGAACCCTCTCAATGTTTTCTGGGGTAGTGACGTTGTTCTGATGCACCTTTCTGATTGAAGACACATTTTTAGTAGTCTCGAATGCACTCATCTACGAAAAAATTCGATTTTGATCGGGAACACGGTCGCGGGAGGCAATATTGAACCTCAAACGAAAGGCACGCTGTACGCGGATGATTGAATGGACCTTTTTGAAACAGGCTTTTACGCAAAACGTATGCTGTTGCACAGATCACTCCATGCTGGTGACAGAGATGACGGAGTAGGGACACCACACTATACCTTGATGAAATGAATCAAACGGAGGAAATCTATTGGGTAATTTTTTGATTACATGTATAGTTCACAAAAATACTCGTACCTAGTATTTTTGAATTTCATACTAGGTACCTACTGGCTGTTCCGAAAAAATACTTGTTCCATATGACTGTTATATCTATTGACGTGATCGTTTGGCTCGTTTCACACGAGACGGCAGTGTATGGCCCCTGAGACCACATTTACATATGCCAGCCTTCGTTTGTTCCACAAAAGTTTGTGGTGGAATTGGTTCATCTTCGGAACACCATCTGCTAGAGGCCAGTAATCTGATTGGCTGGTCGTTCGTATATGTAAATGTGGCCTGAAGCTCGAGCTCCCAGCGACCATTGTCACTAAAGAGCCACTCGATGTCTCTTACATCAGCTCTATGAAATTTTCAGTAATGAGAGCTGGGTTCGATTTCTGAATTTTCTGTAGAACTCAAATTTAGTTGATAACAATGAGAGCCACAAATGTATTGTCTGAATGCTATCATACAATTGAATGTTTAACAAGCGTTGGAGCCACAGAGCAATGTCTGGATGGCTTGAAAGGAGAGCCACTTATGAGCAGTGCTGCCCTCTTGCTGCTTTAGTAGTCGATTTACTACTATTGTCCTGCCAAAAAAAATACTATAACAGCAACTTAATCTGCTATTATTTGATAAACTGGCCGAGAAATGATAAATCTTTTCCGTTCATAAACAACAAATGGGTTGAAATCAATTTTTTCACTTCTTTTCAAGAAAAGAATGAATGTAATTGGTTTGTCTACAAAACACCAAGTACCATACAGCTGAGTCAAAGCCAATCAATTCAAATGTTCTACTATTTCTATCTATCTATTTTTATCTATCTTTTCATCCATTTTTTACATTGTTTCACTTTAGTTTGCTTTGAAGGCTTCTCACTCTTTAAACGCTGACTGAATTTTAAATTTTGAAATCATCCAGTTGCCTTTACCATTAATATTTTTTGGTATAAGATTCGAACAATATATTCAATCTTATTATATGTATTGACGGTAAATTACATCGATAGTAAAATAAAATTTATCGAACTTTTATTTTCTCTATTTGCACACATTCCAACAAAACTTGATATAAAAACAATAAGTTAGTTGTATTAATATATTAATGTACGTAGCAAACCGTTTCAGAAGCTGAATACTTTTTTCTTTAAAGTGTATGTAAATTTTTTATTAAGTTTATTAAATGTATTACTATTTATTTCAACCTACTACTCTTTTCTTTCATTTTTGCTGCGTAAGAGATTATTCGAAATCCAGTGGCCCCAGACACTGTGGCTCTGTATGTAAGCTCTCATTCTATTCTATACCTCGACAAGAGTTGGAGGTTACCTTGTTTTGTCAAATTTTTCCTGTGTTTGAACATGAAACTATGATTGTATATGTACTTTTGTACACAAGCATATTTATGAACATGAAAAATTTAACAGGAAATCAATAACTTTCACTTTAGGGCCACACTTGGGAAGTTCATAGGCCACGGGTTGAGTAAAGCTGCCCTAAACGGAAGTTTTACCACACACACACATAGACCGTGCGTTTTCAACATCTTTTACACTGAATATCTTTGTTCTCCGGTGAGAGCGGCGATTTTGCTAGAGGGAAAAGTTGTTCCCCGTGCAAAAACGCGTCGAGCGCAATTTGTCCGAAGGCAGTCGGAGGTGGGTCCCCTGAACGGAAGTTTTACCCTATTCAGTCCTTGCCTTGAGTAGCATTTTGCAATGTTCTGATAGTTGTTGTTTTCTGATCCTAAGAAGCTTGAAGTACGGTCTACTTTTCATTAGCATGTTATCCATCATCTCTTTGTGTTCGAAATTTTTAACGTCATCATTACTTCTAAAAAGTTTGGAATATGATGTTGAATTTAGCTTTTCAATTTCAACGTCATCATTTACTTTGTGGTCACGTGGCCTATTGCCCATATAAGGATTTAAAAATTCAATTTGATTTTATCATTTCCATAGCATTATAGTTTTACATCAGGTGAAATTTTCTTCACAGTATACAGATTAAAGTTCACTGCATAAACTATTCTCTGATAGAACAAGATCTGCTAGAAATGTAATAAACACGCGGGCAACTCAGTGGCGACGTCATCTTCAAAAATCACAATTTCAATAAAATTTCCTATGAAAACAAGACAATCGAAAGCAAGTATGCATATCCCTTTCAAATCAAATTTTCGTTCTTTATACTCTTTGAGTGCGGGAATCTTCAAACATTCAACCACTTTCAACCCCTTTAGCTTCTACTGGAGCCATTGAATCAAAATGAAATTGACAGGGACAAACCTTAAGTCCGATTAATTTTCACCTTATGTTTATTTTCTAACAAGGGTTATATTATTTCATGCAGATCAAAGTAATGAAAAAATTGTGAAAAATTGTAGGCTTTGTGCTGCATTCGTTCATTTGTTTACTTCCCCCAGCCCGTTGCATTCAGATGTATGCAGTCTTAAATACACTCTTGTTATTTAAGTGCATGTACTTCAATTTTCTCCTTTAAGTACACTTTTAAATGCAATCAAATCTGTCAAACGTGAGCTTATTCATTGTCGGTAACTAATGAAGAACGACTCACGCACCTATTTGTCTTTCTTAACATTTGTAGAGAGTTTTTCAGTAAAAACATAACCGTTATGTGTTTGAATAAAACGCAGAACAATAATTAAGATATCAAATTGAATTTTGTTTCAAATGAAATTCAATTTCATTCATGTGAATACCGCGAACACATTCGGAGCCTCTTTGCAGCCGATTTTCTACCACCCTTAGCGGACATTTAGGTTACATTAATTAAAATACGTTTTTCATTCTTGGTTTTTGGTCAAATTTATTTGTTGATAGAAGTATATCGGTATTGAAAATATCACTAAAATGGCCGCCGGTGCCAATAAATTAAAGGTGTCAACATTAAGTGAAACTAAGTGAAATTACTCCAAATGTTCATCAATGTTCACTGAAAATTTGAGATCGGATGATGCGTTCACAGAAAATGGTCATTTTTTACTGAATTGCTATGTCCTTATTGAAAAACCTTAAATATTATACCGCGATGAATGGTTGTTGCTCAAAACGTCAGGAGTTTTTAAGCACATAGGAAAGTTCCTTAAGATTCTCTTCGTTCAGGCAATAGGGTCGTACGTAATGGACACAACGATTTTAAATAATTATTGTTAGCCATCTACAATAGTGGTATGTTTGACTTTCGATTACTCTTACTGTTGTCGTTGACTTCCGAAGTGTAAAGTTGGTTATATAAAAAATTAGCTTTCATGTTAGATCGTAAACGTTCATAACGCGACAAGGTTGATCTCAGCTTTGACATATTTTCTGCTTATTACCCACAAACAATACAAAATGCCTAATTTTGCTAAATGTCATTCTTGACTTAAATGGCCGAAATAATCTCCTGCCTTAAAACTTCCGCGTAAATATCGAGGATCGCTTAATTTCAGCATTTTTAAATCGCTAATTTGAAAATAAATTGCTAGATAAACTTGCAATATATCATCCCTAACCAGTGAATTTGAAAATGTTTCGTCAATATCTATTTTTTCAAACGAGACCTTTTTGAGATCCATTCACACCGATAAAATAAAATGACTAAGATTTACGGTAAGTCCACTTTCACGGCTCTATCTTTTCTTAACGTAAAATCCACTAAATCTTATTTAACCGTGAGCTATTCATCTGTTCTATATTAAAGCATCCTGTATCAGTGATGCACAAAAACTACGGTTGATTTATTAGCTTGACAATTTTTCCATTCCAATGATAACCTTTATCCTCTTTGTGAACTTTTATTACAGATGGCTGGCTACGTCTAGCCCGATCCAAGCGCAAAGTTCGAAATTCATGTATGTTTGTCACCTCCACGTAGGTATAGTCAATGAAAAATATCGATTTTCAGCTAGATGAGGGTTTGAAGTTTATTGTTAGGGTAGAGAATTTCGAGTTTTGAGATTTATATAAGGCGATTGCAGCTTAAATTCAGGACGGTTAGTTGACAGTAAGATCTGCGATGGTTAAGAATCGATGGAAATTGAGTTTTTATGTCGCGGTGAATGTTTGTGAATCTACTCTTTACCTTTCAGTGGAAATAGGAAATAATCAAGTAGATACTATGCTGGATAAGTTTGTAAAGTGAACATATCACGGAGCAATGTGTTAATTTGTTTCATTAGGGTGGCCACAGTAAAATTAGACCCTTTTATCTTTGTGAATATTTCCTTATTTATACCTTCTGCAGATGCTTAAGCCATATGGCAAACTTTTATGCAAAGGGCAAAAAACTATTATAGTATTCATTCAACCAGGAGCTCTTTAACTGGCAATACGGAGTCGAAACAACGACAGAAAATTATTTTCAAATACGTGGAAAATCGCAAAATCGTAAAACGTCACTTTGAATGGTCAAATGAGTAAAAGTGAATTATAAAATTAGACAAGCTGTTACAAAAAAAATCTGAATCAAGTAGAAAATCTGGAAGAATAGACAAGGACTTTAACGAAGAAAATTTTCGGGAAGTTCGAGACCAAATTCACAATTTCCGTTTGAGATATGGCACTAGTAGCTGGTGCATCGAATCAACGGTCGATCGAATGAAGGAACGTTACAGTTTGAGAACATATAAAGTATAGAAAGTTCAAGATCGATCCGAGGAATAAGAGAGAGTCGCAAATACCAGAGCTCAAAAATTATACGACCTTTATGTGACGAAATTCGATTGTGTCACTTCAGATGACAAGACTTATGTCAAAGCGGACTTGAAGCGGATTCCTGGTCTAAATTTTACACTGCCAAAGCAGAGGAAGCAGTGAAAGAAGTATTAAAATCGAAGAAAACTAGTAAATTTCTTAAACAGTACACGGTATAGCAGGCAATTTGTCAATGTGATCTAAGGAGCGATATTTTTATAACGGATGCCCAGGTTTACATCGAGGAATGCCTGCAGAAGCGATTTTCGCCCTTCACTTATAGGCATAAAAGGTGCGTGCTGTTTTCGCCAAACCTAGCATCAAGTAATTGTGCTAAGGAAATAGTGGAGTCACATGAAAACAGCCAAGTCACTTTTGTTCCTGAGCCAACCCACCAAATCGTCCTGAATTTGAACCAATAAAATGATACTGGGCTCAAAATAAACAAATATTGAAAGAGAGCAGAGAGAACGCTTGAAATGTATGTATGTGAAATGTATATATAATCGAATCAAATCGAAAACATTATTCCTAAGAAAAACTTTGAAACGTGTAACGTTGGTGACAGATGACCTTACTATAAGTCATTGTACTGCCTAAGTAAACGCAACAGCGGAGAATAAAAAAATGTGTCAGTGCACGCAAACAGCACACTAAACACATAAGAGGAACATGTTCCACTAACTGCTGCTCGGACGCAAACGTGGCTACTGAGGCCAGATTCAACCATCCTATAAAATAATTGAAAGAAGAGACACTCATCCAGAAAGTCTCTGTAATTCGAGAAAAGGGAGATGTAGAAATAAAAGGCAATCATGGTAAGGATTGTAGGGAAGATGAAATATAAAGAATGAGATATGAGTAAATGCAATATTCAACGAAACTAAAAGCTTGGGTGAGAAAAAATTGTACACAGGTGGCAATATTAACGAAGGTTTTAAAGGATCGAATCATGAAATCTGATAATTTAGAGACCCTGGGAGGAGTCTGCAAAATATGCTTATTGAATGCTTATCGAAGCT
The DNA here is from genome assembly GCA_947369275.1 of Nemotelus nigrinus. Classification (NCBI taxonomy): domain Eukaryota; kingdom Metazoa; phylum Arthropoda; class Insecta; order Diptera; family Stratiomyidae; genus Nemotelus; species Nemotelus nigrinus. Next base: position 12,909 of record CANBKX010000012.1, on the reverse strand, counting down.
TTGAACTAAATATTACACCAAGGTAAGTGGAAAGTCAGAATCAGAATAAAAGAACATCAAAGGTGATGTTTTACAATTAAAAGACATTTCCTGACATTTCGTGATGTTAAAAGTAAAAACATTGACCAAGTATGTAAGTTTTTCAGATCGTTTTGTAAAAGGGTACAGTCATCATCATTATAAAGAGTCAACAAGATCAAAAACAAAGAAAGATGTCGAAGCAAAGATTGAAACAAAGGGAAGATATACGAACAAAGGAAACACATAGGACCAAGTATATACCCAAAGAGGATTGAAAAGCAGGAACTGACCAGAACAATTCAGGTATGACCAAACATGCTAGAGGTAAACCAAGAAAAAAGAGAACCAGCTATGCCATCGTCTCTCAGCTTTTGAAGAAGGAAGTTATGGTTGACAGAGTCAAAGGTTTTGAAGAAGTCAGTATATAGTACGCCGACCAGCTTTTATTGGTCAAGAGCGGATGCAGCCAAATGTGCGAAGGAAAGAAGGTTGATTTATGTGAATTTACCTTTGGCAAAACAGTCCTGCTCGTGAGTTAGGGTTAATTGGATTAAAGAGTAAACTCTTTTGTAGACCACTGATTGAAAGATCTTGCCAAAACAATAAATAGGGAAAATGAAACGGTTGTTTGAGATGCATGTAGGGACATCGGTTTTTTGTATTGGAAAGATGTTGGCAATATTTCAGAGAAAAGAGAAAGAGTCAGAAGGTACACGTTTTTGAAAACAAAGGAAAAGAGAAAACTACTGCATGTACGTTCATCAGAAATTCCATTTCCAAAGGGTTTATTCGAAACGAATATAATTTAGAAGGACACGTAGAGATAAGATTTTGGCGAAGAGGAGGGCATTGCTGTGAGAAAAAAGAGGAATAGTAAGAAGTATAAAGTTCACACATCATGTGGAGTGGAAATAGCTTTATCATCCAAATACCATCGGGAATATTAAGTGAGTTTCTTAAGGAATAGATGACTGGCCAAAATGATTTCGGTTGGTTGGTTATGATTGATGTTTCAATATACGTACAGTGTAAGCAATGTACGTACAGTGTATTTCAGATCAAGGTGCCTTGCGATATACCACGTGATACTTTGAGGTGAGCTACTGAAATAATTCTTCCACACACCGCTTTGGATGCTCCTTTAACGATCTACAGGCCTTTTAAGAGTTTTTGACACTGATGTATGATTGGTTTTAACTTTTGAGCAACCCTGTGCATTCTAATTATTTCAAAAGTAATACAATGACTCTTCAAATGAAATGCCATTTGCTACTGTTTATTCTTCGTAAAATTCATTGAAATATTTCTCTATATATATTTTTGCATTACAATTCAAAAGAATGGAGCCATATTTATTTGATTTGTGCAGAATGCAATTTTTGATCAATGCACTTTACGAGTATGTCCACTTGTGTCACAAAATACTTCATACCACGACCTGAAATTTATTTTCTAGACTCTGTCATTATGTATCTGTAAAAAGATTGAAAATTTCATTTTTGTTGGATATGTTTCAACAAGTTTTCCTCTAAACGGTGAGATAGATGATTAAATTTTTTTTTCTTCTTGAACAAACCTTATGCTCGCCTATAAAAAAAACTATTGTAGGTAGCGGGATGCACAAAAAGTTTCTGTCCACTTTTGTTGACGAGAAATAAAATTGCAGTCCACTGAACAAGATTCCAAATATATTTATTTATTTACCAAGCAAGGCGTACATGGATAAAAAACAATCAAATGAAATAGTACATGCATTAAATTACGAAACGAAATAAAAATAAAATATACTATATATAAATACAAGACTAATAAATAGTGCGTATATAAAATTAGTTATAAACAGACAGCAAATAAAGTAATAAATAAATGACAAATGAATGACTAACAAATTAAACACCAAATTTCAATTTCAATTGAATATACAATACATATATGTTAGTATGGTGGGGAAGACTATATAGAGAGAGCGCGTTGATGTTATGTTTAAACGTTGATTTAGAGATCGTAGGGGAAAAGTTCTTGCTCATGCTATTGAATAGCCTGCAGCACCTATTTCTTGGCTCGTTTGCTGCATATGTTGTGTTGTGTTATTCAGCGAGCAATCGTCGGGATCTAGTGACTCTCAAGGGCTGATTGAGTACAAAATTTTCTTTCAAGTAAACGACATTAACCACGTCTCTGATGACATCGAAGCTGAAGCAGGCAGATAGCATTCATCTTCTCGGTGCAAGGGGTAACAAATTAATACACTTAAGGCGATATTCGCATGATGGTAGATTACTGAAATCATAAGGGTTGAAAAGATCCCTCAAAGCGAATAGTAAAAACTGTTTCTGAACAGACTCAAATCTTGGCTGTGAATTTCGAAAGCCGGGTTCCATATGGTGCACGCATATTCGAGAAGAAGACGCACGAGTGAAATATATAAGGATTTAGCAACCCAAAGATTCTTAAACTCTTTGTCCCGTCGCTTAATGAAACCAAGTTATTTACTTGCTCGGGAAAGCACTCTATCGTAATGAAGATTGAAACGGAGCTTTTTATCCAGGCTGACACCAAGATTTAATATGTTGTCAACCCTACTGAGTGACGTGTTGTTGAGGCGGTTCGTATAATGAACGCGTGCAGTTTTGCGAGAGAAGTTAATTGCGCGGCATTTGGCAATGATAAGAGGGAGCTTGTTTGCGGAGCACCAATGGTCTAGAGAGTTCAGCTTAGACTGAAGAAAGGTAGCGTCAGATGTTCACCTGATGACATGGTAGATTTTGAGGTCGTCCGCATATAATAAATGGGGGATGTCACATAAAACCTCCGATATGTCTGATATAAAAATATTAAAAAGAAGAATATGACTTTTTTGAGGTACAAGAAGGTAGAAGAAGGTAGAAGAATATGACTTCCTTGAGGTACACCGGATTAAACGTCGACTTTCTTAGAAATAAGACCTTGGAATTTCACAAATCGCAGGTGGTCGTGGAGGTAAGAGCCAAGCTACTTTAGTAAAGATCTTACAATTCTAAATTGTTTCAGCTTGGGGATCAAAATGGAGTGATCAGCTCGGTCTGTATAGACTGCGTCAATTTGATAACCTTTCTTAATTTTGCACAAAACATCAGAAACAAGCACCATAAGGCTAATTGTAGTAGAACGACCTTTTCTAAATCCGTGCTGCTGCTCGGATGAAAAAGTTCGCAGTAGATGTTTTTTTCAAAAAGTTTGGAAATAGCGTATAGAATGGTGATGCCTCTATAATTTTGAATAAAACGTCTATCACCACTTTTATAAATTGGTGTAACATAAGAAGATTTCCAATACGAAGGAAATAGCCGAGAAAAGAGAGAAATTCAATAATAGTATTAAGGAGTTTCACTAAAACCATCAGAAAAGTAGGAGGGCGGAGGTTAGGTCCAGGGCCCTTGTTACTGTCAAGCTCCATAATGGCAGTAAATATATCATTCCTCGATATGGTCATATTTTCAGCAAAAATTGTTTGAGATGCTAACTGGACCAAAAACTTATTGAAAATGGTCAGCAAAAAAGTTGCAGATCTCCTGAGGAGAAGAAGACAGAACGCACGTTTTCCGCTTGAATTGTGAACTTGTGCGATTTTGTACAAAATCTGAATTTCGGAATCTTTTGATTAATTTTACCAAGAGTTATTATGTAATTGTCAAAGCTCATAAGAAAGTTGTTGGGCGCATTTGCATAAGAATACAAAATTGCTTTGTCCGTTCAAATCGTTCTACGTAATTCCTTCGAAATTGCTTTCAGTGTTTCCTAATAACTGATTCAGTACAACAATTTTTAATAAAGCATTTCAGTAATTAGTATCAAATAGTATTTTTCAGTTTGAAAATCTACAGTGCTGTTTAATAGATTTACTTATTAAATTCATTCACACTCAGCTCGTTCATTGTTCACAATGTTCCGTAGGAATTCTACACGCTTCATTACTGGGAGGGAAAAATGGTTTGCTGGAGTTCCATATTTTTACTCGGAATAAGAGTAGGTATTTTATAATATGAACATCTTAAAGTAAACATAAATTCATTATCGATTAAAATATTTTAGCTCAAGATTTAGCACAGAATAATATTGTATTGTGCTCTATTTGGCCTCTTGATTGAATAAAGTCCTCTGATATACTAAGATAAATAGCAGCAGTTCAATTTCCGATACTGTTTCAAGCAAGAAAAGCACGTACGTATGTATCATTTTATATTTTTATTCAAGTAGGTATTTTCTTATTACACCACTCCGTCAATTGATTAAACCTGAAATGAGCATTGAAACATATTAGTAGAAGGCATCATTTTCCTTTATCCACATACTCATATTCCTTTTTCATAGTGACTCCATTCAATTGTCTTCAAGCATTGCTGTCGATAAGACCAAAGCTTATCAAATCCCTTATTTATTCTGTCGCTGGATTTACAAATATACTTATTGCTGGCATTTAATCATACATGAATATCTATAAGAGAAGTAATGGATGCTAACGCGCAGTTTGCCAATATATCGTCTTCTTTCCCAAATGTCGTCGTTCTGAGCTTCTAGTCTACTTACTCCTAGATTGCCTTCTTTGATGTGGGAGGGATGATCAGTGGGAAAAGGTATCATACTCGGTATCCACGGGCCGGAATACTGGAGTAATCTGGCGTATGTCTAGTCATTATGTTTGCGGAGAGACACAAAACAAACATAGTACTGTGTACAATGTGAGTGATACCTTTGTTGTTTCCCAGTCCTCGGAGCCCTTCCCGCAGAACGGCAGTCGAACCAGCGACAATTCCGAGAAATTTGATACATTTTTATGCTTGTAGGCGAAAACGGTCCAGCCTATTCGATATTGAGTTTTTTTATGTAGTTCCACGTCAATTGAGCTTTTATTTCGTCCTCCGAAGAGTTATGAAATAACATACGGAACTAAATTGCGATACTCGGGAGATGATATCGATGTCGCGAGAAATACTATAAGCTACCGTCAACAATACGATACGATCAACTATTGCTTCGTCAATTACTTTGCCTCTCCATTTCGATGCCGAACGTAAATATCGATTTCGGCCATTTACGATAAGATTTTGAGATTTATTTCTTCTCTACGGTTTGCTCGACTCAGATAGGATGTTTGTGAGGTTTCTTGTTCGTATGTATACTGACCTATATTGGAAAACGAATCATGACTAGATATATTTGTTTTGGATTAATATCAAAAGACCGAACCCAATATCGGCAGTTGAAAATAAATAAACGACTTTAGGGAATAGCCCCAAAGTTCAGGTATTGAACGAACCAGCTCAATTTGTTACTTGATAAAACGCTCACATTATTTTGCATGAAGAGAAGCAATCTTATGAGATGTTGGAGAACGATAAATATGTAATATTGTTTCAGTCTGCTAAATCTAAACACCGTAAATTTTACCCCAGTGATTTTTCTAGTAAAGCCAATTACGGAGATTCCGCAAAGAAAAAAACTCTTCCAGTGATAGCAGTAGAATTGAATAAAATTCACAAAAGCGGTGCATTGAAGTGCGAAAAACTAATAAATATCTTGTTAAATGTGTTTTTCATTTTATTAAAGTAAAATTTATGTAGAATATGCTCACGACTCAAGAAAATGTAGTATTTAAAAGTAAAAAGTGTGCACAAAAACTGATGATAACCGCTTCACTCTAGCTAAATTTCAAACTTTTATCCCCATTTCGAGACATTGTATATTTAAAAACCTGGTAAAATAATGGAAAATTTATAAAGCGCCTTCTATTATAATCTATACATTATTGTTTATCGATTTTCACTCGAAAGTCCGTATTGATTTGATAAAATCATAGGCTAAATTTTTTTCTTTTGATTTTATCTCTTATAAAATTTACTTGAAAAAATACATTTTACTTGGCTTGCTTTGTTTAAATTTTTGAATTCTCATCAAAAATATACGAGTTCTGAGCTATTTATTTCATTTAAATGGTAGTTATTTCCAGTTTTCATTCATTCTTTTGAATTGAAACCGCTTAAGAATGATAAACAATGCCTTTATTAAACTAGCCTACTTGTAACTGTTTTGAGTATCATTAAAGTGCTATTACCGATTCAGTCATTGATAATGCTTTGCATAAGGATTTTCGTATCAAGACTGATATCCACGTGGTAGTTTCATCGAAAACGAGCATGTGTAGCATCACCAGAAGCAATACATGCGCATCGAAATTCCTACATCCACAATTCATTCGCCTTGCTCTCTCTCTCTCTCAATCTCATCTTCCCGGCTTGCCTTCACGGTTTCAATCAATAAATGGTCCACCACATCATAGTCAGATCTCAAGCAATTGTTTAACTTTCGGAGTGGCAGTCCGGAACTGAGTCACTGCGAACGGAAGCTAGAATTCATTCCATTTAGGATTTCGCATGCCACGAAGATCCACTTTTGTCGGTATGCATCGACTTTATGCTTCCGAATCTAGTTAAGCACCAAGAAACCTCACGGTGACATAACGTTTTCGTGAAAAAGTTAAGCACAGGTTAAGGACAGCGTTGCATATTATTACATCTGTATGGCGAAATGGAATGCTATGGTTGTATGGTAAACCAATTGTGGTTGCGTTGCATTATATTGCATAGTGAAAGGGCTGCCAGAATAATTTTGTTTTAATCCCAACTAGAAGTAAAGAACAAATTGGCAGCTTATAGCATTGGTAACTAATAAAAAATGGGGAAATGGGAACAGTCACTACGCAATTTTCGGTAAAGTATTCATAATTAAAAAAAATTCGGTCGTACCAGAAAAAATAAATAATAACGCCCACAAATAAGAGTGATTAATTATTGTTGTTAAGTGCTTAGCAGCTGCACATTGATTTCTTTTACCTAACCACTTCATTCAATCTTTGGTTTGTCATAAGCCGCATACACAGCCCCGAATTAAAACGGGAGTTAGATGTATATAGTAGAATATTAACATTTGTATTCGTCTGTTTTGATCTGAATCCTGGTTCAATCAGGGTTTGTCGGCGCAGCTATAGAGAGCAAATTACTTAATAAATACATCGATCATACGACGTCGATGCAGCAATAATTAATCTTCATCATTATGCTCAAGCACTCCAGCATACATATAATGTGACAACAGTTCACCTAGAGCCGCCATATCACGCAAATCGTTTTCAAAAAACAGCAGTTTTAATTGCTACCACGCAGCCGTCAATTAGCCAACGGATTTTTTATCACTGCTGAGAGACAAGGACAGTAAAGAGAGTAAACGATTTGTTTTATGACAGGAAAACCGATTTTAGAGCAATCGATTGAAGGACACACGTGCTTTCGTCCAATACTAATTAACAAAAATTAATTAAGGAGTTTTGCCATCCTACTAATAATTTTCTTAGAATAATTTTTTCGTTTGTGATGAGTCGTTTTGTCTTGTGTTAATAATACCACATTTATTTTTCTCTTTTTTGTTTCAAAACTTAAACAGGTTGGAAATGAGAGAGATTCTTATCGGCCAAAATGAAATGACACGACCGCTCAGAGCAAGTCTCCGACAACAAGGCTTGTGAATCAGACCCAGACTCCAACAAAGATTCATGCGAGGTAAAGGAGGAAGAGCAAATCAGACAGAAAGTTTGGAACATATCTAAGCCTACGGCTCAGATAAGATAAATAAATCAACAGTGGTCCTGCAACAACTTAAAGAAAATCAAGAACAATTGTCAGAGGAGAGAAAACAGAGCGCTAAGCTGTTCCGGCAGAATCAGGAACTAGTGCACCAACTTTAAAGGGTGAATAGCTTGCCTCCATCGGCACTGCCAACAAAACGAAAAAAAAAAGGAAGCCGTCCAGCACCGCATCAAAGCAAGACGAGAATGAAAGCACGTCAATATAGGCAGAGTTTCAGTTGGTAAACACTTTGGGAGAAAGCTCTCCATTCTCGCAAAGCCAAAAATATCAACACCTATGGTCTGGACAAAACTAAGCACCAAACAAACGAGCAAAACGGATGCTCAAGACAAAGCCCCAAAGACCAAGGCTAAAAAGAACATAGCTGTGACAAAATCTACTAGGCCAATAATTATTCGGCAACTGGAACCATGGACCCAATTAACGAGAGCTATTAAAGAGCTGAATATTGGAGACTGCCAAGAGAGTACAAAAAAGTCTAGCGCATCAAAACTGCTAGAAAACTAATTTTCGAAGAAATTGTCTGTGAATGACAATGTAGAAAGACGTTATACACTTTTTTGTAGAATCATATCAACCATTCCTTATCCCAAGCAACAAAACTCAACTATAACACAAATGATGAAAATGTTCAGTGCTGGCAACACTTTCCCGACGAAGCAGCAATAAGTTTACCATAATAAGCTCATACTTAAATCAATTTATCCTTTGAATTTCGTTCTCATTGGAGAATTTCAGCGAAAGTTTATATATACCAAATCTGCTTCACGTTAAGTTAAACCCAACCAGTAAATTTCGTTTCGATTGAATCACTGCGCTGGAAGGTATACGGGTGAAAATAATTTTAGGGTTATCACCCTCAAAACTTTACAAATTTTCAAAGCGTTAATATTTGTTGTTGATTTTCATTGCAGGATCATTCCCATTTGCGAATCTAATGACATAATCATTCAGTAAATAAATTCCACAAAATTACAAAAATGGTCATCGCTGGCAGTTCTTTCATGATTTTTGCACGAAATTCCTACGACATTTACTGCATGAACTTTGTTTTGATAACTTCACTGGACCGGAAGTTATAGGGAAAAAAGCTTTATTTTACTGAGCAAATTTGCAAGATTTATGAGACAAAAATCACCAAAGCTGGCAGCTCTATTCTAATTTTCCAGTCAAATGTTATTTAAAGTAATATTCAAATATTGTGTGAATTTCGTTAAAATCTGATGGCTGAATCGGAAATTATAGGCCAAAAATCGATTTTTTTTTCTCAGCGATTTTTCAAGATGGTAACACTGTTAATACCAACATGTCCTTTAAATTTCATTATGCTCGGATTATCCGGTCGTCAGTTCTCGTGAACAGAACTTTCGCGTGCTGAAAATAGAGGTAATTTGGTGATTGGTTGCCGTTCTTGTGCAAATCGGAATTTTAAAAATTTCAACTTGACATGAAGGACAAAGGATAAAATTTATCAAAGATTTGAAATTTTTGTCAGAAATCAACAATTTTTCAGGAAAGTCAATGATATGAAGGATTTTTTTCAGGAGCCTACCGCAGCTACAGGGCTACCCGCTTTATCTTGAAAATCCCCATGTGTTAAATATTAGTCAACATCAATACGCTCTGTAATTTTCATGATGATCCATTGTTTTTCGTACAAGTAATGACAAATCAAAATTTGAAAAAAAATCCTTGCCGACTTTTAGGCACGCTGCACCCACACACGGCTCAAGATTTCCAATCCTTTATCATAGACAAGCTTAAAACACAATAAGTTCTTATTTGCAAACATTTATTTTAACAAAAATTTATACTGCTTGGAAATATAGGAGTACAGTACAGACAGTATAGGAGTACAAGCAATGTGTGAATTTTGTTAAAATCTGATGGCTGAATTGGAAGTTATAGGACAAAAAGCTGTTATTTTCTCAGTGATTTTTCAAGATGATACCACTACCACAGGGTTGCTCGCATTTCAAAATCACTTTTATCAGACCTAGCCCTAGCTAATACCAACATGTTCTGTAAATTTCATTATGATCAAATAATCCGGTCGTCAGTTCTCGTGAACAGAACTTTCGAGTGCTGAAAATAGAGGTAATTTGGTGATGGGTTACCGTTCTTGTGCAAATCGGAATTTTCAAAGCTTTAATTTGACATGATGGACAAAGGTCAAAATTTATAAATGATTTGAATTTTTTTGTCAAAGATCAAAAATTTTTGAGGAGGGTCAATGATTTGAAGAATTTTTTTTCAGGAGCCTGCCGTAACTACAGGGTTACCTGCAATATCTTGAAAATCCATGTGTATTAAAAATTAGCACAAGTCAATACGCTCTGCGAATTTCGCGATGATCCAATGTTTTTGTCAGAAGTAATGACAAATCAAAATTTGAAAAAAAAATCCTTGCCTACATTTAGGCACTCAGCGCCCACACATGGCTCAAAATTTTCAATTCTTTATCATAAACAAGCTTAAAACATAATTAGTTTTCATTTTCAATACTTTTTTTTTAACAAAAATTTACACTGCTTGGAAATATAGGAGTACCTCAAAATTCACTAAAACGCGCGCCGCCGCCAAAAGGTTTAGGATATCTGAATTCTAGTACATCATGGACCTACCTGCTATATACATCTACGTTCTCCGAAAATTTTAGCTCAATCAAATCGACTACCCCAGAGATTATCTTCCTTCATTATTTTGCTGATATATATATATATATATATATATATATATATATATATATATATATATATATATATATATATTTATATATATAAATATATATATATATATATATATATATATATATATATATATTTATATATATAAATATATATATATATACAGTACTGCTCAAAAATCCTTGAACACCATAAAAAATACAGTTTTTTCAACTTTATTCTATTATATTTGCCCAAATATATATTTATTCGCTTTAATATTGTAAATTAAATGTATTTTTATTAATTAGAAACTGTTATCATTGCATTTTACTGAGAAAAAATGATTTTATTGCCACGAATTCGAGTTAAAAAATATTGGCCAAAAACGGCCAAAATAACCATTATCGATTCTAATTATTCTTTACATTTATATCAAACTTGCCGCGATTTATATTGCTAATTATCAATCATTTGAATAAAGTATGATGCAAACGTCATGATTGATGCACTGATTTGTCATAAAATAACGGTAAATTTGGTCATTTGACACTTGTCATGATGTTGTACAGTGTGGAACACTTGAAACTAACTACGGAGAAAGCGCATAAGCAGTGTTCGTAGGCGTAAGTGTTTGTTGTGTGTGCACAGTGTTTTCGTAAAATTTGTTCATTAAAAAACGTTCAAAATGGTCAAACGAAAGGAAATATCCGTGGAAAAACGCGCCCAAATCGTAATTTTACAAAAAACCGGCAAATCATATCGAGAAATATCCAAAATATTGAAGATTTCAGTGGGTTCAGTGTCTACGGCGTTGAAGAGATATCGTGAAACCGGTCAAAATGCTGACAGAAAAAGATCTGGTCGGCCAAGAAAAACAAACCAACGGATTGACAACAAAATATACGCTATAAGTAAAGCCGACCGATTCAAAACTGCATCACAAATTCGTGCTGAAATCAACAAAGATTTGACTACGCCAATATCGCGCCAGACAGTGTCACGTCGGCTCATAGAAAAAGGTATGACTGGACGCATTGCCGTCAGAAAACCACTTCTCCGACCCGCAAATAAACAAAAAAGACTAAATTTTGCCAAAAGCCATGTCAACTGGACGATTGATCAGTGGAAATCAGTCTTATGGACAGACGAATCGAAATTTGAACTCTTCGGCTCTCAACGGCGTCAATACGTTCGCAGAAAAGTCAAGGAAAGATTAAAAAAAGAATGTATTTTGCCAACTGTGAAACATGGTGGTGGCTCAGTTATGGTTTGGGGCTGTTTTAGTCACGCTGGCGTCGGCAAACTTGTGAAAGTTGATGGAATTTTGGAACAAAAGCAATATCACAGCATACTGCAGCGCCATGCGATTCCATCAGGCGTCAGTTTAATTGGCCGTGGTTTCATTTTCCAGCAGGATAATGATCCAAAACATACATCCAAACTTTGTGCTCGCTATTTGAATGGAAAAAAAGAAGCGGGAGAACTCGATATTATGGAATGGCCATCACAATCGCCGGACTTGAATCCCATCGAGCTGTTATGGGATGAATTGGATCGGCGCGTCCGACACTTAAAGCCAACGAGCCTACCGACCCTCTGGAATTGTTTACAAGAAGCGTGGAACAATATTCAACCACAAACACTACAAAAACTTGTCGAAAGAATGCCAAAATTGTGCGCCGCTGTCATCAAAGCAAAAGGTGGACATATTCAAGAAAATCGATTGAAATGATATATTTAATATTTTCTTTAGAAATTCCAAAAAAATGATCAAAATGTAAATAAAACAGTCTCTTAACTCTGTAACTACGTAGTACGTACAAAATCAAAGCGAATAAATATATATTTGGGCAAATATAATAGAATAAAGTTGAAAAAACTGTATTTTTTATGGTGTTCAAGGATTTTTGAGCAGTACTGTATATATATATATATATATATATATATATATATATATATATATATATATATATATATATATATATATATATATAAAGAAATATGAATTTTCGGCGAAATGAGTTTAATACTAGTAAAAAATATGAGACTGCCAACAAAGTTCAATTAGATATCTAGGTTTACTCGCAAGACCAAATTAATCTCACTAGATTACTTGATGGCAGAAAAAATAGGGTTTCACACGTTTCTTCCACCCGAAGATATATCTCATTCGGGGAACATATGGGCTCATCCCAACTGAAATTAAAGATGACGTTGAAGAGCATTTTCACCCGATTGAGATGTTTTTCCTCAAACTGAGGAATGACCCCTCCAAATTAGTTGAATTTTTTCTTCATAGGCAACAACTGGACGTATACAATATGAAGACAACATCCCATCACATCTGCAAAGTGAAAACAAACAAAAAAAGACACCTGGTGGACATTCACAATGTCACTTTTGCTAACAATTTGGCCATGCAACAATCAACTGATACCCACAAATGAGATGAGCTCCACAGCCACTCCGAATGCACCAAGCAGAAGATTGATAAGTGACAAAAAGAAATATCAATAATACAATCATATGGCTATTCCTAG